>PTEX01000041.1:3331433-3365448 GCA_003342815.1 Eudromia elegans | reverse complement strand
ACGTGGTGGTATCTGTCATTGCTGAACCCAACGGGGTGGTACCCAGTGTGGTGCTACCAAACATGGTGGTACTCATCGTGGTGGTATCTGTCATTGTTTGCAGTTCCTTGGGAGACACATCCTATAGGGAAGACAATCAAACACGCTCCTGAAAGGGCTTTTCTTTCTCAGATCAGAGGGCAGTCCCGATGCTGGTGATGCAGAGAAAGAGGTGAAATGGGCCTGGCTCAGCTGCAGTGGTGATCGCAGTCCGTGGGCTGGGTCACCCCGCCAAGACCATGGCACTTTCCCCCCTGGCATGGCCCGAATCGCCCCATGTGCTGGGGACCTCCTGTCTTCCYGGTGTGCCCAGGTCCCAGGGGTCTCCTCACAGTGGGAACAAAGCTCATCAGTGATGGTGATGGCCCCACTGGCCCCGAGGCACCCAGAGCCTCTTCCCTCTGGTSCTGAGGCCTGACAGAGCTCCGTGCACTTGCGGCAGGCACAACAGTGGGGTGGAGAGGGGCATTATATGAGCTAGGAACCGTCTGGGTTCCCAGACCAAAGCTGCCAGGGAGCAAGAAGGGGAGGAAGGATGAGAGAAATCCCACTCCCTCCTTTTCCTTTTTTTAGTGTATCTTGAATTTTGGTGCCTGGACAAAAGTGTGAGCCACATAAAGGGATTAGCAGCCATGGTTTATTAGCGTGCTGTAATTCACTCCGCAGGGCTAAARGAAAAGTTATTAGCAGATGTATGGCCAGTAATAACCTAATTATAGCCCTGTCAGATGGGAGATTTGGAGAGGTGGGTAGTKCTGGGTGTGAGATCACCACAATTGCATGCTAAAGCTTAGGAATCAACRGTGATTTGGTGACGCTCTGTGCGAGGCCCCCGGAACCAGGCCGTGCAGATCCGCCCTCCGGCGACCCTGGCCCGTTCCACCCAGCCAACATCTGCTTTTGTATTATATCCCTGTGTTATTATATATGCTGACGGGATCATTATTACATATGCTGCCAGACCAGGTTGCTTTTCCTTGCTGGAGACAGGGGTTTGGGAAGATGCAGAAGGAAAGGTGGTGCTGGCTGGGGACGCCAGTATAACCCAGGACAGGACTGTAGCTGGCACCGAGGACACCAAATTAGGTGGTGGCATCTGTGTAGGCAGCAACATCAACACAAGCAGTGGTGGCTGCTGACACCAGTTCAACCAGTGTCAGGACACAGGCAGAGCTGGTGTCATCCGAAAGGACGGTGACACTCAGTGGTGACACCAACAGAGGCGGTGACACCATGGTGGACGGTGACACTAACTGGGGACACCAGCACAATCAGTGGCACCAGAGCGGCTGAGGCCAACGCCGAGCCGAGCCGAGCCGAGCCGAGCCGAGCCGAGCCGAGCCGAGCCGAGCCGAGCCGAGCCGAGCCGAGCCGAGCCGAGCCGAGCCGAGCCGAGCCGAGCCGAGCCGAGCCGCTCGTGTTCCGCGCACGCGCTAGGGGCGGGCGCGGCCCCTTTAAGGCGCGCGGCGGCCCCGCCCCTCCCATGAGGCCCCGCCCCTGCCGGGAGGCCCCGCCCCCTGCCGCGCGGCCGGGCCGGCTGTGGGGCGGCGTGAGGCGCCGCCGCCGCCTCCCGCCCTCCCTCCCTTCCTGCCTCGGTGCGCGCCGCGCGGCTCCGGGCGGCGCAGGGCAGCGCCGGGCAGGGCAGGGCGCTGCTGGGCTGCGCTGCGGCGGAGGGGCGGCCCGGCCCGACCCCGCGGCGCCTTTCCGGGGGCGGCAGCCCCATGGCGCTGGATTTATAAACACGGCGGGGGCGCGCGGCCCCCCCGCGCCCTAACGGGCCCCACGCGGCGCGGCCGGGAGGCGTCGGCCATGGGCGAAGGAGGCGGCGGCACCAGGTAACGAGGGGGCTGCGCCCCGTAGCGCCGGGCCCCCGTGCCCCGCTGCGCCCCATAGCGCCCGCCCAGGCGCCCTCTGCGCGCCCCCCCCCGCCCCGTACGCGTTCCGTGCCCCCTATAACCGTCCCCACGAGCCCCGCGTGTCCCCAGCGCCGTAACCGCCCCCCAGGGGCCCCGCGGCGCTGCCCGGCTCGGGGAGGGGGCACGAACCGTCCCTGCGCTCCGGGAGGGGCCTGCGGGAAACGGCGGCGCCGGGTCCTGCCCCAGCCCGCAGGAGAGGCCGCGCGTGCGTGTGTGTTGTATATATAATATATATAACGTTATATATATGTACGTGTGACGTAGAGGGCGAGGGGGGCCGCTGCCCGGAGCAGGGCGCACCAGGGCGCTGCCCCCCCAGCCCCGTTCCCRAGCCGGATCCAGGGCCGCTGCCGCCGGTGTGCAGGTTTGCAGGGCAGCGTTACGTAAAAATGAAAATGTGCCCGGGAGCCGCTGTGCGGGCCAGAAACTTTTCCTGCCGCGCTGCTCTATGTCGCGTTCTCCTCCCTCCATCCCTCCCTGCCGAAGGGCCCGCGCTCCCCGCGGCGGCCCGGAGCCCCGGCCGGGCCCGCGGGTGCAGCCCGCGCTGCTTCACCGCTCGCCCCGCTTTGTTCCGCCGCTCGYGCCCGGCGTGCGAGGCCGGAGCCTTCGAACTGCAGCCTGGAAAAATTAATCACTGGTAAAGACGGGGAAATTTTAGCCCTGGTGACGTCCTGCCCCGTAACGTGCGTGACGGGGAGCGGGCCGAGGTGCCGGCTCCCATCTGCGGTGGGTGGAGGGAAAAGCTGCTGCGCTGATTTCCCCAGAATTGTGGCGCTTTAGCGGTTGACACGTAAATATTTACGGTGGGTAAACAGGGCTGGGCTGGTGTCTGCAGGCAACAAGTGTAGCCTGCCTCCCCAGCTGCAATCTCTGGAACAGATTGCTGCTTTTTTTTTTTTTTTCTGTCGATTCTTACTAATTTCCTGTTCCCTCTTCTCCCGCTGCCCTTCCTGCTGCCGCGTGGGCGCCTGCCAGAGCCTCTGAAGCAGCAAAACGCGCCCGGCTCTGGCCCTCCTGGGCTGCCCGTGCTCGAGCCGCCCCGCTGTGAGCACAGGGCYGGCCCCGAGGGGCTGCGGGTGCTGCTCCCTGCACCCTGCTTTGAGTCAGCATTTGCCCCGGAGGACAGYGCTGCAGGAGGTGATCTCTGCAATGGTCTTTTTATTTTTTAACCCCTTTTCCAACCGCCTCCCTTCTGCTCCGTTTATGACGTGAACTCTCCCTGTGACCTCTCCCCGTGTATCCTCCGAACGCTTTAARAGCTCCGAGGCTCTGCCGCCTCCTGCGGTTCCGCCCTGGCTCTGCTGGGTGTCCTGTTGTTCCTTGGCTGCACGGGGTGAGAGTTTTTGGCATTTGGTGCAGGGTTTGTGTTGGCGAGGAGAAGCCATCTGCGTGTTTCGGTTTGCTGTGGAGATAATAAGACTAATTCGGGGAGGGGAGGAGTGTGAGCTGGGACCACTCACTGGTTAATATTTTCATTGCTGCTGAAGTGGGTGGCGGAGCTCCTGYGCAGCCTTAGCAAAGTCCTGCTTAATTCTCCACATTTTATTGCTGGCTCATTTGGTGGCTCTGGGACTTAGCTCCACGTCTGCTCGGTGCCTAGCGCAGGGAATATGGTGAACACTGGTGTTTGCAGAGAGTTTTGAGGCTGTTGAGTCCCGAGGTGCCCTGTGAGGGAAGCTCTGCGTGCGACAACATTTTATAACTTTCAATTGAGTAAGTTTCAGTATGAGAGAGAGCTTGCAAAATGCGAGTTTATTGAAAGCAAATGCACTCAAACCTAGCTTGTTGTTGCCAAAAGGGAAAAAGTAGAAGTTATTTTTGGTGTGAGAGAGGAGATGGGGCAGCACATGTCTGGGGCAGGCAGACACTGGTACTTTGTTCTTCTGGCTTTATGTGGGTGGTGGTTTCTGTTATTTCACAGCGTGKTTCTGCCAAATTGCAAAGCAAACCTGGTCCGGAGAGGCCTCCCGAGCTCGGGGCCGGTTACCTGCAGAGTCCCTGTGAGGCCTGTCCCGGATCGCCCCCCGCTCGGCCCTTTGGGGATGGGTGAGTGGGAAGGTGCTTCTGGCTTCACACCTTGGCGTGCCGGGGAGGTGACTGGCGTTTTGCTCATGACGGGATCTGGACTGAAACCATAACCTTGTTTYACACAAGCCACCAAGCAGCTGCTGCTTGGCAGTGCCTTTCATTTGCTAATGGCTGCRCCTGGAGTTGAACCAAGTTGCTTAGAGTGGGGCTTGTACCAGTCCCTGGAGCCATCCTGCACTAAATCCAAAGAGCTTTTGGTTCAGSTTGTTTTTGTGGCTTTGACAATCCAGGCTGGTGAAGGCAGTTTTCTGATGACTGCAAGGAGGACATACCCMTGGTTGTGCTTGCAGCTACACGCCAGTAGAGCTACTCTTCTCATGTGTGGAGCAGCTCGCTGGGCTGCACCGGGTCRTGCAAGATGTCTTCATGTGTCATGACATGCTTGTAAAATACACGTTCCCTTGATGCTGTCTGATGTTCCTCCCGCTGCTCGCTGTGGTTGTTGGTGAGCAGGGAACCTCCCTCTGTTGCAGCACCGGCCTGCTTGCAAGCAGCTCCCAGGGGAGAAGCCTGTGTGAAGCCAACCCTAGCTTGCACATTGCAGATTTTGTCATGTTTGCAGCTCTTTTGTGAAGAAGATTGTGACCTTCCCAGTTCTTGGATGGGTTAAGTGTAGGAGCAAATGAGGACTGAACTGGCAGACTTTCAGCTGCAAGTTTTGAGCAGCTGACTGGAGCAATGGTGGAGKGGTTTGGGATGGAGAGTGCATYGAGGGGCCTGTTGTTATCCCTGCRTRGCTGYGCTTGCCTGGCCCCCARCTCACTCGAGTCTGCRCTGAGGGATYGCAGYGCAGAGCGGGGTCGGTTCTAATGGAGACAGAAGTGATGTACGGCAGCACCCAGGCGCCTCCCTGATTAGCGTCGGAGGCTTTTGCAGCTGCTTAAGGATTTGGGAGTCACGAGGTCGTGAGTTCTCATCTAGGGGGTTGCAACATAGGCCCTTGTGTGGCTTTGAAGGGCCTGGGTTATGTATCTGAATAGCAGATGAAGCACTGGGGGGTTGCTGTGTGTGCCTGTGCTCGTGCCGGCACGTGGGTGTCGAGGCCCCTGGTTTACCCTGTGCTGTCCAAAGGTTGGGTTTTTGCTGGATAGCAGGAAATGAAAATGCCTCTYGGTTAATGAACCTGGCTGTAGCCAGAAGGCCTCCAAAATGTAAAACCCCAAACCCCAGAAGATTGTGGTGGGCTAGAGCTCCAGGAGGAAAGGCATGGAAGTGCCAAGCGCTTGTGGTAAGCGCCCGCTGCAAGTGAGGCAGGGAGCTGGGAGGAGGGCAGGATGGAGCCGGAGGAAAGGAGTGATTTGGCAGGGCTGGGAAGTGAACCCTGRCCTGGGAGGCAGCAGGGGTTGCGCTGGAAATTGAGAAATCTGGGTCACATCTCGGGTCCTGCTGTCCTCCCACTTGTCCCTTCCCTTCTCGGAGGCTCCAGCTCATGCTTCCTACCCTACTACTCGCCTGTGTTGACTTAAAGGCTCCTTGGGCTGTGGCCTGTCTTGTGTTAAAGGTAGCGGGAGTGCTTGGGAAAGGGATGTTTCTGCCATCCTGAAGGGAGCCAGGATGCAGCTGTGGATGGGCAGGCAGGACTGAGTGCCACTGTCCTGCTGCAAACGATGCTGGTTGGGCTGAACTCACCGGGCATGGCTACTGCTTCGAGTGTCCCCAGGGGGGCTGTCCCAGCTGYGCTGCAGCAGGAGCAAATCCCGAGGCCTGGAGATGTCTGCGGAGGAGCAGGAGCAACAACCGGGAGGAGAACTGTGAGGATGGAGCTGGAAGAGCAGCCCTGGCCCTGATCGCTACCAGAGCCAGGCGAGGGGACAGAGAGGGGGGTACGGATTCATCCCAGTGTGTAGGCGCTGCTTGTGCCATGGAGAGTGTGGAATGGTTGGTGCTCTCAAGCGCTTTATAGCTCCAGAGCACCGAGCAAACATTACTGCACGTAAAGAATGGCAGCTTCATCTAGTTATAGGGAAGGGAAGTTAACTCCAGATTAACTTTATGATCCGTGAAACTGAAGGTTATTTAAAAAATAATAACATAAATGGAAATGCTGAAGTTTCCCAGAGCCACTGAGTGTGCTGCTTGTTGTTTAATGCCTTCCATTTTTTTCACTCCCCGTCTGCTTTTTGGCTTGAGAACAAATTACAAGCAATATCAGCTTACGCTTGGATTTGAACCCACATTACTCTTAGTCAGCTGAAATATTTCCCCTTATCGCCGCTCCCATAATGTTTATTTTAGAGTGGATAGCATCGCTGCTTTTCTGCTAGCTGTGAGGAAGCAGTCAGGCTTCGAAACAGCCCAACACCTTGGAAAGCAACGATCTCAAAGCTGCTTCCATTTTTAAATAAGATGCAGCTTCATTTCTCCATAGAGAGTTTTATGCAAGGCTGTATCCCAGAACAGTTCACAGCATTAAAGCCCTTGGAGGCAGCAGATGCCTGAATTGCTGACAGATTTAAAATTGTATGACAAACATAAAGCATTCGGTCCTGAGCCAGGGCTGGGCGGAGGCAGAGACGGGAAGGTAGAGGTTATTTTAGGCAGGGGAGACTGCGGAAGAAGGCGAACACCAGGAGGGCTGCGGAAGGCACCGTAGGGGCTGAAAAGSGAGGAGAAAAATTGGTGCTGGGTAAAGGCTTTTCCTTGAGCGGGAAACGGGCGGGTTTAGGGCCGTCTGCAGCAGGAGACAGAGTGAGATATGGAGGTGAGGACAGGGCCGGGCTGGCACTGAGGCCGAGGGGATTGTTGTGTGTGGCTGGAGCGGGAGCAGCGGCTGTGGCCCTGGAGGGGTGGCCGTGCTGGGGTCCTTGTCCCTCTGCACCATGCGGGACGGGGCAGCCGTGCGAATGCTGCAGGGACCGGAGCCTCTGTGTCCTGAGGCAGCCCGAGGAGGAGGAGAGAAGGGGCTGAATGCAGCCGTGGAGTGTCCTGGGTGGAGATGATATGTCTGAAGTGGCTGGTCCATGCGGGAAGCGCCGCATGGACAAGCATGGAGCGCGGTGGGCAGAGGCGGTGYGGGGCTATGAGTGGGACATGGGACCTGGAGCCGGCAGGATTTCCTCTCTGTGGCRCTGGCGCTCGAGTTAATAGCTAACCAAGCAGCCTGGCTGTAGCCTTTCATTGTGGAGGAGAATTATTTACATAATACCACTCAGCATAATCTTTATTTAGCACYGTGTCTCTGGCGTAACCCTGCACTGGGCGCTGGCGCCCAGAAATGCAGTTTCAGTCCAAATACATGTGAGTTTAACCCTTATCATCTCGCTGTGCTGCACCCTGCCTGTATGGTGGACTGACTGCAAAGTGACCCAGCACCCTGGAGACAGGTCYATCTGCTGTGAAATTTTGGGGACCTTCCCATCTCGACCCTGTTTTCTGCAGGCTYTGGGCTGCTGCAGTGTTGCAATCCRTGTGCTTTTCCCTGGCATCTTAAGCAGTGCAACTGAGTCTGTCCCATGCATGTTAGGGCAGAAGAGTGGTTTGTCTTGGGCTCTGCTTTGCCTTTGCCTTCTTTAATGTACAGACGGAGCAACATTAAAGGAATGCGCCTGCCTGTGGGYGGCGGGTGACGAGGGCTGGGACGGTTCCGGGTGCAGGTCGTCCCTGGGAATGACCTTTCTCCCAGACGGGCAGGTTTCCTCCTCCGTGGGGGCTGTGTCTGTGTTGGGAGAGAATAACTAGAAGGGAAGGAGCCTTAGGTGGCCTCAAAGGAGCCAGCACCCTGGTCCCTGCAGCACGAGGGGCTAAACCCTTGCATTTCGACGAGTTGCTGTAAGRCGGTGGTCGAACCTCTGAAGTGACTTGTACAGCTGTGTGTTTATAGGACAGGGTCTCAGCTCTGTAGTGCTCACTCCTGTCTTAAAAGACTGTCATCAGCCTCTGTGAACTTCCAGAGTTGGCTTCTGAGCCGCGGCTCCCAGGAGCCTGGTCAGCATGGAGGGTATCGACGGCAGCTCTGGGCTCGGCGTTTGCCGCAAAGCTCATGCRACCGCCTTGGCCCGATGTTGCAAGGAGCTGGTTCTGCTGCGGCTGGGCGTCAGYGGTGATTTATGCCGGGTTGTGCAGCGGGGCGAGCGCAGGCCACACTGGCTGTTGGCGTCCGACCGCCTTTCCTGTGGAAGCTGTGCTGGTTGTATGGTGACGGTACAGACATCGCCTGGCGAAGCCTAAACCTTGCTGGGACAAAGACGATTCGTTAACATGCCCCTCAAATGGGTTATAACTAACCAACYGAGTGCGGTTGTGTTGGAGCAGGCTGCGAGGCTGCAGCGTTGCCCTCCACTGCTGCCAGGAGCCCTAGAGCTTTGTGTGCTGCTGCGCCAAGCCCTTGCTGCTGCGTTTTTTATGGTGTCATCTGGTATGTAAAGCTGGGGAAATTTCCTTAGTCATTAGCTTGGGGGTGGTGTTCCTACAGCAGGACCTTAAATAACGGTGTCTCGTGTTCTCCAGCACAAGAACTACTTCTGTTTGGTTAAGGGAATGACTTTTTYGGGTGGAAAGATTCCTCAGTCGAGTGCAGCCTGTGCGCTGTTTTCATTTTTATTTTTTGCAGGTACCACGTCACACGCTTCCATTCATGCACTTTTCACGCTCTGTCTTGAAAAGAGTTATGGTGTGTGGGTTGTTTTTTCTTTCACCGTCGCTGTCTCRGCCTCAGTGAGGTCGGTCGCCTGCYCTCTTGTTTCCGAAGCCRCCCRGTTTGTTTTGATTTGGCAACGTGCGAGCTGGTGGCCGCAGACAAAAACAGGCCGGCCAGGGAAATCCGTGTTTCCCTGCAACCTTGTTGCTGTTGTGCCCGTGAATAATAATTCCCAAACGCTAGAGCAGGCGTAGTTGAAAAGCGTCAGAGAAGTAAACTGCAGCAAAGCCTGTGCTGGAGGAATCTATGCATGCTTTGTTTTGGGAAAGCTCCCAGGATTTGCAGTGGGAAGAGGTTTCAGTGTTCTTATTTAAGATTTTCTGGTCTTAAACGTCGCTGAATGTTTTGGGACGTGCTGGTGAGGCAGCCGGAGGTGGTTCCTGCTGCTGTGTGCAGAGCCCTGGGGCAGCAGGTTGGCTCTGCCCAGTGTGTGCACTAGGATCCTGGCCAGTGTCACGACATCCAGTGGGTGCTTGGGCACAGCCGACAGCGCTAACGGGGCAAAAACCTCCTCAGCCCCTGGCTGGCTGCTTGGGAGGTCATGAGGAGCCGCAAGGACCCGGGGACGACATCCATCGCTGCCTGTGGCCACTTGCTCCAGGCCAAGACGGGTGGTTCTTGTCCCTGTGCTGTGGGGCAGCGGAGGGTTTTATGCAGCTCTAGTGTTGGGTCTGTGAAGCAGCCGTTGGTTACACGCCTAGAGATACGCTCGCAAATGCTCCTGCTGGTGGCATTTATAGAAGTTGTTGTCAGCCAGGCCTTTTTTCCCCTTCTCTTTTTCTCCATTTGTAGGTTTTAATCTTGGCTTTGCTTTGCGTTCTTGGCAAGGAAGTAGCTGAAATTCCTGTGTGCTTTTTTTTTTTTCCCCTCTCCTTCTCTTCACTCTTTTGGTATCTACATGGCTTAAGATGCCACGTTTAGGGATGCACATAAAGAGCTTTTGTGGTTTGGTCCAAAACCCAGGCAGTTGCCCGCAGCGTTCCTGAGGGCTGCAAGTGAGGGCCTTGAGAAATGTGTCGGGATTTTACCTTCATTCCAAGATGCTGGAGAAAACCCAGAGAGGGAGAGAAGCACATACCTTAAGGCTTATGTTTTTATTCTGACTCTTGTGCTGCGGAAAGTGAAGGTTTAAGTCTTCTCCCCAGAGACTGGTGTTTATATGAGATCTAGAACAGTGAAATGTGCCAGCAGCGGGGCAGGGCTGAGAAACGAGGAGCCTGGTTTGCCCCGAGCTGCAGGGCCCACTGCGGGCGCGCCAGCTCCCTGYGTGCTCCCAATGTTCCCCCACTGGGGCTGTGTGTTTTGTTAATGGCTTCAATGGGATAAGGGCCTTAAACTCCATCTCTTTTTGCATTTTGCACAATTAATTCCATCGAGTATCTACAGATTCCTCCCCTGGGGGAGGATTTACTTCCCACACAGCGTATCGCCGTCCTACGTAACATATGATTGTGTCTGTCTTTCCCGGGCCGTGCATTGTAGGTGGAAGCACCTCTGGCTGGGCTGGGAAGCTGGATGTGGAGTCAGGCCCCGGCTGYAGGCGCGGGGCTGCTCCGGGAGGAGCACGTCCGTGCACGACTGGAGCCGTGACTCAACGCGCTGCCTCTCGAGGCCTTAGACACGTTTGGCTAATGCAGACACTCCCCGGTGTTTTGATCACAGAGGCTGCAGACACTTTGTTTTTTTCTTGCACAGAGGCTGATCCCTAGGGTAAAAAAAAAAAGAGGCTGTAGCCAAGAATAAATGAGTGTTCATGCTTGCCTTCATAAACTTCTAGAGTCTTTTGCTAATTAACTCTTTGCCAGGTAACTAAGGCTAAAAAACTGTAGTGCAAAGGACGTGCCCGGGAATGTTGCAGGTCTGGGGCCTGATCCTTCCTTCCCGCGTTAGTTTTACATAAGCTTGATCAAGATGCATGTGCTGTCTTGCCCGGGAGGCCGGGCTCGCCTCTGCTGCACCGCGGCTGCAGTCGTGCCACTCATCCAGCAACGATGTCTGAACGCGGCAGCTTCACCTCGCAGCCCGGCCGAGGCAGCGGGGTGTGCGTGCCCGGGAGCCACCGTAATTAGTCATGGAGACAAGCGGGTCTTCTGCGTGCTCTGCCTTCGCTGCGCGGCTGCCCCTGAGCGTTGTGATAAGCACAGCAGTGAAATCTGTATTAAGCAACCAATTAAGGCATCTGCAGGGGGAGGAAAATCAGTGGCTTAAMATGAACTTGCAAAGAAAGGTGGAGCTGAATGTTATCTGTTAATGGGTTTGGGGCTGTCTTTCAAAACAGGCTGGTTTCTTTTTCCTTTTTCACAGCATTTAGTGACTTCCTAGGCTCTGTTTCTGGGACATGAGGGGCTTTGACGGTTGCCCCTACTAATGGATTTGGCAGCTCATTCGGGGTAGGGGTTGTGTGCAGAAATGAGGGGGGAACCAGAGGCAGAAAGTCCCACACCAGGGGATAGTGGATGAGCTGCATGGGCTTCATGCCTGTCTTTTGAAGGAATAAACCCACAGCCTGAAAATCTATTTTCTTTCAAGCTTCTCCTGCAGCACCTCGAGAGAGATCTTTGCCACGTTCCTCCCATTGCAGCCGTTTCAGTCTGGGGTTTCACTCTTGCAGTGCAGTTGAAAGTTATGTCCTCTCCTCTCTGTCCTAGCAAGATCTGTGGCRAGTGCTGCTTTTTGAGTGATTTGCCTGGGGCTGGAGATCAGAAATGTCGCCTGGTTCAGAAACGTCGCTGYGAGGGCTTCTCCCTGGCCCGTGTTGGGCTCTTCACATTGTGCTGCTCAGTGCAACTGCTAGTTGCATTGTGCTCATTCCTTTAATCTTGCTGGTGCCCCCTGAGCTGCTTGAGTTTGGGTCTGTGCCTTTYGCCCTGCGTACAGAGGAGGAGCTGATGAACAAGCATGCTGGTCCCTGCTGTCAWCTCTGCGTTATGGTGCCTTCTGCAAGCAGCAATAACGGCCCTTTAGGAACAGAAAATGCTGGGGTTGTTTGTGTCCTCTTACTGAGAGAGTTTGTTAAAATTGCTGTTCTGCAGGAGCTTTGAATTGCAAATTGCTGTTTCTCTCCTACTTCTTAAATCTGTTGTTCCTCTCTTCTAGATGTGAAAGTGCTTTACTTGTACTTTACGGATGGTATGCATATGTTGCCGAGTAGAGTTATAAGTAACTGAAATACCATTGATCGTAAGTGGGCAGAGTGTTGCTAATGGTGCTGCTTAAAATGTTTGCTTGTTTGGGGAAATGCAAGWAACTTGCTGTAGTCTTTTCCCAAGCCCTGGAATAGATGAGCAGGGCTCTGCCGTGTTTGGGAGGCAGCTTTCTGCCGCTGACAGACAGGTTCTGCATTTTCAAGAGAAAACAGCACTCTTAACATGCACTCTCAGATTGTTTCCTCCTGCCTGCAAAAATGAAAGGAGGGGAGATAATCTCATGTGCATCCCGTTTATTTCCGCGTGTAAATGCATCTTTATGTGCTGTTAACCTGTTTGCTCTCRGTGCTATTTTTAGCAGTCTTGTGATCTCCAGCCAAGGCGTTCTTGCAGTAAGTGCTCGTGAGCAGCAAACCCTGGGCGCCTGCGCAGTGGTGTGAGCTGCTGGCCCCACGTCCCCAGGAGCCCTGCAGGGCTGGGGATGTCACATGCAGCAGCCCCTTGCCCAAAGCGGGAAACGCTGTGAAGTGTTTAGTGCTCGAGCCCTGCGACTGTGGTAACCCACTTGGTTACGTCCAGCTTGATGAATTCACCTGATTAAGCCCTGCTTCCAGACTAAGTGTCTTCCCTTGGATTTCGGAGCAGAATTTAGGCTGTCTGATCCATCACCAGCCTTCAAAGGCGCTGCTGATTTGTKTCTGTGGCAGGTCTCTTTCCTATGTCAGCGCGAGCCAGGGAGGATGCAAACTGAGCTGTCATCTTGATGCTTCTCTTGCTTTGAACTCTGCTGTTCCCATCTTGTTTTATGGTCTCTGAGATCCCCAGGAATTGGAGGAGGAAGATCCCAAACTCTGGGAAAGAAAGCTCGCTTTGATGTTCTCCTCACACTTGGTGAGGGGAAAGCAAATTTTCAGAATACTTTCSTTGTCTCTCCTGCAGTGCAGTGCAGACATGGGACCTGTGCCACCATGACTCTCAACATTGAAATTCAGTCTAATCTGCAGGCTTGAAACAAAACAGCACATCCTGGCGATGTCTGGGCATGTCTTTGGGCTTCCTTATCTTAATGCACTGGTTAAGGGCATTCTTGCTTCAAACTGTTTCTCCTGAGTGTAACTGTTATGTCAGTGGCAGGAGCTCCGACTGCTGCAGGACCAAGGCCTCAGTTAAAGCCTGCGCCGCGGCGGCAGGCAGGACTGCTGATCTCAAGTGTCTGCAACCGTCCATCCAGCCACCATGTGATCCATTCAGATGAGAAATCTGAGCAGGCAGAAAGCAGTTTCTGTGCTGAACCTTGTAAGGACTTCTCAAAATAGCCCAATGCAAGGGGTTGCTCTCCCAGCCCTGCTCAGTTGTTGAGGTTGGTCAGTTTTTAGGCAGGTTGCTAAGTACTGTTAACTCTGATCCTCAGAAATCGTGAGCTGCTACTTGCAGTTTTTATGCTGTCTTTGGCATGTTTGAACTTAAAAGTATTTGTATGTGTCTCTAGCCGTTATTATAAGGCCTGGGAACTTCCTTGCTTGCAGTTCCAGGGTTTTATTCTTACCTCAGCAGAGCTGGAATCRCCACGCAGCTGATGACCCCTCATTGCTTGGGTCTGACCCTTGGAAGCCTCTTGGGCAGCCTGGTAAACAAACACGCTGGACGTGAGGAGCCCGTGAGAGCAGYGTGAGCAGTTTCGTTGGTCAGTCATTGACAAGACTCTTGTTTTCCTTCCTTTGAAGATCTGCTTAATCATTGGCACCCAACTGTGCTGGGCACCTGGAAGGGGAAGCTTCCTTGGAAAACATGCATATGTCCTCGGTACTGGGCGAGATAGGAGGGGAGGGGTGTTGGTGATTCCAGGGCTGTAATCAGGTTTTACCAGAGAAGAGATTGTCACTGATATCCCTGGGATTTGGCATCTGTGTAAATACGCTGGCCAAGCTCTATCTCAGTGTGTGGGCTCGTGTCAGTTCACTTGCTTTGGGGAAGGGTACGCATGTCCCGTGCCTGTGGTCCTACCCTGTCATCTCTGTYTGCAATATGAAATGTCGATGCTGGTGAGTTTGCTGAGGGCGCATCTCTGTAAATGTAGAGGCAGATGGGTGGGAACGGCTGCTTGAGACCTTGCTAATACAAGGCCTGGAAGAGATGAGTAAAATTTGTTTGTCTAAAACCTGCCCTATCATGCTGATGATGGAGAGAGGACCCTCATTGATGGGTACAGTGTGCGTGACTGAGACGTTTGTGAAGCAGCTTTGAGACCTCATGGTTCTGAGTTGAGTTTCCGCCCTTACCGACTTCRGATGAAGCTGAACATTCAGGCATTACTACTCTGCATCAGATCTGCAGCTAAATTTGCAGAGGAGGAAGGAGAATTACTGCTTGCTCCTGGGGGGAGAAAGAACTGCATGTGTCAAATGGCTGTTTCCTTTAAGCTTGTATTTGATAAATGGGAGAAAATCRATGCTGCTGCCAGGCATGTGGGGAGAGGGGCAGCGTCTGACTTTGTGGGCTTTAGGCGGCGAGCCTTGCTGTCCTTGGTATGTTTACTGGTGTTGTAGGAGTGAGTTTTACTAGCTCAAGCGTGGTTTGAACCAGCACCTTAAATTCCCTCGCAGTTGCTCCCTTCTTGGGGATTTTAAGGTAGGTTTCTKTGAGTGTCCCTGGCCCTGCTGCAGGTTTGGCTGCTCCCCTTCCCCTCCCAGGCCTGGCCATCCAAATGACGGGATCTCCACTGAAAACAACTCACGCTTGAGGCCTGCCACGCAGCGAGTGGCAGCCGTGAAAAACGTGCTTTGGAGCGAGGACGGCTTGGGGTAGCTCTAAAAAATCATTTTCTGCGGGTGGGTATTTCCCAACTATTTCTCCGTGCTGTGCTTCCCCTCCCTCCCTCCTTCCCCCCTCCCTTCCCTCTCCAAAACAAAAGGCGAGATGAAAGGATTCATTARGAATTATTCACTCGCTGCGCGCCTGTCTGAGATCTGCCTGTCGACTTTCATCCCCTCGCTCCGGGCAGGTCAGGGGGCAGCTCCCTGGGGAGGATTTGCTGTTGACTGAATTGCACTCTGTCATTATCCTCCYGGATAACGAATGCAGCGGCCTCATTGGCACTGGCTTCAGAAAAAGCACCGTCATCTGCATGTGGCCTTGAGGCRAGAGCCCAAGGAGAGAGCGGGCTGGAAAACCCCAGCGTGTGGGAAGGATCCAGGACGGACTCGGGCAGCTTGGCCCAGCCGTCGGCTTCCAAAGTGATGCTGAGTGGCCCTGCAGCTGCTGCCCTGGGCCCTGTGTTATCCCACCCTGCCTCGGGATGCAGGAGACCTGGTGGTAGGGTCTAAAGGACGCGGGGTTGCTGGTGGGGTGAAACTACTTAATTTGCTCCATTTGTCTAAGCGGAAAGCGTGGCACGCTCATAATACACTCTGAGATCTTTTAATGAGATGTTTAAAGGGGGTTTTGGTGTTTGATTTTGAATAGGCTTCCTAAAAAAAGTAAAACCTGGGAATCTGTCTGAGCTAGCTGGTGTGTGACTTGAATTCTGTCGCTGTCCCGGAGAAGCCCTTTTAGCAGCTYGCTTGAAAAGAACCTTTATCGCAGCGTGGTGTGTTGTAAGCCAAGGCCAAAGGATCCTGAGGCTGCCAGTGGGGAAGGGGGAGAATTTTTCTTTAATAYCCTCTATCTGCTAGCCTGAGGGTCACAAAATACTTGAGAAAAAGGCCTGATGGAGAGGGTCAGCTCCCTGTAGGAAAAGGATGGAAATGAGAGCAGGTTAGCCGCGGGTACCAGAGCATGGCACCCCTGCGAGGAAAGCCAACGTGCCCGGGAGAGGTTGCGTTTTGAACACTGGTTCTAGACCATACCTGCCACGCTGTGCCGTGGTCCTGCGCCCTCCCGCYGCGTCGCCCGGCCGTGGTGCCCACGCGCAGCCCTGCCGAGTGCAGTGGACAGAGATGTTTTCCTAGGATGAAGCTCGAAACATGGCCCTGCGTTGCCTTTAGGCGAAGTCACTTCTCTGGAAGGTGCTGCGATAAAATTGCTGGCCTGGTTAATTTGCGCCCTGATTACAGGCCGTAGAGAGGAGGAYGAGAGTTTGAGTCTCTGTTTGTTTCTGCCGTCCATCTTGCAATCAGGGGTTTATGAAACGGCCTTTTGTGTTACAGCGCGGGGTGTGCAAGTGCATATTTAAGTGGTTAGCAAATATACCCAGTTGCTAAATTGGATCAGATCACTATCTAACAAATGCAGGCGATGATGGCTCCCATCTGGACATCCTGACAGTGCAATACAGTACAAGGGGGGTGGTCTTTATGAGTTTTAAATCTTATACCTGAAGCATGATAATTGCTTGAAAGCCCTGTGTTTCTGCCACCAGTATTAAATGACGTAAAATTATCCTGCACTGTAATAAAATAAACAAGCGAAAATACAGCTGCCTGGAAAATACTTGTTGCTGAAACGAGCACCGAGTGCGGGGTCATGAATCAGTTKAATTGCTTCTCGGGACAGGGTCCTGCAGCTCCTTAAACTGCAGGAAATCCTCCTTGGAAGGATGCTCACGTCTGGACTCTTGTCCGAGTGATGTGTGACCACACGTAGCCTGCAGCGTTCCTCACCTGGGAGAGATGCAGATCTCCCTATGCAGRCAGAGATGTACAATAAGCCTTTAGTATTCTGCACTAGCCCCCAAGTTTAGCTGTGTTATAAATAAGTGTGTGGCTGCATGCTGGTGTGTGTTTCTGTTTTAAGCTGAAGGCAACCCCTTAAGCTCTTTCCTGCAGGTCTGTTCAAGCTGGGGCATGGGGAATTCCTAAGAGGATTATCATGGTTTACTTGATACAGAACTTGAACTTGAGCAATGGCTTATCTTATCAGCGATAAAAGACATGGAAATGAAGTTTACGTAACTGAGGAGGCCTTGAACGTGGCTGGCTTTGCCTTTGGAATGACAGCTCTCCCGAGTGCCTTGCCTGCTACGACTGCAGCGTTGCTCTTGTCTGACACACGCTACCCTGGTGCCGCTGCCGAAAACGCGAGGAAGAGGTAGGAGGGGAGGGCCCAGGGGGCTGCACAAGACACTGGATCCTGTTGCTTTGTCTCAAAACTTGTGTCTGGGCTGGAGAGGCCGGTGCTCAGCACTGCTCGGGTCCAGGCTTGTACGTTGGACTGAGCTTAAGCCATGTGAAAGGCGGTGAAGAACCAGCCTGTTTGGAGTGCGGATGTGCAGTTTGCACGTGAACTTTGAGCACTGCACTAGAGATGGGCTACAAATTCTCTTCCTAAGTAGAAACTTGTGCCTGAGCACCAGAAATAGCCTGGGAATACCGTTCGTGGGAGCTGGAAAGCAAGCCAGTGGGGGAGAGCAGGGTCTTGGCTTTGGGGGCAGCTGGTAAGTAAATGCAGACAAGTGTCTGCTGCTGTAACTTAACCCCACTGACTCGGGTAGCCCTCGTTCCCGCAGGCCTCGGGTTTGCAGCGAGCTCCTCGCGCCCCGCGGACGCTCTGCCCCGCGTCCCGACATGGGCAGGGGAGGAAGGAAATGTGACACATCCCTGTTCGGGCAGGTGAGGCGGCAAGCTGGTTACAGTGGCACCTGGAGTACTTTATGGTGATGGTTGGGACTGATAAGCTGCAGTTATTGCTGTGTGAGACACTGCGACACGGCCCCTGCCCTACAGAGTTTGGCCTCCAGATAGGTGACGTTTCCTCTACCTCCTGTGAAGGAGACAGGGCGAACATGGGAAGGGCAGCACCTCCTGCTGTGCCCAGGTTTGGCCTGTCTGCTGCCCCGGAGCTTGGGGGCTCATACGTCTTCTACAGGCCAAGAACTGACTTTGTGGCAGCACCAGCCATGGGGCGGGCGCGGGTTGGCGGAGTCCCCGCTCTCTGCTTTGATCCACCCACAGGCTCTTCCTGCTGCTCGCGCTGTGCAGAGGTGGTTGCTCGACACTGTGGTCCCTCTGGTGAAGGATGGGCTGCAATCTCATGCTAACGGTGCGGGAAGCAGGAGGCTCTGGCCGCCGGCCCTGCTCCCAGCCCTAGTGGGCCGATGCTCCGGGACGCTCCAAAACCGATTTTGGCACGGCTGCTTGTGGGACACCAAGCCCGTCCTCAGTGCCACCTCGCCACTGCCCCTTGTGTCCCAGGGGAACCCATAGCAGTCAAGTCCCCCGTTGGTACTGCCCGCTCCCAGTAGTGCTGATTCCATGAGCAGCTCCCGTGACCCACTTGGCCGCGTTGGCTCCCGGCGCCCCGCTCGTCTGGCGCAGGTTGAGTTGCTGCCGTGCCGAAACTGCTCCCCATGCCCAGCCACCAGCTAAGAGCGGCAGGGCGGTGGGACGGGAGGTGCCGGTGGCGGGGGACGACTGGGGGTCTCCATGACAACCTCCCCGGCGGTCACCGGATCAATGTGCTCTTGTACAGCGTGTCCCACTCCGGGGACGTCCTCGGCCCACGGGGTCGGGGGGCACCGCTTGGGTTTGACGCTCTTGCTGGTAACCGCATGGGCTTTCACTTCCCCCGGTTTGGGGAGAGTGAAGGAGAGGGCTCGCTGCCACGTCTCCAAACCGCTGCTGTCTCCGCGCAGGCGCCGGAGGGCTGGCGCTTCCCCTTGTGCGTGTGGAGCCCCCAGCGTCCCGGGCAGGGTGGCTGCAGCATGTGGGGAGAGCTGCCGCTTTGGTTCTCGCTTCTGCTTTTGGGGAGGGAGGGAGAGGGCTAGGAAATGGGCAGCTTGCCTCCCAAGCCACCGCTCCCGCATTTTCGACGACCAGATTGAATTAGCAAACGAAAATATTGATTCTTTTTCACTAGGTTTCATAAAACCATATTTCAGTGTGAAGTTCCCAGTTCTCAGCTCCTGCGGAAAGGTCTTTGCAGTGCTGAGGTCTCGCACTCCGACATTGCACCCGGCTCATGAATCCATCGGGAACCTCCCTTGCGTTCACGGTCAAGCCGCCTGTGTCACCCATGCGGTGGCAATTCCAGCCGGGTGAGCCCGGCCAGCCGCGCTCAGCAGCACGTCCTTGGCCTGGGCTCTGCTCCCAGGTGTTCCCAGGGCTCTGAGTCCTGCTTTTCTGCAGGGCTGCTCTGCTTTACTGTCACAGTTGGGTTGTGATACCATGGATCTGTGCAGGCAGATCATGATCTCAGGCGGTAATTGGCCCCTGTCGCCCTTGCAGACAGATGCGTTAATGCATTTTTCTCACAAGAGAAGCAAAACTGTTGCTTCCCGTTTTGCAAAGGGGTCTGGAGAGCTGCGTTGCCAGCAGCAGCACCTGAGGCTGGCAGCGAAGCTGGGGATCTGCAGCAAAGGCCTCGAGTTCCAGTGTGGCCCTGCTCCCGTGCCCGGGATGAACGCTGCAGGCTGGAGGGTGCTTCCCAGCTTCGTTTCCACGTGCCTGTCAGGATGGCCGGAGGGACTTGAATTCCTTGGTCAACTCTCCTTGGGCAGGGGTTTGGGTAGGCCTTGCCTCTAATTTGTTGTGTTATGTTTGTAGTTCTGTTAATACACGCAGAGTGGGACCTGCTGCATTCGGGGTGGAGGTTCCCTGCTGTGAAATCGSCGCCTGCTCCGGCTGGCCTGCCCTGCGGAGCTGTTAGCGGGATGGAGGCCGGGATCCACTCGGGCACCCACTTCAGGGCTCCGCGTTGCTGCTTGGGGACGGTCTGGCCGAGTGCTCTGCGTGGCCTGTCGCCGGGAAGTCCTCGTGATCTGCCACCCTGCAGCCTTGTGAAATACTTTATGGGCTTCTGGACTCTGTGCTCATAAAAATCGATAACTCCTCGTGCATTTTTTGCAGTAACAGCTTGGTTAAGCTCTCCCTTTTGAGTTRCTGATGTTGGAAGGCCTCGCCTTGTGTGCTTACCTTAGTCATGATTTAATCTTTTTTTCCTCTTTTTTTAAGCTTAAATTGATCCAGGCTTTTGCACCGAGCTCTGTCACTGTTGCTCCCCACCAGGTTGCATGTGGCTCGGGTTGCTGCAGGAGAAACCTGCCCTCGCTCGTGCCTTTTCCCAAGGCTCTTACCTGTCTATTACCTGTTTATTTTGAGCCTCCCGCCTGGGGCTGCTACAACTCCTGCTCCGAGGTGAACTGCAGAGCTTGGAGAGGTTGAAACATTTCGAGTTTCTGCCTTGTGGAAGCAGCTGCTGGGAGTGACTGGCAGTGTAAGGAAGCCAGTTCCTGCCAGCGGAGCTGTGACCCCTTTAGCCCGGTGATTTGGATATGGATATGTTAATTTATTCCTGCAATTTCCAGCCTTGTCTCGGCAAGCTGAAGTGCTCTGGTGATCTTTGCTCCCTGTCAGACTCGAAAACGAAGCCTGAAGTGTAGCAGGACCAGCTGTGCCCCCTGTGCTGGGTTATTATCCTTTCGGAATTTAATAACGTGACACCCCTCTTTACTGGATAGCTTGTCCTTCCCTCTAGGAACAGATCGATAGCAGACCTTGTATCTGCTATTTGGATGTAATTGCTGGTGTCAGCTGATGTCTGGTGCTGTTTCTCCAAACAGCCCTGGGAAGTGTCAGAGACTGCGTGCAGCAAGGGCGGCTTTTCCAGCCTCTGCTGCTTCTGCACGTGGGACCAAGGGGCTGCTTTGGAGAAGCTTCCTGGCTCCCTCCTCGTCCCGCTCGCATCCTGTGATCCCCGTCCTGTAACCCAGGGGCTGTACRTAAGGAAGAGCCCTCCGAAGGTGGTGGCAGGTGTGTGAGCTCCGGGGCTGCATGTAGATGGTCCGAGGAGGCCGAAGCTGCCTGCAAAGCCAAGATTCCCTGGCTGAAGGAAGGACCAGAGCTTGCATGGGGAGCAGCAAGGGGACTCTCCACTGCGAGCAGTTGCTCTTCCTGGCTCTTGAGCAGGGCGGGGCAGTTGCTGTGTTTTGTGCCTATAATCCCCATGGAGCCTGGGGAGGACGCGCCTCGAGGGCAGCAGTGTGTGTGCAGGTGGTGGAGGGAGGCTYAGTCCAGAGCCACTCGTCCCTGGCCTGTTCCGCCGTCTTCCTTGCCCAGATTTCCTTCCCCCTGGTCAGGAATTGGCTGGGCCCGTGGCTGCTTTGCCAAGGAGAGGAGGCGCGAGCTGAGGGTGATCTGAGGACTGCTTTTCAAGGGAGCAATGCTGTCTAATGAGTGTGGGTTTGAGGTGAGGGTTATGCGCGCAAAAATACCCTATTTGGAAGATCCAGGAATGCAGGAACTGTAGAAAGCTTGCAGGATCTAGAACTGAACAAAAAAAAATAAAAGCACTGTGTAAATAAATACTTTCCAGCAGTGAGGTTGGCTTGTGTAATCCTGCAAGGAAGGAGGAACAGTTGATTGATGGTTGGCTCCCTCCTGCTTGATCCGCAGATGCAGAGTGCCATATAAATATGGTTGTCTCTCGGGATCACGCCCTCGGAGGAAGGTATAATATTAGCTTATGGTATGTGTAGCTGCCTGGTAGGGAATTCCAGGGGATGACATCCTGGCCTCCTTTAGGGCTGTGGCAAAACTGCCGTAGATGGAATCAAAGCCCGGCGCTTGCTCTGTGTGTTTGTTTAACCACCCSGTCTCGGGAGAATGCAAAGTGCAGGGAAATGCAAGCCCTTTTTATTAAGAATACTTGATACCCCTTTTCCTAGCTGAAAGGTGCGTGCYGTCCTGGGCATAGTTTTGTTTATTTATAAACCTGCCTTTGCAGCACTGCGCGAGTCATCTGGAGAATGGGATGAGTTCCTAAAACCCCGCGAGGGGGAGGAGAAGGGAGAGTATTTGGAAACACGAAACCTGCCCTCTGCATTTCTGTGTGTTTCCACAGGCCAGAGCTGTGACCCGCAGTTGGCCTGTGCTATTTACTGCACTTCCCTTCCCCACCCCACGTCTTTTTTTTGTGTTTTCATCATAATCCCTGTTTTGTACCCAATTAAACCAGGAGGTGGAGGGGAGAGCAGAACAAGGCAGACGGACATAATGGGGCTAAATCCTGCCCAGCT
This sequence comes from Eudromia elegans, assembly GCA_003342815.1. Lineage (NCBI taxonomy): Eukaryota > Metazoa > Chordata > Aves > Tinamiformes > Tinamidae > Eudromia > Eudromia elegans. Next base: position 3,343,674 of record PTEX01000041.1, on the reverse strand, counting down.
GTTTTCTCAGCAGCCTTCCCCCTCGCAGTCCCGAGGAAATAAATGCTCCTCTTGAGGGTCCTGATGGTTAATGATGATTTGAAGAGCACACACAAACGGCTCAGCAGATGCAGCAGCCTGCGAGATTCCGGTYGTGCGGCGAGCCCTGGGACCCCGCTCCCCTTGTATTCAGCGGGATGATAAATCATTCATAGCCTCAGCAAATGCAATTCTCTGCCTCGCTCTGCACATGCACACTCCAGGAGCCTGAGGAAACCTGCGTTTGTGGCCCTTGGAGGATGAGGCAAGGGCTGCAGCAGCTGGGGAGGGTCTTCAGTTCAAGTTGCAGGAAGGGCTTYGAGTGCAGAGAGTGCTGCTTGGTTTGCAGCCGGCCCAGGGTGATGGAGGGGGATAGAGGAGCATTCCTCTTGTGTCCTGGAAAATCCCAATTATTGCTGTGCTTGGCCCTTCTTTGGTAGGGATCTGGCTGCAACTGTCGATGGTGATGCCTTGTATGGGGCTCTCTGCGACACGACAGAAGAGCGCGATCGAGGGGAAGAAACGGAGGGATCCTGCAGGTCTGCTTTTAGGGGTGCAAAATGCGGCTTCGTGAAGGTCTCCTGGATTTTGGAATTTGCAGCACCTGGGTGGCATGKGAGCCTGGAGCTCGCTATAGCCTGGAGAAGGAGCTTGCCCAGTCCTGTCCCCAGAGCAAGCGAGAGCGGCTGCTTGGTTAATCCTCCYGTGCCCAGAGAATGCAAAACAGCAGGGAAAAGCAGCCCTCTGCACCCTGGGTCATGTTGCAGGTCCCGTGTGGAGGAGGAATGGGACCCTATGYGGAGACTGAAACCCTAATGTGTGTTGCTTGGGGCCTGCTTCGAACTCCTGCTCTCCAAGGAAGCGCCAACCAGCGCGGGATTGGCCCCATTAACGTTAGCTGATTTTTGCTTTCTGTGCGTACAGTGTTTTAGCCRGTTGGTATTCCAGCTTTAATCCTGCAAAAAGCCCAGATGGGAGCAACGCCCTTTGTGATTAAGAACTGCCAAGTCCAGCCAGCATGTGCAAGAGAAGAGGGTCATTGGGCTGGAATGATTCTATCTCTTGCTGTTTCAAACAGAAATCCTGCCCTCAGATTTAGCCCCTTTCTGTGTCGGTAAATTGATTTGGGTTTCTGGTTATGAGTATCATACAGCAAAGCACTGCAGGGAAAGGGAAGAACACCCATGCACTTACACATGCTCATGAAATGTGTCASAGTAGAGGCCTGCTGAGAAATTCAGGCCCAAGCATGACCTACTTAAAAACTGTTATAATCTGCAGGGGAATGCCCTCTGGATTAGACCAGCCCGATCCCATCGCTTTGTGCTCTGGGCTGGAGGAAGCAGTAACCGAGTTGCTCGTTTTTCCCTTTTGCACATGAAGACCTTTGGTGCTGGCGCTGAGATGTGGGCGCGGAGGCAGCGTGGTTGGCAAGGGCAGCACCGTGGGCTCYGCTGGGCCCTGGGGCAGCAAAACCTGCTTTCCCTGGAGCCTAGGAGAGCTCCTTGTTCCCTGGCACCTGGGAGAGCTGGTTGGTGATGGCTCCAGCTGCTCTGGGACTTTGTCCTGGGCACCAGGGCTGGTCTCTCCGGTACCTTCTTGAGATTCGTCTCTTTGGACCCTTTTTTTTTTTTCCTCATTTCTGTTTTTTTTTTTTTTTTCTCCCGTTTGCTGCATTTTACAGAGGTGCTTTAATGAAATGTGAAAAATCCTCCACCTCAGCCTCTCTTTCGCCTCTCGTCCCCAGCCGTTGTTTATGTAGGCGCTAAAACTCTTATTTTTTCCCACCTAACAAATTATTTCCAGAGCTCAGTGGAGATATATGTGTCCATAGCAAGAAGGAGGTAAACAGGGAGGCTGTGTTTAATTCCAGCRCCTGCCAGGAAGGGGGAGCCTAACACTTGCCAAGGAGGGATTTTTTTTGCAGTAGAGGTGCACCACAGTTAATACTTCCAGAAAGTCACCTGGAAAAGAGGGGCCTGGGATGGAACTGAAGCTCCTGGATGGCAACCCCTGGCCGSTGGGGGGGATTGGGCTGTGCTGCAGGCCCGGGGGGCTCGTGCGGAGGCTTTTGTGAGGTCGCCTGGCACGGCGAGGAGCGAGGGCTGCCTGGTGCTCYCGTGTGAATTGCTCTGCCAGACTTCAGAGGGATGCGGAAACGCCTAATCTGTCCCTTTCAAAGGGAGAAATAAAATATTCTGATAGATTCTAAGTGGAATTGCATCCGCGGTGCCTATTCCGATGCCTTTGAGCTGTTCACTGATCTTTCTGATTGGGGTAATGCAGTGAGGAAGATACAGTATCCCCTTGAGGGGAGCAGCTTGTGAACATTACTGTTCAGTCAGCCTGAAAAAAAGCTCCATTACAGGCAGATTTAGACCAGCCTTTGTACACCGAGAGGCGCAGTCTGACGTGCGGAGTGGGTTTTGTCTGGAGGAGAGGTGCACTTTGGSTGAATTATGTATGTGCTTTATATAGCTCGTGCATCCCGTTTTCCTCTGCGAGGCTCCCTGGGAAGGCAGAGCAGCCTGCGAGGGGGCAGGTAGCCCCTGATGGTCCCGGGTGGCTCGCGGGTCCCAGCAGTGGGTGTCTCCAGGCTGCCTTGCTCCAGCCCATCTGCTTTGGGCAGTTGTCCAGACACTTAATGCATTGTCCTCAGCTGCACTATGAAGGCTAGGGGGAAAGAGATTTGCAAGCAACATGGCTAGAATCCATGTCTATATGTTGTTGTTTTTCCTCTCCCTGGCTTTCACATGTCCTAGCCCAGCACCCATGGACTTGCCACACGTGTGGTCAGACCCAGCTGATTGTTGCTGCACGAGTCCTTCGGCCGCAAACTCTGAGGTGTGGAAATGTGGGGATTGCACTTGGTGTTGGCCATTTGCTTGTTATCCTCTGTGTTTCCATGCCCTAACCCTCATTCTGAGCCCTTGGAGCCTGGTCTTGCAGTGAAAGATGCTGGGTTGTGCCTGTCTGGGCAGGTAGTACTAGGTGGCCTTTTAATCTATGTGATATTGGGAGCTTCTGTAGAGGAGCAGTGAAGATTAAAGACAAGTGGATAAGAAATCAGCTGTTTTGAATGTGCTCTGAAAGCGGCTCCAAGGTTTTGTCTGTGTTTCGGGAGTTCTTTAGTAGTTTGCACTGACCTAGAGGGRCTGTCACGTAGGTCTGGGGACAGTATGAAGATGGAAGAGGCTTTCCTGAAGGCTTGGAACAGGTTCTTAGTGTATCACGGATGTGAATATATCTTTTAATGTCCATTTTTGTGCACTTCATGCCCATTGCTTGAGTAACTGGAGTCACACAACCTGCGCACCAGATCTTCTTCTCTGTAGGGGGCATGTCTTGGGTACTCGTGGAGCATCCTGGCTTCCAAGAGTCCTTCCAAGACCTTGGGCCTCTCCTGCCTTTGCAGAAGCAGCGCAGCTGAAGGCAGCAGCACATGCAGAGGGAAAGTGCCCGCACTGCTGTGCTGTGAGACTGGGCTACGTGGAGGAGCTTTAGGAGAACCGGGCTGTGAAGCCCCAGCACGAAGGAGAGGACCGTAGAGGTGGCCGAGGAGGTGCCTTGGAGCGCCCTTTGGTGCCTGGCTGCTGCAGGAGGGACAGGATCGCTTCCCATGGCGCCTTGGAGCTGGCCCTGTCTTCCTCGGGAGCAGAAATGAGCGCAGCTGCCGGAGCAGCCCCTTGGACGTGGGCCCTCCCGCCAGGCCGTGAGCCTCTCTGCGGTGAGATCCCGTTTCACGGCCGTGCTCCCGGCTCCGACCCGCTGGGGGTGGGATGGGAGAGCGCCTCGGAGGCAGCTCCGCAGCTGCAGCAGGAGAGCCTTGGTCACACCAGCAAAAGGAGCTCTTGGAGACGTCCTCGTGCTGGCAGGCTCGCGTCCCCGAGCGCGGCGGCGGGGGCTGCGCCCTGCCAAACCCGGCTTAGTGCGGCCGCAGCTGCTGGCTCAGCTGCCAGAAGAGAAGATGTGGGAGGGGAGGGGAGGAAGGAAAAGTTGTGCTTGAAAAATGGCAGTGACAGCAGGAGAGCAGCCAGGGTGAGGCCTATTGATTACACGCCTATCTCGGTTCCCTTTGTGCCTCTGCTGGAAGGCAGAGCGAGCGGACAAAGAAACCCTGTGCCCAGCTCCGAGGGTGGTGCTAGAGCCAAGGCTGGTGCAGCTGATCTGCTCGGGCCCCACTGCCCTTACCGAGAAATCCTCCATTCCTGGAGAGAGCAGCACGTCCCAGGTGAGGGCGGCGTCCCAGAAGGAAGAGCTTTCCTCCGCAGTGTCCAAGCCGCGTGGCGAGGGCGACTGGCACGCGGGGACATCGCGCAGCTCCGAGCTGCCCGGGGCGTCGTCGTGCACGGCCGTGGGAGGCCGTAAAGGTCCCGTTTGTGCAGCTGGCGTTAGAAGACTTAAAGGGCTGTTTCTGTGGGAAGGAGCCTTGTCCCCTGAGCGCCAGGCTGGCGCGGCAGCTGCACACAGCTCAGTTGTGCTGCCACATGTGCTGGGATTTAGCCACRTCTAAAACGCGGCTTTCAAAGAGTCTCAAGCCCTGAAACGCTTCCCCTCAAGCCACTTCGGCCACATTCTTATTACCTGACTGTGTGGCCTTCTGCTTCAGCTCCTGCTTCCTCGGTGCAGCGCGGATTAGCCACGCAGGATGTGCGTTCCTGCTGGAGGCGGCRGTGATGAATGCAAACCGGCTTGGGGATTGGGAAGCCCAGGAGGAGCGTCGGGGTGGCTGCCTCGCCTGGAAGCTGGAGACTCGTGTTCTCCTGTTTCATGTTGCCTTGCCCGGGTATCCACATCAATGCGTTTGGCTCCCTGGTAACTTCAAAGGTGACTGGTAATAGGCCCTTTAGCGAGGATGATTTTGCTCCTCCATCCAAGTACAGAGACGCCTTCCCTAATTCCGGCTGGGGCTTCTGGATACGCGTGTAATTGCACTGGAATTTGAGCTCTGCAGGACTTGGCGCTTGCAGGGCCCTTGTTGTCGTACAGCTGTGCAGAAGACGAGTGCCTTGCAGCAGTCCCCTCCCCTGTGTGCACGAGAGCTGGGCTGCCTTGTCCCTGCTCCTAGAAAATGCCCCCTTGCTGCTTTGGGAAAGAGTGGGAAGAAAGTGGCGCAAACTGGAGAAAGAGGCTGGTGTCATTGGGGTACTTTGCAGCAGTTCTTGAGCAGGCTCTGGGTGGAAAAGCTGGGTGCCCCTGGGTGCAGGTCATGCAGGAGGGGGACCCTTGTGGGTGCATGCGAGTGGTGTGACTGAAGGTTGGAATTCCTTGGGTAAGGAATTCCAATTCCTTACTCCCGGGTGTGCAAATGCCCATGTGGCCCGGCGAGCGGGTGATGTGCGTGGGCAGCGAGGGSTGGTGGCAGCCTGTTCCCTGGGGAAGCACCAGGGAGACATGGCACAGTCAGAGCGGGAACCCGGCCCCGATGAGCCAGTCCGTCCAGCCTCCCAAGAGGCGCTGCCCTCCTCCGCAGGGACGGGAGCTCGGGATGGCAGAGCTCCTCTCCCAGGTGGGGCTTCTTACAAAGCTGGTGTCCTCTGCATGTCAGGCGGGTGCCACGCTTGCTTTGTGTGCTTGGCGTGGGAAGGCAGGGCYGCAGTTGAAGTCGATGCGTGTTTTTTGGGACAAAACCTGGGAACAGTGAAAGCTCCGTTCTCCTGGAGGCCCSTTATAGGGAGACTCAGTGATCGAGGCTTGCAAGGAGGGAGCTCACCTTGCTGAAACCACTGTATTGCTGGGGAAGGGCAGCCAAAGCCCTGCATGCTCTGYTGGAGGAGAGGAGATGCCAGGGCAGGTGGTGGGAACTTTGTTGGGTGCAGAGGGCAGGAGCTTTGTTGGATGCAGGCACATGGGTTTCCCACAACATGGATTGGAGGCTGGAATCRTGGATCCCACTGGTGTCTTGCCCTTCTTGTAGGGAACCATCTTCCTATAGTGTAGAAGCTGGCTCCGGATTTGTGCTCGGAAAGGGGAGCTCTGGATATATTGGAGCTACCTACTGACCATAGTAYTGCCTGTGGGTCATCGTTGCAAGATTGGGTGGTAGGCAGGTGGCTKCATCTCCATGGCTGCTTTTTTTTGTTTGCTGCTCTGGAAAGCTTTCCTTATAAATTCCTTGGGTGAGGCAGGTGACTTCCACAAGTCTGTGACCTTTTCTTTTCCTCCCCCTAGCTGATAAAGATGCCCTTGGAGAAAACAATTAATATTTAAGACTCTGAACCTCCGGTGTACATCTAGTCACTGTATTTCTGCATTTTCAGAGCGTTCAGTGGGTTTCATTTATCATGATGAAGTTTAGTTGAGCGCAGCTCTCTTCCTGGCCTCCCAGCCCTCTGCCCGAGGCACATATGCTCCCATTAATTTTCTGCTATTACCCACTCAGGTGTCCTGTGTGATCCAACAGGCTTAATTTCATTCTAGCGAGCACCAGCTCTTCCGATCTGGAGTTAGCAGTGTGATTTGCAAGCATCATAAGGAAATGAATCTTTCTTTTCTGGAGATAACTGCTTCCTGAATTTCTGTTCTATTTACAACGTGCTAATAACCTCCAAACCAGCAGATCCTGCCTAACTGGAGATCCTGTTTGTGTCCCTTGGGTTTCTGCTGAGCTGGGGTGTTCCTTGTAGTATCTCAGCTGTACCCGGGCCTGCTGGGGACAGGCTGTGCTCGGTGCTGCTCTCAGGAAAGGCAGGTCCCTGTGCCTGGAACAGGGGACAGGGCAGGGAGGTGYGTGGCTGTAGCAAACGGGTGAAGACAGGAGTGTGAGAGGCCTTGGGAAAGGGGAAATGACTGCATTTAAATAGGATGACTACATAAATCCAGGGAACGTGGTGCTGGGTGTGGTGTTTTATGGAGAATAAAGGTGGTTATATAAAAGCTGACTSTGAGTGCCAGGTTTCAGGGCTGGCCTGCCCACGAAGCACGGCCGGGGCAGAGCTCCTGGCCGGGGGGGCTGCCCGCTGAACTCCCTAAGGGTGGCTTTGTTCCTGGCTGATGCCCTGGGGCTCTACGATGTCCCCCATCTCCGCTCGGAGCTTCCGCTAACGGTGCGGGAGCGTCGGCCTTCCCAGAGCCCGGGACGTGTCACTTGGCTGCCATCCGGCAAGGGAGGTCCCAGCAGGGMAGCCACGTGCAGCAGAGGTGACTCGGGCCGTGGTCATGCGGCTTGGCCTGGCAGAGAGGAGAAGGGCTCTTCTCTGGGTAGTGGCCCCACCAGCACTGGCACTAACCAACTTTTTTCACCTGGGTGTCTCCGACGGCAAAGCCAGAGTTGGTTCTGGATGTTTCTTTCCTGGATGGAGGGAARCTGGAAAGCGCAAAGGCAGCAGGAGTTGGATGGTGAAGGAGGGGCCTCTAGGGAGGCTCCTTCTCCAGGGTCTAGATGTCCGAGGGCTGTGTGGTCCTGCAGCCTGGCAGACCTGCTGCAGGGTTGGGGTTTTTCATAGCTTGGACCTCTTAGCTGGAAATGCCCAGCTATCAGACCCTACAGAAAATGTGAGGAGCTTGTGGACGGATCCTATCTGTCTGCTATCAGACAGCTCTTGCAGAGGAGGGAAGTGCAGAAGCAAAAACAAACAGCTCTGGCTACCAAGGAGGGAGGCAGAGGGAAGGAGGCTGCAACACGTCCCTCCTGCTCCCTGTCTCGCTTGGCTGCTCCYAGGGTTTAATGCTGATGCTCCAGTGCTTGACAAGGCAGCATTTTGGTAGAGACTTGTTAAACCCCTCAGCCTGTGCAATGCCTTTAAAACACAAACGATTTATGATACGTTCTGTCTGCACAGACAGTGAGTGGACTGCGGAGACCTGGATGTCTCTGCTTCCCTTGGGAGTTGGAAACTGCCTGTTAAATAGTGAGCTTGGTGTGCTTGGATGTAGAAGAGGAGAGTGGCCGAGCTCCTAGCCTTGGACCTGTGGCAGTTGGTCGCTCCAGTTCATGTCTGAGTGCAGTATTCCAAGGTCGCTAACGTGGTCTGGTTTTCTTCTGAGCATTTCCCAAGCASGAGTGGGCCTGATGGCCTTCGAGGAGGGCAGAGCTGCCTGGTTTTCCTTTGGCAAATACTCAGCCGCTCGCAGTGCCTTTGAAAGGCTTCTGGGGCCTCATAGACCATGGGGATTTGCAAGGCGGCAGGAGAAGGAGAGGCAAGAAATGACGGTCCCGAATATTTCATTAGCTAATGATGTTCTATAATTTAATTAAAAGTATTCTTAGATTATGTAGGCAGCCGGAGGAGTATGTCTTTGCTTCYCCTCAAGCCTACAGCTGATAAGTGAATTAATCCGTTTGCACTTGTTCTTTGAAGGCACGTTTCTATCAGATTTTCAGGAAAGGCTGTTTCCTTTTAAATGGAGCGAAGATAAGACAAGACACTTGAGTCTTCCACGGCAGGGTCCCTAATCCCCTGGACGAGCCCGGTTCCATTCGAGGCTTTGTCTAGCGTTTCAGGGGTGCAGCTTGTTGCTCACTGCTCSTTTTGCATAAGTAATTAATTTGTCTCCTAGAGTAGTTTCTCTGTGGTGATAATGCGGTCCTCTAAATACCAGACTTAAATTGCTCTGTATGAGTAAATGCAGAGCAACTAGTCATGGCAGAAATGACTGTAGTGATGAGACTTGTGTGGACAGTGCCGAGCACTGAGTGCTAATGGTGATACGCTGTACTCTGTTTAACATGTAGTGCCAATAGTTCATACTCTGAACAATTCATAGGCCTTGGTAATAGTGGATAYGAGCAGTGCATGTTACATTTGGAAAATCCTTTTTACAGGTGTTTTCCATTGCTGTTTTTCTTCCAGATGGAGAAACTGAGATCTGGAGACCTTAAGTGCCGTGTTGCAGATTTTGCAGGAAGAGGGTGCCAAGAGGCAGGATGAGCCTGTGGTGTTTGTGGCTTCCCCTGTTGTGTCAGTGCCCCCGAGCRCCCTCACTGAGCTTGCTGGCGTGGCAGCCCGGCCCATGCTTGCCCCATTGCTGCTCAGGCTGCCCATGCCATGCTCAAGTGTCCGCTCTTGCCTCTCTCATCCGGGGGCCACCAAAGATGATGCCCATCTCAAGGTGCCAAGTCACTTGCAGTGGAGAGAAGAGCCCCTTTGGGAAAGAGCACAGGGTCTAACTGTGTGAGCCGAGTGCCAGCTGCTTCCTGCTTGTGTGGCACTTGATCTGCAGCAGAGATCATGTTCTGGTGACGTTGGCCATTGATGCTGCTGCTGCTCGGGAAGCCTCTGTTCCTTATTCGGGGGGACAGCAGCTTCCATAAGCCACGTGGATTCATTYGAGGGTCATCCGCTTTTAGGTTTTCCTTTTCCAAGTGCTTTTGATCTATTTGGCATCCTTTATATCTGTCCTTCTTTCAGAACAAAAAAAAAATCTGGCACTTCTGATAGTTTAAGAAAAAAGGAAAACCAACAAAACACTGTATTTTGCACATGTTTGTTTCTTGGTGTGCTGGGTGTCTATGCTGCTCAATCCTGAACGTCTGAATTACCAAACTTGGAAAGCAGCTGCTCTTCAGGAAGCGTTCATGTGTACTATAAACATGATGGATAACGAGGCAGAGTCTAATTTAATTGACACGGCTCTGCTGWTGTTGTAAAATGGGTTTGCGTGGAGCCTTGCTTTAGGGTTGYGGGTTGTGTGATTAAGTGCTGGGGTGGCTGGTTCCGACTCCTCTGCAGACACCCCCCTTGTGCAGGGGCTGCGGGGGCCTAAGTGCCTGGGTGCAGCTCTGGGCCCCAGCCCGGCGGTGTCTGCACGGCTGCCCCCGTGGATGTCTCGCTGTTGGTGGACAAGAACCGTCTGGGACGTCCTCATCTGCTCGAGGTGCTTCTCGAGCACCGATGCCGCTGTATTCCAGCGCCTTCTGTTCAGCACTGCGGTGCTCRTGGCCCTACCAGCTTCTGCACCCGTTCCTGGTAAGGAGCTGAGGCACAGAGGGGCTGCCTGATCTGCACCCGATATTCATGAAAATCACGGCAGAGACCAGGCTGTGGGGCTGGGCTCCTCAGCCCAAGCCTGGCTTTCCTGCCTGTTTCCCTGCTCCGAGYAGCCCTCCATGCTCCTTCCAGCTCCTCCCTGAGAAAAACTAACCAGTGTGGAGCTGAAGGAGGCTGGGAAGCCAAGCAGGGCTTGAAATCGTTCCCATACGAAGGCCTCTGGCAGTGCCAGCAGAGCTGATGGCAACAAGAGCCGGCCCCACGGTGCCAGAGGCTCTTTCATCTCCTTTCAGCCCTTCCCGTTAGGGGTCCTGGCTCGCAGCGTGGTGGATGCCTCACGCAGATGTCTTGGCTGGGAAAGGAGAGGCGGCCCCTTTCCCCTCCCGAGCACAGCACAGATAGAAGAGAGCTATTGATTTGCTTGGAGTGAGGGCGCGCTGAGCCAGGCTCTGCAGTGGGTTATTGAATCCGAGTTGGGGCTTTGTTACTCACTGAAATTCAGAAAAAGAGGAGTGTTAAAGCGGAGGGTTCCTCGTGTTGGTGAGGAGATTGCTAGCTGCGTGCTGTTTACCTGCTGCTCGTTGCCCAGGCAGGCATGGGAGATGGGGATAGGCAGAGTGCCGAATCCAAGCCCTTTCTCCCCAAGCCTTTCAAGGAGGCTCTGTCCCATCCCTGGAAGCGATGCAGCCCCTGGGCAGCTGCCAGGGGCTCCGGAGCCCTTCCCGGCCCTTGTGCAGGCTGCGGGCGGGAAGCCAGAGCTATCTCATTGCAAGGGGGTGGCAGCACCGCAGTGAATGGGTGGCAGGAGTCCAGCTCCTAATGGGCAGGTGCCTCTCCTGCTGGTGGGAACCGTGGTGGGTTTGTTAGCTGTGATGCAGAAGATGCCAAGGAGCAACTGGGGTATGAAGCTCAACTTGATTCCCGCGCCTCGTGTGGCTCGCTCGCTCCTTAGTGGCACGCGGGAAATGTGCCCTGCTGTGTTAGCTGCTCTATTTCACTTCTGCTGGAGGAGAAGGAGTGGAAGTGGCCTCAGGGGCTGCTAATCTGGTCTCTTTGCTGAGCACTAAATTYGACCCTGAAGGCTTTTCCCTCTGGGAAGCAGGGATTTGAGAGAAATGACTTTGGGGACAGCACGGCGTGTTTATTTGGTGTTCTCCTGGGAAAGTCTCTCACCTCTGCTCTGCGTTCCCTTAGCTGTAAGCTGTGCACCCCGGGGCCGACTCCTGCCTCGGCCCAGGTGGGAGGGATGGAGTGTCCTGGAGAGCCGTGTCCACGCCTGGCCTAGATGGGCACTGAGGTCCTGCCGTTTAAGCCTGTCGAGGTTTAGTTTAGGGAGGCAGAAGTGCCTCAGCAGTACCGAGTGCCCTGGTTTGGAAAGCTGGGAGCCRTGCGGCGTGCTTGGTGCAACTGGGCTGCCCGGGGCTGGGAGGCTGCCCAGAATTAGTGTCTTTGCAGCTCAGCTGCATCCTCCCCCCGGATCCTGTTGTGTTGTTTTATTRGGAGGGACCAGGGTTGCCTTGGGTTGCTGGAGCAAGGGGCTGCGCGAGCACGAGCGAGCTGCAGCGCGCCCTGGGTCCTCTCCAGCCCTCCCTTTGCTCGCGTGCAATGGCAGAAATGTGCCTTTAAACTTGAGGGGCGAAAGTGCTGTGTTTTCAAAGCACGTTCAGTTGAGAGCTGTAGCGATCTTTAATCTGAGGCTGCAAACTGTCGCTGCGGTGTTTTCCTGGGRGAAGAAGCACTTTGGGAGGAGATGGAGCCGTAAAGGCGCCTCGCGGGGCTCCTGGCCATGTTTCCAGCGAGGCGGTCGTGCCTCCCGCTGTGGCTGCAGGCCAGGCCAGGCTTTCAGAGGCCGCCCGGGTCCCGTGGCCCATGTGTCCCCATGCAGTGATGGGTGAGCGCGGCCCCGGCACACTGTGCGGGTTGAGGTGCTGCTGATGGCCTGGGGAAACCCGCCCTCGGCATCGCAGCAGCTGGCTCGGCTCAGGCAGGCTCGGTGCAGTAAATAAATAAAAACACAGGCCCGTGTTTCCTGYGCATGTCAATATTGGAATGGTTTTAAATGGTGTGTTTTCCCCTGGTCGCTGACCTATAGTTTATTCCGTTATTGACTGCTGGGTTACTGGCTCTTTGTGCTCCTGGTTAAGTGAACTGTAAGGCTGCAATCGTTTGGCTGGGGTGGTGTTGCTGGGCAGGAACTCAGTCTGGCTGATTCATATTGGGGTGAAAGTGTAGCCTCTGGCGACCCAAGCGCTCCTGTGTCTCTCCCTTTTTTTTTTTTTTTTTTTTTCCACCCC
>PTEX01000041.1:3276686-3331385 GCA_003342815.1 Eudromia elegans | reverse complement strand
GTGTGTCTCTTTTTTTTTTTTTTTTTTTTTTTCCCCTTCCCCTTTCTTCCCCATAATAAACGAGTTAAACGACATAGTGGAGAATTGATCCTGCTCTCCTGCCGCTGCCCCGGGCTGTAGGAGCTACCTTTGTGCTGCATTCCTGCCGCTTCCGCGCTGCCGAGGTATGTGCTCGCTTTGAGGTACGTGCTGGCTTGACGCAGGGCTCCCCGCTCCTCAGTGTGCTCATGTTGCTCTCGTCTGGCTCGGCCGGGCTCTGCTGCAGCACGAGGTGCTGCTCAAGCGTTTGCAGCCCCGGCGTGGGGCAGATATCGGTCGTGCCCTTAGCTGAAAGCTCCCTCGGGGGTTCGATGTTGGGCACACCATGAGGCTGAGCTCTGTCGTTTGTTCCTTTAGCTCTGCGCTAGGAGCTGTTGGCCAGGGATGGGGATKCTGTTCTCAAAATAACCAGGCTCTATTCTTCTGTTGCAGGTAGATCTGGGCCTCCTTGAAGGCCATGCAGAGCACCTTCTGTCTGGATTAGTGCCATAGTTTTTGGTAGATGTTCTGTGGTGGCCTTCTCGCTTCTTCCTGGCGTCCTTTGCTGCAGTGCTGAAGTGCTGTAGCTGGGGTGACTTGTGACTTACTGCTCTAATTAAATCCTCTTCAGGCTGGTGTTGCTCTTCTTGGCAAGGCACTTTGCAGCAATAAAGGCACCAAGGTCCTGCCTGGCATTGCTGACTGCTGCTGACATGCAGATCGCTCACGAGTGACTTGAATCYAGCCTGATCCAAGGTTGTGCAAGGCGGCCCTTGCTGTGCTGCTGCTTTGTGCCAAGGCCCTGCAAACCTGGGTGCAGAAAAGCCATAAAGCCGGGAGCAMGCCTGCTAAGCTGCACTAACACCCAGTAAACCAGCGTCCCTTTATGTCCCCACAGCCCGCGGCGTGTTGTGTAGTGCTGAGGGTCTCCGCCTGCTGCAGGGCCTGCGTGCTGAACTGCACATCAAGCGGCTTGTTTTATTTACAAGGAAGGCGGGTGGTTCTCTTTTTTCTTTACCTTTAAGCTTTTGTGCTTTCCCTGAGCTCACATGTCTTGCCTGCGACTGCCTTAGGCTCTCCTGGTTTTTTGCTGCTGTGAAGTGACTTTAATACACAACTGYTGGGCGAGACTGTTTTCTATAATCCTTTCAAATTTCAGGTCTAATAAGGAAGTGATCTTTGCTAGGGAGACTTATTTGCTTGTCTTGCTAGCAGGCTGTGGGCTGTATAAAAGCCTTATTGTTTGACGCTCAGCTTCTCAACCAGATGCATCGATCATCTTCAAAAGAAAGGGAGAATGGTTCTTTTTTTGTTGTTTTTTTGAAGCCAGCGGTATTTGGCATCCAAGCAAGCAGGTGTTCTGGCATGGGAGAAGAGGAATACTTGTCTTTCAGAGCTCCTATGTGAGGATCTTGGGAGAGTTTCTGTCGAAGAGCTGGGTTTAATCTTTGTGTGTGTTTTCTGCCAGCGCACTGGTGGATAACCAGTTCCTGGTGTTAAAGGCAGGGTAGGCTRGTGCAAGAGCTAAGTGTCTCTGGAATGTTGCTCAAAAAGTTGTCTTAGCTGGAATCAAGCTCAAAGTGAGTTTGCAGCCCTCTGCAAACCTTTGGTCTGGGGAGGCAGATCTTTTTGGGACTGTCAGTGTTAGGTGCTGCTCTCAAGGCAAGATCTGCTCTTAGAGCTGGATGGAGCCTGGGTGTAACCCTTGAACCTYGCCGATACCCAAGGCTGAGGAGTGTTGGAGACTGAGGGTGTTCTGGTGTGCGGCACTTCTGCACCTGAGATGAAAAGCAGCAGTGCTTTTGTCTTCCTCGTCATCGTTTTGTATGCAGGTCCCTACAGAACTCGCCGCCCAAGGGTCTGACCTCTGAAGTTGGCTTTGTTGGGAAGCTCTAGTTTTCAGGAGAGATGAAAAATCCTTCCCAAATCAGTCCTGTCTCCCCTGAGCCCTGCGCACGCCCCACGTGTGCTCGCGGAAGAGAAATTGCAAAAGAACCCAAAGGCCAAGATAGTAAATCTTGTGTTAACAACTGCCGCTCAGCCTCAACTTTCTTGGCTTCCAGGCAGCTCTGATTCCAAGAATAAGGCAAATACTCCAATGGCCTTAACCAGGGACCTCGCTGACGTCAACGGGAGCCGGTCTGTTAACCTTGCTGGACTTTTGGTTGCGTTTCTTTGAAGTAAAGAGCAGAAAGGCCGACTGGGGTCACTCCGGTCTTCGCCTTGGTGACTCGCGCAAGGGAAGGGCAGCCTGTAGGAGCTGAGCCTGTCACGGCGCTCGGCAGGGATGTGAACCGAGGCAAACGTCTCTCACAGAGCTGCTCGTGGACCTCTTAGCAGGCACCTCTGCTTAAGCATTTGTTTATCCGCATGCCCCCAGGCCTTTGAAAATCTCTGGGGTCCCTAAGAGTGTCTGTGCGCAGGGTCAGCACTGTAGCAGAGCACGCTTGGCTTTATTTTGTTCTTAAATAAAAGCAGCTCCTGAGCAGATGGAAACATTAGCATTAGAGAGCTGTCTGCCTGGTTTTTTGATGCTGTCTCCCTGAGCAGCTAGAGACATATCATGGAGTTCTTGAAAAAGGACCTTGATAGTCAGTCTAGCTGGGCYGGCGCTGGAGGGGACTTGTAGGCTGCTTTTTTGGTGCTTTTTGTTGTGAAAAGCGGTGTGCTCGGGGGCTGTCTGTGAAATTCATCACAGCTCTTGTGACACAGAAAAGGCCACGTGAAAGCCTAGATTTGTTAGTCGTGTGTGAGCAGCGTTAGCTGGCCAGGAAGCACTGGAGCTTGGCGTGAGTGCTCGACTTGGCAAACAGAGACAGGATTGGCAAACACTGGGTCTACCTGGGCACGGTGTGAATTTGATTTTTTATTGTAAGCCACAGGAGGACAGCAACTCACCTAGTGGGACGGTCTTACAGCTGCATGATCCTYTCATGCCGCCTCTGGTGCGCTCTAYGTGCCTGCTCCTCAACTTCTCTGCTGGTATCTGAAGTGTCAGGTTGGTTCCACACCGCTTGTTGTCCTGCTCCTTTCCTCCCCCATTCGCGTGCTGCTTCCTCCAGGCATTTTGGCACCACAGAGCGGGTAGAAATACTGTTTAAAACATAAGGGTTTCCAGATGTGAACCTGCCTTGGACAGTGGTGCTGGTGGAGAAACGCATAAGCCAGCCAGGTGTTTACATTACGTTGTGKCCTCATGATATGTGGGATAAATACATCCTAGATTAAGTTGCTTGTTTTTGTAGGTTGACTTCCTCTCTCCTTTTTAAACTGTGATTTGAAATCCACAGCCTGGGGAGCATGCAACTGTATACCTGCTAGCTTGGTTCCCCGCTGCGGTGTCAACGTGGTGCTCGGCGCTTCACGTTCTTAAATGTCAGCAATGAGGTGTTAGAAGTTGCCTCTTCCTGCTGGAGGAGGCTACAGGAGGCCCTGGAGAGCTGTTTTGCTGTAGGAAATGGAAACTAGGATGCTTTGTTTCTGTGGAGCCTGCAGGATCTCTTTGCCCTGTGGCAGGTAGAGTAATTCAGGCGTCACCACTGAGGCCCTTCCCAGGCCAGCCAAGCGTGGGCTCAGATGTGTCCTGTTGCATGAGCCCGGGTTGCAGAGGTGGCCTTGTGGGCAGGCCGGCCCTTAATCCCTGGCGAAGGGAACTCGAGTACTGTGTGAATCAACGTGGGACTAACGCACCAGGAACAGGCACGTGGGGGAGGYTGCATGCTAATAAAAATGAAGTTTGGGGTTTTTTTCTTAGCATAAAGATTACGTTTGAGCATCTTGAGCACAAAACCAGCACGGGGCTGTGAGCTAGACAAAGTTTCGTTTTTACTAGAGCTAGCTGGAAAACTCATCGCTTTTGCTGATTGTGTTTCTCCTTGAAGCCTTTGCAGGGGCTGTGGTTATTGCTGCTGCTGAACGTGTGTTGGCTTCATGACAATTCTCAGTGCATGGGGGCAGTAATTTCAGTTCTCTCATTTCCCAGGTAATATGAAAATAACAGACGCTGCCTTTGGAGCTGTGCTTTTTCTAGTAACAGATCCAAATGCACAAAGGGGGGAACAGTCCGTTCACAGGGCTGCTCCCCTAAAGTGCTGATGCTTCAGACCAACCCGTGTGTGGTTCTTGAGCTGTGTGGAGCAAACTGCGTCAAACTCTAAGTTCTTAAGAGTGTGTGTGTGTATACACACATGTGTACTCTATATGTATACATAGAATGGCTCACTTWGGGGTGTCTCTGTGCTGCAGTGACCTTGTTTCTTTCACACTTTCCTTCCCTAGGTGCTCAGATTGCTTTGGACAGTTTGCTTTAAGGAGGAAATGCTGGGTTGCAGGGAAACCTTAAGTAAAAAAAGAGGATTATCTAATTTCAAGCCAGTGTCTACATCATTTCACACTCTTTTACTCCTGTCAATCATGTCTCTTTTAAGTACGTGAATTTGGTGAGAGAGATCTTGCTGTCTACGCCCGAGGTATTTTACCACCTACTGCGGACTATTTTAGGGATCCAATGGAGCTGCTGTGTCTCCTCCTCCTCCTTCGTGGTGCCGCTTCCCTTCCGAGCACACAGGGATTCACTAACGGTGAYAAATCTGCACTTGCTTCCTCGCCCCCAGCTCCTCTGGACGTCTGTGCTTTCAGCTGGAGAAATCAAGGCACAAAACTCTGCTCACGGGAACTGCCCCTATTCCCGCAGCCGCTGGAAGCGCCGAGGTTGGGGGGATGTTGCAGAGGCTCCAGCCAAGGYGGTTGTCAGGGCCCCGCACGCCTCCAAAACCGTCCTAACGTAAATTGAATGAGCAGCCCAGTTAAATAAGTAATGAAGTTAGCAGGATGCCTAATTAAATTAAGTTCAAAATTACGYATGGATGAGGCCTTTCTAATAATTGTTGTAAGTTTGTCATTTAGGTATTACTCCACACTGCCCTCTTGGAAGAAGCTCCCCTGCTCTTGGATAAAGGCGCATAGGTGCCATAGAGGRACGTGTTTTAGGGCTTGGCTTGGTTGTTTTCCAGCCCTCTTGAGATCATGGCTCCATTTTACTGAGATGTGTGGAAGGAGTTTGTCCGATTTCTCTTTTTCCTACATGTTGTGTTTTCCCTTCCCATGAAGGGTTTTTGCTCCCTTCCTCCTCCCCTAGCCAAGCCCTGGGGGCTGTAAGGARCCAGGCAGCGCCTTTAAGATCGACCAGGGGAAGAGTCGGCCCTTGGCCACGCTCTCTCCTTGGTGCCTTTGCAGCACAAACCTCTTGTGTGCTGCCCTCTGTCCCGCTCTGTTCCCTGGGAAGCTGCTCCTGCCCTGCAGCAAGACCTGCTTGGCTCCCGGTTGTGTAAAGYCCTTGGAGATGCTCTGGAAAGGGGCCTGACAGACGTGCCCGTTACTGTGATCAGGCTCTGGGACATAGCCTTGGTCTGACAGCCAATAACCCTGGACAAGATGATTTAACCTGTCGCTTGATTTGAAAGTAATCTCTCAATTTCCATATTTTCAGGCCRCTTTTAAGCAGCAGCAGCTTTGAAGATGCTTGTCAGGTCCTCTCTTGAAATAAGCATTAAGCTGWGGCGGAAGAACTATTTTGCAGCAAGGAGAAGCCACTGAAATTAAAGATACTTGAGAAGACGCAGCCATCAGAGCTGCCAAAGGAAATTCTGCTCTTGGCAGCCGGCGCATTAACAGCGTTCTCCCCTGCTATCCTGGGCACAGGCATGCGGTCAGGCACTTAGTGCACTTGGAAGATAGGCTGTCAAGGCCAGAGCTGTCTACGACTTGCAATTACTGACCTTTGAGGTAATGCATCCTTAATAGAAGGACGCGAGTGCATGAGAGGGAGAATTATCATTGTCATAATGATCTTCTCAYCCCTCTTGAAGAGGACAATCCGGTTAAAGGACCAGCTAAACGCCACCTAAACTGCTTCTGCCCCTCCAAGAAATGTGCACTGGCTTTCCCAAGGGCAGGCCRGGAGGAGAGGGAGCCTGAATGACCCCAGAGCTCTGGCTCTGTTCCTGTAACATTTTTTTTCCTCTCTTTATCTCTCCATTTTACATTTGGTCTTGTGTGTAAAATCCTAGACAGGGCTTCCATGTGGTATCCAGGCTTTTCTGATAYGGGTGGAAAAAGCTTGACTGGGGCATCCCTCCTGGAGAGGGGAAGGCTGTTCCGAGTGACTTGGCAAATGCATCATGGAGAGGCGCCCGCAGCTGCAGTGACGTAGAGGAATTATGGAAGAAGAACATGTGTCATGTTTGAGGCAAAGAGTCTGGCAGTCGCCCTGGGGAAAGAAACCTCCAGGTGATGGACATGAGGTGCTCGCGCCCGGTTGCGGTTCTGCTGGAGTCGGCAGGCGCCTGCAACCTCTCTTGGAGGAATTGCCACATGAGAGCCAGTGTTTTCACAGCAAAAGCGGGAGCTGTAGGGTCAGAACAGACGAGTTTCAACCTCCTCTTTGGTGCCGTAGCATGCAGTGGCCTGCATCCTATGATGGAGATGTTAAGGCAAGCCAAATATTGTCCGTAGTGATGGTGGGTTGTCCAGATATATGACACAGCCCAAGTTAAACAAGTCTATATGTAAAGCTCTGAAAGTGCTTAAGTTCTTCAACTTTACTTCGAAACAGTTCTCCAAAACRTATGGCTAGGCCCTGTCGTCCCAAATGCTTATTTAGTGTTGGTACAGTGCCCCAATAACAGAAAACAAAGCTTGGGGAGAGAAATGTTACTTTGGTACAGAAGTAGATTCYGTGCTCGTGTCAAGCTGATAGAAACATCAGTGTTTTTCTGGCCYGTTCAAGTGTTTGTTATCTAGGGCTATGAGATCTTCTGGGTTCTGTTCTAAGCAAATACTTCGGGTCATATTGATGATGATGAGGAAGGCAGGGTAGGCTAAGACGGAGCACAAACTCTTAGGAATTTCGGCTGCGGTGGTGCCTTGGAATCAAGCTAAGCGAAYGGACACAGCGGTGCTTAAATAGCGTATCCCCAATTGCTTTCATTTGGCTCTTGTTTTGCAAGCCATTGGCTGGGTTTTCYGTCCCCTCAGAAATCGGCAGCTTCTTATGAAATATGGAGCTGTTTAAAAACAGACAGCAGCTGCTCCATCCTTGCGTCAGCAGGAGGAAGGGGAATGGTAGACGGTTGTTTAGCTGTGATATTCTTCCCTTCGTTGCTGTTGTCATATTGTGTTAACAGAAGGTCTGATCAAATATACACCAGGAAAGTAAGACTTAATGTTTCTTTGTTCTCCTGAAATTGTGCTGGGAGGGAACGGGGGGGAATGTCTGAATGAGAGTTTTATTTATGGGATTCAAATAGCTCGACGTTGCCTCTATCAGCAGTTACATTGTTCTGCTCTTAGTTCCTAGGCTATTTGCTGTATTTTTAGCTGGGGAAAGTCTTTATTTGGCATTTGTAGAAAACCTCTGCTATGTCTGACAGCAGCCTCGGTGGTGGTAAATATTTAGCAGGGAGAGTAAGCTCTGTTCATGYCGACTTCCCATCTTGTTCTAAAGTCTTCTTGAAAATCTCAGCCAGATTATTTAAAAAATAAAATGAAAAATGAGGAACGTTGTTGCACAAGTACTGGAAAGAACCCAAATAGTTTGCTTACTGTTAAAATTGCGACATGACTGGAAACATTTGGTAAAGAAAAATTAATTGCTTTGGTGTATTTGTGGTTTCCTGTTGAATCTCAATTTGTAGAGGAGGTTGAAAAACCCGTGGATGTTTCCTCAGATTACTCGATAGCATTCCACCTCGTGCGTGTGATGAAAGACCTTCAGCGAAGGGTAAGATACGATGCCAAATATCCAGGGCTTGATTTAAAAGGTCTCTTCCTTTTTTTTTTTTTGAATATGACCGTTTTGTCCTTTTTAATGAGTTGGTTTGAGCAGAGAGCAACATGTGATGAATTTTTGTCCTGGCCCAGCTTCCTCTCGTGGAAAGGCTCCTGTGCTTGTTAGCCTTCAGATAAGCTTTTTCATGAGCTTTAAAGCCATGGGCAAGGCCAAGTGATGAAGAAGAGGCAGCAGAGGAAGAGGGTCTGTGGGGTGCTGGCCCATCTCGCATTGCTCCARAATTATGTTCCCGTCTGTGTTGCACAGCTGGAGCTCGCGAGGTGGGAATTGAGTGCGAGCAAAGTCGGGGCTGTTGGAGCCCTTGGAGAGCCGGCCTGGCGGTGCCTGGGAGCAGAGAGCTGGTCCCGCCACGCTGGGAGGTCCCTGCGGACCCCTGTGGCCGTGTCTCTTCTGTCCCGCATGTCCCAGCAGACAAACGCAGCCCATCCTGCACCGTGGTGGTCTCCAGCGCAGAGCCGCTCCTGYGCGAGGTCGTTGCCGCTTTTGGGGWGCGGYTGGTTGTGAACGCGGCAGCGGGACCGGTTGTGTCATGTGCCRTYGCCTCGCGTGGAGAACGGTGCATTCCCGTGTCCGGAGCCTGCCGTGCATCTGGGACGACCCGGTGAAACCCAGGCCGAGAGTCATCCCGTCGGGGTCAACGAGATGCAGCCACCGCTCCCCGTTGGCCGCAGTCCCCGTGACCGTGTCTGCTCACCCCGCAGTGCGTGTTTGTGTATGCACTTGTGCTACCGCGTGGCTTGGGGAGGCTTTCCAAGGCTCCTCCGGGTGTTCCTGCGGGAAGGCTGGAGCTATCCCTCGGGTGAGTGCCGTGGGGAGCTGGTCAGTCTCATTCAACACCAGAGGGTGTTTCCAAAGTGGAGGCAGGGCGGTTAGCCGTGCCGACCAGAGCAGGGACGCGGGTAGGAGCGGAGCCGTGGGGGTAGTTAGAGCTCGGCCACCGGGTGCTGGGGTGAGCGTGAGCTGCTGAGCAGCTCCGGCGCCTTCGGGGAGCTGGAGGCAACTTGTTGGAGACGGATGTTGGCCCCGCCGTCGCGGGCGGTGGATGGTGTCTGAGAACAGGAACAGTTGCTTGAAATCTGTTTCAAGTTTAACTCGAGGACTGCGGAGCTTTTAAAAAAATTTTTTTTTGGTCTCACTTGAAATAATGAAAAATGTATTAAGTAATTCTCATTGGATTCTTTAGCTTTGTGAACATCTCCCCCGCGGTTTGCAACGCGTTTGTTTGCTCTTGGGCCACTGGGAGTTAAATTTTCCTCTTGCCTCAACTGTGGAAGCTGTCTCCATTTATCATTTCCCAGTTTAGCTCCCGTATTAAAATTATAACAAGGCTGGGGTTTATTTTTGTCTTGTGTACATTTATCTCCTGCGTATCCTTGTGTCTATTATTAGACTCGGGCTCCGTTGCTAAATGGATTGGCCGAGCTCTTGGGGACAAAATATTGCAGCACGTGACTGGTGTGCAGAGCCCCTTGGCCGTTCTGCGCGTGCACACGGACGGGTTTGCCCGGCGTTTGCCATAACCTGCTTCGTTTAAGCACGGAGGCTGCGGTGGGCAGAGCCAGTAGGTACGAGATCTCCAACGGCCCATCAGTCCAAGTGGGAGCAGGAGGTGGTGGATGTGGAGGGGAAGCTCCAGCAGAGAATAAATAGAAACCAGCGGTGCTTTCAGGAGGCATCTGAATTGTGTGCCTAGGGCACAGCCCTGGTTTTGTTTGTTTGCCTTCTTTTTTTTTTTTTTCCCCTCCTCGTGCTGGGTTATTTCTGTTTGCTGCAAATGAGGGAATGCTGACTTGGCTTCCTCCTCCAGACGAGGACTGGTGGGTGTTGGTGAGCTGTGGAATTGGTTTCCTGGGTTAAAACGTAAATTGGAAACTTGCTGGGGATTTCAGCCTTGTTTCAACAGCCCCGTGGCCACCACCTCTGCCGGCAGCGGCCGGGCGCGCGTCCTCCAATCTGTACCTAGCCCTCGGGCTTGCGTAAGAGTCGCCGCTGAACTTCCTCACATCTCACCCGCCTCCTGGGTCCGCACCCAGCCCGAGCTAACTGGTTTTTTGGTTTTCTGGGGTTTGATACATTTTGTAATTAGCTATTGAATATCTTAACTGCCTCCTTGCTCTGCTTGCTGGGTCCGTTAGATCAAGTTTGCTCGTGGGAGCAGCTCTCTGCAGGTCCCAGGAGGATACTTGGGGTCCTGCACGCCGTAAAGGGGTGCCTTTAAGAGTAGATTTTATTTAGTTTTTTATTGTTTGTGGTTTTCTTTACAGCGTAGGTAGGTTTTGGCAAGGATGCAACCCAGAACTYGCTGAAACCATTGGGAGGACCCTTACTGGTTCCAAACAGCTTTGAATCCRTCTTGATTTTGTTTTTCCTTCTTCCTTGTTTCGCTAAAAGGGGAGAGCGAAGAGGAATATTTAGTTCCCTCTCCATTATTTTCCTTTCTCTTTCAACTCATCTCCTTACCAGGACTGGTATTCCTCTTTCGTGGCTATTTGCCATGTGCCTGCTCCGGGTGTGGGTTACTTCTGGTTCTCTTTGCTGATGGGGGCTTTTCAGCACGCWGGGTATTTTTTGCGGCTGGGTTTCGTGGTGCAGTTAGAGGAAGCCYGCTTGGGAGCGCCAGCACAGGAACAGATTCCTGAATGACTCTCCTTTTCCACCTCCTCCCTTCTTTTTGTTCTTCGTCCAGCATCCCTCGGTCTGCACGGACGTGCTCTCTGCTTCCTTGTTTTGCCCGTGTTAGCGATGTTTTTGACGTCAGAACGTGCTCCTGAACACGCTGCTTGGACCCTGCAAAGCCTTTTCGCAGCTGCAGGCCCCACTGCTGTAGGTGTAAATGTGCCTGGGGGTGATTTTGCCTGGGACCGGCGGGTTTGAAGGTCCTGGCACGGGGAGCAAGGGGGTGGCTGAGCAGGGATCGTGCAGCCGCGGGTGGGAGGACGGGAGCTGCGTGGTCTGTGTGTGTTTAGGCTCACGATGCCTCCTTGGCCTGCGGTGGCCACTGAGCTACATGGCRGGGAGAGGAGATCACACAAACTTCCTTCTTCTACTTGCCAGGGTTTCTTTTGCGATTTTTWAAAAAAATATTTTATACATTAATATACATTTAATGCATGCGTGGCCAGTTTAATTGGCCGGGGGAGTGGGCTGAGGTAACTTGCAGGGATTTCTGCCAACTTTGCTGCTCTCCTCATGCTTTGCGTGCAGCAGAGCCGCTCTGAGTGACCAGGCAGGAATGGCCAGATAAGWTGTTACCGCCCGGGCAGACGGGCACGAGTGCGGTGTTTGCTGTTGTGCGCTGGCTCTTGGAGGCTGGAGGAGCTCCCTGTCCAGCTACGCTTCCCAGGACRAGCTCCTCTCCACAACGGGAGTTGCTTTTGGTCCTGGTGGAAGTCATGACCGCTATCGAGAATGGCTTTAATGCTATATGTGCATTGCAGAAAAACAGAGGCCTGGGAGTATGGCTACGACTGCTAGCATGTTCTGGAGACCACTATTGGGCAGTATTCCTGGAGACTGGGATTGAAATCCTGCTCCTGGGGCAGTGAGTGGAGGCTCCTGTTGATTTTGCAGAGCGCTGGCACTCAGCCCTCGCTCTTCCCCAGGTCCCATCAGGAAAGTCGTCACATCTGGATCCCCTGCCATGGCTGAACATGTGCTTGCCAGACTGCTGGTGCTACCGGGGCCCACCGACCAGCTGCATTAGCCTGGTGTTAATTAGCGAGGTCGTAAATGATGGAGCGTGGAGCTCTGTCCAGAGAGAGGAGGACAAAGACCTGCACTGGACCAACAGAGGTTGGAGCAACAAGGTTCTGGCAAGACCAGCGTTGTTAGCAATGACCCAAACTGGCTTTTTAGAGTTTTTTCCCTCTCTCTTGTGCTCATTTTTCTTGCGGTCGGATCCAGTCGGTCTCTTGTTTTGTCCTGAGTGTGAGGGCCTCGTGTTTGCACTGGCTTGGGCGGCTGCAGGTCCTGCTTCGTCCTGACGGCCCGAGTGAGCGCATCCCGCAGCCGCTGCTTCCGTCGGGTTTGACCTGTGAGCGCTGCGGGTGTTACGGAAGGAGCTTCGCTGGTTGGGGAAGCGAGGGGAGCATCCTCTACGAGGTGCTCTTGGTTATTTTCTTGAAATCCTTGCTTTTGGGTGTTGGGAGGAAAAATCATTAAATCTTAAAGCTGAATAAGTCAGTCAGTATTGAATGTTTTAATGTCTTACAGATGCTGTGGGGTTGCAGGATTTTATTTTAAATGTAACAATGGGAGCTGGAGCGACTCCAGAGCTGTAAAGAATAGCCCCTTTAATTGAGGGTTTAGGCTGCAGGAACACGTGTAGCGTGATGCCATTTTAAAGTTTAAGCAGGGGTTTGCAGTTGTAACTTGTTACTCCCCATCTGTGTCTGCGGGTTGTCCTGGGGATGGTGCTTGAGCTGGGAAGGCCGGTTGGCTCCGCAGAGCAGCGGAGCTTCCCCAGGGTGCCGCGTTCTGGCTTCAGCTTTTCTCCTTCCCGGCGCTCCCCAGAGCTGCTTGGAAAGCCCAGATGCGCTAGAGCCAGGAGGCAGCATCTCCCCTGTTGTCCCAAATTCGTTGTCTTCAGACTAGGRGTGAAGGGTGTTTTGTGGCTCTGTCTCAAGCATCATCTCGGTAACAGCGAGCYTCGAAGGAGGCAGAGAGATGGGCGACAGGAGAAGACAGCCAAGCAGGGCTAGACCATGTTCTCAAACAAGTCTGCGCCTCTTGGTTGTCTGCAGTTCCTTGGCTTACTCTGGGCGCAACCCAGAAAATTGGCCTTTTAAAAAAATATTGTTATTCTCCTCTAATAAAAGGTAGCTGTGCCAGAGCGTGTCCCCGAGGTGCTATCTGACAGAACGGTGTTAAGAGCTTTAACGGGGAGGTCCTTGGCTTCRAGCAGTGCTTGGCTCATAGGACGAAGGGACCCGTCCCCTGCCGCTCGCGGTGTTTCCCCACTGCCGTCCAACATGCTCCCTTATCTGAGGCAACAACTGCTGCTTCTGGCCAGGTTGGAGATTTCACTACCAGAAACATTATCTGCCAGTGTTTGCCACATCCTGGCTTGTGCCAGGAGGCGGGGGACGTTGCTGCAAGGGTTAGRCCCATTCGGTGGCCTAAGGAAATGCAGCCTTGTAAGCAAAGACTGAGCAGCCCCGGAGCTCGCGAGGCCTTGGCAATGAGGAACCCGCAGCGTTTGCGTTCGTGTTTCCTGGTATTTTTGTCCTCATAAAATAATTAATTGAACTGGAACTCCAAGCAGTATTAACACCTTTGCACATGAAAGAAAAGRACATAATCGTGCTATCCAACTTAATGAGATTTAGAAAGAAATGTTCTTTTTTCGTTTAGCCTTCTGTTTTGYGAGTGTCGAGGGCTCCCGCTGGAGCCTTCAGCTGAGCTCGCGGGGCAGGGAGCCGCCTGCCTGGGGACGGCTGCCCCGTGGAGAGCGGCCCTCGCCGGCCCTTCGGGGCTCCAAGCGCCGCCGTCGGCCTCGCGGCCGGATCRGGAACGCTGGCAACGCTCCTCCGAGCGTTCAGCAGTGAGCTGGGGGTTTTAGTGGTGTCCTTGGCTCTGCTTTTGAGTTCTTTTCTGTTGAATTTCTATTGTTTTCTCTGTTTCTTTGCTAACTCGCAGAACTCTGCGCRTTGCAGAGGATCTCCCAGCCCTCAGGGTGGGTTTTACCCGTGGCTGCAGCGGGCGAGCGYGCGGCCGGCTGCTCGCTGCGCTCCTGCAGGAGTGAGCGGGGTCCGTGTGCCGGACCCGCCGCCCTCCACGCGGACGTCTCCTCCGTCCCTGCCTTCCCCCGGACCTTGCTGGAGGTGCATTAGCGCTCCGCACTTAATCTGATGGCAGCAGGAGCCCCGGCTCTGCGGGAGCAGAACGCCCCGTGCTCTCCAAGGGCCCTCGGAGCCGCCGCCGCTGCGTGGCAGTTGCTGCAGTGCCCCCCCGCAGGCCCCTCCGGCCGCGCTCGCGGCGAGAAGGAGTCGGCAGATCCGTTAGGACGGAAGCGTTCCCGGCGTGCGGAAATGCACCGCGATGCCCTGGAAGAGCCCGGCAGCCGCCTCCGCCACCCCCCAGCGCCCGGCCCCGCGGCGGGGGCGAAACGGTTAAGAGGGAGAGGTGGCCGGCTCGGGTTAGCCATCAGATAGCTAATATTTTAGAGGTTTTCAGGGCTCTGCTATAAAAAGGCCTAGCAGTATTTCAACTCAGCCATTGYCTGCTGGAAGCGGGCCAGCGTTGCCATGCCGACGAGGAATTATTACTTGCTGCTGGAGCTGGAGGAAAAGCTCATACTTTTGGCTTCAAAACAGGAGGGGTGGACTTATGTAATCCACTGTGTTTATAGGCTGAGACTGGCAGGAGCATTGAGAAATAATTACAGGCTTTCCATTTCATTTCCAGCTTGGTTTTAAGACTGTGTGGCCTCCTTTATTTATTTATTTTGAAGTTTGAGCCGGTCGCTGCTGAAGATGCCCGAGGTGGCGGAGGTGCCGCGCGGGGGCCCCTAGGTAAGTGCCCCATGGGCTTGGCCGGGCGCCTTTTGTTGCGGTTGTGGTGSTGTTGGGAGAGCTAAACTAGGCCACGGCGGAAAAGAAGTTGCTGTGGAAAAAAGCTGGGACTTGGCCCCGCGACACAGGAGCAGCGTGCGGTGTCGGAGGCTGCAAATGGGCCYCTGCGGTTGCTCGGAGGTGGCCGGCGCTTGCTAAAGGAGATAAAATGCAAGGTCTTGTGGGCGGCTTTATCCCCCCCCCCAGACCTTGTTGGCTCAGGGTGTTTATTTTCTGGGAGGAGGGAAAGGGGAGGGCAGCGGAGAAGAGAAAAAGRGAGAAAAAGTTTTTGTTTTGCTGCATATCCCGGTCTCGCGCGTTGCTCCGTCGGCCCAGGACGGGTTTGTCGGGGTGATCAAAGCAGCKCTGCCGGTGTTTGGCGCTTCTGCGAGGTGAATTGCAAAGTTGGTCTGCACTTAACGTGGGTTTGTTCATCCCTGGAGCAGTCAGCAGATGATGCTGTAATTTGGGTCTGCCTGAAAAGCAGCGCGGGGTGTTTTGACTCCGGGCGCCGCGGTGGGAGTTTGCAGCTGCTGGGTTTGTCTTCCCCGCTGGCTCTTGCATAAGGAGAGTTGGTGCTGGGAAACTCCGCTCGCAAAACTCGAGGTCGGGTGGTTTTGGAAGGGTCCCGGGGCTGTAGCCTTTGGAAAGGGTGTTTCTGCCGCGGTGGGAATTCCTTGCCCAGGAGGGGTTGCGGTGACGGTGCTGGGAAGCGCTTGCCGAGTCCGCTCTGCAGGGCCTGGGGAGGGCCGGGCTGGGTCGGGTCGGGGCCRGGGGGCGAACTGTGATCCTTGTTCCGCTGCCCTCGTTTCTACTCGGGTAAACGAGAAGAGCATTGCGACTTGGGCTTCTTCAGCCTCTGTGACACGGGCCCTGAAGCTCATAGGAGCGGGGGTGGCTGGGTTTTTGGAGGGAATAAGAGTGCTTTTTATATCCTGCAAATTCGCAKTTAGGCATATGGAAGCAGCAGTGTGCTGGGATTTATTGATTATTACGATGATTATTTTTGATGCTCTTCAGTGCATGGTGCCCCACACCAGGGTTGTGCTCTCAGTCCACGCGGCTCTGTTGCCTCCGGGTCGTCACTGTGGCGTGGTGTGTAACGACCGAACGTTGTCGCCGCCGTCACACAGGGTCTGCTGTGTAGAGCGGCACCGTCTGCCTGCTGGCATATGTAATCCAGCAGCTAATGCAGTATTTAGGTCCAATTACAGCCTCGTATTGATGTGTTTGCATCMTGACTGGGAATACAGAGACACGGTGGCACTGCCTTGCACAAGGGGTTGTCCAAAGTGCTTTCCCACGTGTGTTGCCCATATTTGCTGCATGTGTTTGGTAGTTACAGCACACGTTTTGGAGAGCGGTGAAACACCTCAAGAAATGTGCCTTGAAATGACAGACTTGACTCRCATTAGCAGCGACACACGGGTGGGCATGCAAAATAATTCCATAATTTAATGATGCATAATGCTGTTTTCTTGCCACAGATGCTCTCGGACTAAACTTGAGTTATATTCGTTACTGCAAGGTTTATTCTTCCTCTGGGATTCGAGCCAACACGAACTCTATGTTCTGTTCTTACGAGYTGTGAGTGCTGCATGTGTGAATCCGTAACGTCAGTAATAGGGGTGTATGAAACGTGCGGGTCGGCCGCGCGGGCAGCAACGCGGCGCGTTTCGCGGCTGGGTGAAACGCGTCCCGCGCTCGGCGCCGGCCCGTGCCGGGTGGGCTCCTCCACGTGCTGTGCCACGCTTCGGGCGCATGATTGCTGTTCTGGAGCAATCGCGAGCTGGAGGTGGAAGTCCTTGKGCTTTGGGGAGAAATCTGCCTTAGCAAACCCGAGGAGAAGGCGCTTGTGCCCCAGCAAAGTGTTTCCAGGGATGCCCGCGGAGCAGCGGGCATCGCAGCTGCCGGAGCGCCTGGAGCCGACGCGCCCGAGGGCAGGCCCTGGGTCTAATGTGATTTTTTTTTTTTTGAGCTAATAGAACCTGCTTTCTCTCAAATTATTTTTTTAATGTGAAAAATGAGGCGGCGGCGCGCGGCCRGCTCCCCGCCTCCCGGTGCCGCTGGGATGAGGTCACTCCTTGCAGCCGGTGCCGCGCCGCGGCGGGAGCAGCGAGGCGACGGAGCGGGGCCGCCCTGGGCGCCTCGGCCCGGGTCAGCACCGGAGGCGCCTTCCAGCCTCGGCCGGCCTGTGATTGCGTGAGGTTGGAGGGGCCGTGGGGACGGCGGTGCTGCTCGGTGCCCTCGAAGTGGCCGCGTGTTGGGAGGGCCGACCGCGCTCCTCGGTGGCGCCTGAGCAGCCGCAGTTCTGGTGCTCCCCGGCCGTGCCTGGGGCTGCTTTTCCTTGGGAGTTTCCTCCATGCCCTTCTTGGAAACAGGCTCCTTAATGGCCCTGTGGAAGTTCATGACCAACTGGAGGATCCGCCAGAGCTTTGTGGCCCTGGTGAAAAGCTTGGGAGAGGCTGCTTTGTGCGTCGCGGACTCGATCCTTGCTCCTCTCCATCCCGGCTCGTGGGAAGTGCGGCCGGCTGATCCACTTCAGCGTGATCCTGCTGTCAGGATTGACCCAAACTGGTGTAAACTGCCTGGAAATCTGTTTCCTCGTGTAGGATTTGAGCCTTTGCCTTAAGGAGGAATTGTGGGAGGCAGAAGGGGTGCGGATGGCAAGAGTCGGGAAGCCGCTCATTTTTGAAACGTCTTTGAGGCCCTCGGGACGTTGCGTTGGGTGAAGGGGGGTTGTTCTTGCAGGTTCCTTGCCCCAGTGCCACGAGGTGTTGCCCATGCACAGGCTGCCCCGGCTGCTGCCCTCGTGGCCTGTGCCAAGTGAACCCGGCTTGAAGGTGAAAAGGTCGACGAGGGGAAGGAGGGTGGCAGGAAGCCGCGGAGGTGACATCTGCTGACGCGAGGTCTTTGAGCCGAGCGTGACACCTCCGTGCTGGGTCAGGYAGCATCAGCAGCGCGTTGCAAGGGCTGCTGCAAATCTCTTCGTTTTTAAGAAAAACAGTAGAGATGCAGCAGAGATCTCCACGCTGAGGATGCAAATGAAGGAGCGCGTTGGAAGGGAGTGGGGAGCTGTATGGGTGTCCAGCAGRCATCCCTCCCTAAGGGACAAACTTAAAATTCCAAGTGCTGCAAAGTGCTGCAGTATCACAGCTTGCCCGGTCTCGTGGAAGCCTTTAAGGTGCCTGTACCCGCAGCTGCTCTCGTGCTGCTCCACCTCGGTGGTGCCTTCTGCTCGCTCAGGCTCTCTCGGCCGCCTCGCCGCCTCTCCTGCCCGTGTTGTTGGCCCATCTCGCCCTCCCGCTCGAGCAGGGGAAGGAGCGGGGGAACCAGATCTGATAATTCCGGTGAGCAGAACTGTTCCCCTGAGCCCTTTATAAAGAAATAAAAAGGCTCTCCTCCTCTCTGCTTCTCTTTGAGTACAAGCACTTTACCCTCTTGGATTCCCTGCAGGCTCCTCATACTGCTAAAATTGAAACATCAAGATGTCTGAGGCAGCAGGAATTACCATCCGTGTTTTGACACCTGGAGGKACAATTTCTATTAGCTTTTATATAAAAACAACACCAGTTTTGCCAACAGAGTTCTTGTTAAATAATGCATGAAGACCCTGCTCCTGACAATAGGGTTTTTTTTTTTGCATTCTCGGACAATGAATTAGTATCTGAGACCACTGGAAAAAATACGTGTGCACTAGCACACAGAAATATGTATGCACATGCACACACGCTTAACTCCCGGGGACAGAGTTAATTATCCTGCTTGCTAATTAAGTGGGAAGGTGGGGAAAACAATTCAAGACTGGTGTTTTCGGCATGGCTCGAGTCTCCGTCTTTGTGGGAAGCAGGAAAACGCAGCTTTGCCGCCAAACGGGAGCGTTGTGTCGCATGTGCCCTAAGGCAGAGCCGGGAGGAGGCCGCGTGCCCTCGAGGGGCGCGCTGTGTGTCACGCGGTGCTGCTGGGCACCAGGCGTGTGCCCCGAGCCCCGTKTTGGGGGAAGCGAAGCAGAAGGGCACAGCGTGTGGATGCGACTGCTAATAGTGAGAATCAAAGCACAGTTTTGACATTTCTAACCTAATAATTGTTGCTGCACGCGAGAGCCTGCTTATTTTCCCTTTCACCATGAGATGCTTTGACAGGGGAGTAAAGTCCCATTTTGACATTTCTGTCATTTTAACTAAAGAGGGAGATTACAGTAAATTGGATTAAGTGAAAATSTTCTTCAGATGTTTGTGGTTTGGGCTGATTTATGGATAGATGTCATTTGAACGTCATTCTGCATTTTTTAAGCATCTGCTTGATGGTTGCTCTAATGTTGTTACCGCAAATAGTCCATACAGATGAGGGAGCGCTGAGCAAGAAGCAGTTGCCCATGACAGATTTAACTCTAGTACGTGGCACGGGGACAACAAGACACTGTTCTTTTCCTGTTCCCAGCCGTCTAATGCCAGATTCTCTAATGGGTGCTTGTTTTTCATTTGGGCTCTTGCTATTGAACTCATGTTACCTCTTACTGAGAGACGTGCTTTTGCTTTTTCTTCCTTTGTTTTTTTATTTAATCACTATTTTTCCTGCCTCAGAAGGACATGGCTCAGAGCAGAAATTCCTTGCCATGGGCTTGCTTGTTCCTTGCCYGTGCCCTGGCACTGGTGGGAACGTTCTGCCTTGCTGCACTCGGACAAGGTCCCCCTCCTGTCTCCGTTGCAGAGTCCCTTGAGCCGCAGCGAGTGGATGTCACTTTTCCTGGAACTGAACCCTTCTCGTCACCATTGCAGCCGTGATGTGAGAGCATTTTGTCCATCTATTGATACTCCCAAAAGGCAGCAGTGGGAGTTCTTCCATTAAATTAAGAGTGAGACATCTTAAGTGTACATGTTCTTCACGGTTTCAGCTCTCTCGGCCGCTAAGAAGCTGCTGCTGCCATTTGGAAAACCGCATGATCTTTAGTGGGTGGCGATGGAGTCGCTGCTGTAATCGAATCTGCCAGTGATGTCATTGACAGGAGGCTGCTGTTGTCTGGCGCGGTGGTCGGCGCGATGAGACGAAGCCTTTGTGCACATGGTAGCCTGCGTTGTAACGTTTGCACGGATATTTAATTTTAATTTCCAGCGCGACTTTGGAAAATTCTTCTGATCAGCTCAAAACCGCATGTTTTGAGTCGTGGCATAGAGGTTTATGCATTTCAGTTATCTCTGAAAGTTTCTTTGGAGGTTTGATGTTGGTTTGAAGCTTTTTACCTCCATTGTGAGCTTTGTAGGATCATTTGCTGCCAGTCTGGCCTTTGGGGCTCCTCGCCTCTGAGCCAGGTAGCCCCAGTGCTGGGCTAGGGGAGCACGTGGCAGCGTTTGGGGGCAGAAGTGTGGAAATCCACCCCTTAAAAGAATTGTGAGGGGTGTCCTATTATTGTCTGCATTAGTTCTTACAGTCTGGGACAGGAAGGTGCTGCCTACCCACGAGCTGCAGGCGTCGAGGGCAGTGAGCRCTGAGAGCCCGAGTGCGTCAAACCCCGGCGTCTCGTGGTGCTTCCTGCTCGGCCGCTCGGGCTTGCACTCTCAGCACTCTTCTCTCGTGCGTGCTCTTGTTGGCACCAGGGCTTTGGGTTCCGTTTCCTGCGTCCTCGCGCTCAGCTGAGGAAGGAGGTGTCGAAGCGCGGGCGGGCGTTYGCACGCGATGCCTTCGTGTTGCARGGCTTGCCTGCTTTGCTTGTGATTCCGAGCGCAGTTATTAAAATATCTTCRATATTATTTTCTGTGATACGGTTCTTTGCAGAAGATCACRCTACTGAGAGCAGATAAGTTTGTAATCCTGCTTAGTGGTTGATCTTGCCCTATCTGAGTGTGCTGCTGTTACGTAAGAGACAGTGACCTGAAATCCTCTTTTTAACCAGGCGAATAGGGTCCCTTTCGCTTTTCTCCTTTGCACATGGTAGTGTGACTTGGATTTTTTAAAATGTTTTAGAGTTTTTTTTACTTGGAAARCAGAATAACCCTAATAATTATTTTCCAGAAAACAGCAGTGTGACAGGAGCTGGAGTGGGTTTTGAGGGTTTGGATATAGCATCAGTCTGAGTGCTCAGGCCTCCCTCTTGCTCGTGTCACTTGGCTCCTTTGGGGAGCTTTTGGGGTCCTGTCACCTCCACCCATGTCCCCATTGTTGCCCCTCGGCGCTCACYGTGGGAAGAGCCCATTGTCTGAGGAGGAACCTTCCCTGTGGCCTTTGCAAGGGAACAGCAGCTCTGAAGTGCTCAGAAAGCCAAAATATGGCCCTTTAATTTAGGGAAAAGCCCAGGAGGAGGAGTGTGCGAGTGAGGAC
Organism: Eudromia elegans; assembly: GCA_003342815.1. NCBI lineage: Eukaryota > Metazoa > Chordata > Aves > Tinamiformes > Tinamidae > Eudromia > Eudromia elegans. The sequence continues at coordinate 3,310,652 of PTEX01000041.1, read as the reverse complement.
TGTGCTTCATAAGGATTTCCAGCCTTTGCACCCCATCTTCCTCTGGGARGAGGGCAGAGGTTGCTCATGTGTTCAAGCCAAGGGCAAAGATGGGAATTCTTGCTCCCATCTGTGGAGTCGGCTCCTTGTAGCCAGTGGAGCCAACCCCCCTGGAAGGCTCTTCCCCCCCAGCCCCACTCGCAGGAGAGGGAGGAAACGGCCCCARGGCTTTGCCTGCGCCAGGGGTGCATCCCAGACGGATCCTCCACCATCCGTGATGGATCCTCCCTGCGACAGGCTGCAGATGGGAGCTCTCGGGGGAAATTAGCCTGCAGCTTTTGGCTTTATTAAATATTCTCCAGTGTCATCCCCAGGGATGGCTTTTTAGCGCTCGGCGGTGGCTCGCCTGTGCTTTCAACGTCACGTCCACAAAACGTGCCCCTGTGTTTGCCTTAAAGCCTGTGTGCAARTAGTTCATAAGTGATGGGCGACAGTCTGGTGCTCAGGTCTGCAGCACGACTGGTTCTTATACAGCAAAGAGGCCCCGCTGAAGATACTGCAGATTATTGCAAGGGCTGATGACTCACTTAGAGCTATGGCTTATAATGATTGATTTARCCCTTCATTAAAACACCTACTTAATGATTGATTAAGCCTTTATAAACTATTTGTAACTTTTAAAATGTGACCTGATGCATTGTAGCTCCATTAGCATCTAGCTAATAAAACACACTGTGGGCCTGAAATGCCTGTTAGGTTGACAGAAATTGTGTTTTGGGCCTAAGATGTGTTGCAGTTTAAGTACCCGTTACAGACTATTCTCGTGCTTTCCAAGGCTCCAAAGTACCGTCTGTGTCCRTAATGCAGGCCATGGAACTGATCAAACAGGAATGTTTTCCTGGCTCCGCTTTGCTGGGATGCTCTATTTCTCACGTCCAAGAGAGCTAAGAATGCTCCGTGAGGAGAAAAGGGCTGATTTAGAGGCATGTGAGGTCTGATTTGGACCTCGCTGCAGAGGCTGGAGGCTGCCCTGGAGAGGAGGGCGCTCACACTGAGCTCTGCCCCTCGATGTCTGTCGTCGTCCTGGGTTTTCCCTGTATTTAACCAAGTGCCCAAGTCTGAAGGTAGAACACTGCCTACAAAATTGCAGGGCCTTTTATTTTTAATCCACCTTTTATTTTGTCTCCACCTAGAAACAGTTTTTCCAAGAACGGTTCAACTTTCCACACACTGAAGCGGGACGGGGCTGGCTAGAGGGATGAGCTGTGTAATGGGATATCTGAACTGCAGCAGGAAACCTGCTCCGCTTTAGTCWGGCCCAGTTTAAAACAGCACAATCGGCCCAAGTGGTGCAAAGTGCGGCCTGGAAGCTGCTCTGCCGCCGTCGATGGCCGCTCAGCTCCAGGCAGTGAYGCAGCTGAGGGGCGTTTGCACGTGCAGCTCCAGCGACGTCCCTGCCGTTCTCGCCGGCACCGAACTCGCTCTGCAGGAAACRGGTCCGTGTTGGCCGGGAAGCGCCGCTCGGCGCGCTCGCCTCCGCCCGGGCCGCCCTCCTGCCTGGTGAGCGGCTCTGCTGCACGTGCCTCCGTGATGGGCCGGGCTGCGTGTGCCCAAGGAGGTCCCGCTGTGTTCCCGAGGCTGGGAACGCTCCAGCAGGGCCCTCAGTGCGACCGRGGCTCSYGCCTGCTCCAGGGCTCCAGGAGAAACCGGAGCTTTGGAGCACGTTGGGGCTTGGCGTGGGCTGCGYGYAGGGAGAGGGCTGGGAGCCGGGCTMCTTCTCTYGCAGCAGGCGCTTKTTGGCCTAGGGAATCCGTCTRTGCTGTGCGTCCGTCCATTCCTGGGGATGTTGGACCAGTGGGAAACCCCACGTGCCAGAGGAGACGTGGGAAGCGGGSAGAGAAGGGCTGTCCTGGCGGCCCGCGCCCCGGCACGGAGCTCCCAGCCAGCTGTTCGGCAGCTGTTTTCCCAGCCGGGAATTCAGGCGGGAGCTTCCCCTGCCCTCGGAGCGCAGGGTCCCTTTGGAAGGGCACGCCGCGGTGCGGTAGCAGCAGCAGATGGCCCGGGCTGGYGGTGTCTCCGCGGAATTCCCGGGAGCGGAGCTCTCCGCACGTTGAATCCCTGCTGCTTCCCACAGTGCAGYGTCGCTTCCTGCTTCCTTCCCTCCCGGGGAGCTCTGGGCCCTGTTTCAGGCCGGTGTTGGGTCCTTGTGCCGCTGGCTGCCAGCCCCATGGGAGCAGAGGGGGCTGCTTGTCTGGCCTRGTGAAGGCCGATGCAGCAGCCCCGTGGTCTGAGCGGGGCCTCGCATGGCCCAGCTCCTGGAGACTCCTTCTGTAGCCATTGCTTGTGGCTTCCTAAAGTGTTAGTTGTGCACTAATATCCATAGATAGCTTCTAAACCACCTTCCAGGCCTTCATCCGCTGCTGGGATGTTTAGGGAATAACAGGACCGTTCTCATGCCGGCACTGCCTGCAGCGCCTGCTCYGCCGGCACGGGGGGATGCCGCCGCTCCCGGGGCGCAGATCCCACCCCCAGCACTGAATTGCAGCCCCCTGCCCTTAGCACGCTGGAGATCCTGCCTCCAGCCGCCCCTTCCCGCGGGAGCCTGGGGGAGGACGCCTGCGTTTCCAGCGCCGGCTAGCACGTTGGTGCTGGCTGAGCACCCATGGGCGTCCATCGTGCCCTTTCTCACCGTGGGGAACTGGAGCTCCACCTTGACCGTGATCTGGCCTCAGACTGAAGTTACAAACTCAGTGTATCCTGGATCTGGGAAACGTCCTTAAGGACCCCTCGGCTGCCTTCTGGAAAGGCTGTTATCGTGTTGCTCATTTCCGTAGCTCTGCAAAAACTGTATTTGACCTTGGGGCTTCTGTTCCCTCTGCTTCGGTGCGGACCCGTCCTCGTGTTCGGCCACCGCGGCRCTGGGGCTCCGAGCAGGAGGAGCAGCCCTTGGTGTCAGGCTTTCCCCTTGTGGTTTTCCCTCGTTTTCAGTCCTTCTCCAAAGGCACTGAAAGTCAAGGCGATGGCTTGATTTTATAGTAGAAGCTAAAGTTTCTGTATCAGGGTGTGATATCAAAGCTTAAATATAGTGGGGAAAATGTTATCCTATGGAGTGCCATGGACAAGCGAGAGAGCAAAATCTCACAGCATTTAATAGTTAAAAAGATGTTTTCTTGTTTTCTTTTTGTTTTCCTTTTTTTTTTTTTTTTTTTCTTAGCTCTCCTCCCGCCTCCCCCCCCTGCCAGGCTCTACTTTTGCAATCCATATGTTGTGTAAATCCCAGGAGGAATTTCATAAAGTTGTACTCAGGAAAAAGCTAGAAAATGTGACTCAAAGCAGAGCTCTCAACCCTTTCCGTTTGGGGAGGCTCGGAGTTTCCCAGCGGAAGAGCCGGCTCTTGTGGAAATGCCGTGGCCGTGCAGCTGCCTTCCCRGGGCTCTGAGCAGGGCACGTCTCCGAGGAGGTGGCCACGGCCTCTTCTCCTTCCCGCCCTGCCCATGGCCCGGGGTTCTGCAGGGTGCTCCACGGTGCGTTCAAGTGCTGAAGGTTTTTGGTGCCTCTGGAGAGGCTTTGACTTTGTCTGAAGCTATTAATTACCCGGACCAGGAAAGCTGAACCTGCTCAATTAATGGCTCCTGCTGCTTGGACCTGTTCCTCCAGCTGCTCAGCTGTGAGCTAATGAGCAGCTCCCTTCCCGGCCGCCCGGCGAGCTCCACCTGCTCCTCGTGGGGATTCACGGGAGCAGTGGGAAAGGCAGAAGCCTGGGCTGAGATTCCCTTAGTAATCCGGGCTGAGAATTGGCTCCATCTCCCAGTAATGCCGGGGGCTGTTAGGAGAGGGGCCTCCAGGAGGGTTCAGGGCTCGTGTTTGGTCAATCGTGAGCAGCAGAGTCGGCATCATCCAGGTGAGCGCCCACGTCCGGGACAACGCGCTGTGCTGTACGCGGAGGCCTCGGCTCTGCAAACCTCGAGCCAGACGATTTGGATTAACAGAGTCCAGCTCTCCAAGGACTCTGCTCCTCGGCGACGTTTCASGGCGCAGCTGCCTTGCCTCTCGTGTGTGTTTTTGAGTACCTGAGTTTACGGGTCATCTCGTTCATTTGCCGGCGCTGTGTTTCGGCTCCCTCGGGTAGCCCTGTTCCCTTGCACATGGCTTCCTCCGGAGGCGTCGAGCGCTGCCGTGTGTCACAAATAGTTCAGCTTTTATGCTGGCAGCCGGCGCTCTTCAAAGATCCCTGTGTGAAGTTGAGACTCCTGAATCATTAGAGCATCATGAAAGAAAAGGAATTATTTAGAACATGAAGATGTTTTGTCGGCTTTGAAATGGGGAATGTGCAGAAGGAGCGAATGTTTAGTAATACAATCTGCCTCAAAGACCTTATCTTAAGAAATTCAGAAAATGCGGTTCCCTTCTCTTTCAGGAGGTAAATAATCAAAAATGTCAGTCCTGAGCTGGGTAATTTGTTCAACAAAGAGTCTCAAGGAGACGAGGCCCTCGGCTTTCGTGACGCGCCCAAGACATCAGAGGACCCGTCTCTGCCGCGGTGCGAGCTGAAGCGTTTGAAAATCAAATGAGCAGCGTGTTTGGTGCACGAGTAACCAAGCGAATCTCAYGGGTGCTTTGCAACCTGCCAAGGGTAAGAGCTGCCGAGGCCAAGACCAGTTCCTGGGGATGCAGAGATGAGGAGTGTCCCGGTGCTCTGCTCTTTAGGGTGCTTGGGAGCACGGCTCCAATAACCCATGGCTTCTGTGTTCATTAGTGCACATGGACAAGAAGTCWTTTTTTCCTCCCCTTGACTTGCAGTTGTGTGCCTGTTAAACTGAGATTAGTGCTGAGCGAGAGCTGCGACGTTTAAGCAGACGTTTAACTTTAGGAGGCGCAGAGGCGGTGGGAGAGGTCCTGTGTGTGCAGGGAAGGGACCGAGGGACCGCATGGCCTAAGGACAAGCGGGACTTTTGCTCTCAGGAAAACCCTGGATCCAGAACTGCCAAATAGGCCGTCGGGACCGTTGAGCCCCCAGGAGACCCACCACCTCTCGGGGGTGCAGAGAGGGACCGGGGGGKATTTCTACCCCTTTCTCATCTGGCTGCCTTGGCTGCTTCCATCAAAGCTGTGCTTTGGCGTGTGGTTATCACTCCTTTTCCGTAACCCTGGCTCCTGTCCAACCCCTGAGCCTGGGTGGGGACCTTTTACTTTTTTTTATATAATTTCCTCTTTGGGCATTTCTGTTTGTCTTCACAGATAATCTTCAACAAAGGCCTCACGTGGTTTAATTTGTTTTCTATATCCAGCCTGCATTTAAAATAACTCCTTTGTTTCATGAATGGCCTAAGCATGAATCCAGATCCCCCCTTTTTCTGTGGCTCGTTTTCTTCCCTTTTCCTCATGGTATCTTTAATTATGCACCGCGTCCCTTTAGGGCGAGTAGCCTGGAGCTGCAGCCCGGTAGCTCGAGGGGCTGTGGATGTGGATATGGAAGTGTGCGTGCAGAAGGGCCCCGGGGAAGCCTTTGAACCGATTTGAGGGCTCCTTGCTGCACGGGAAGCATCGTCCTTATGTGACCCGGAGCCACCACCGTGTCTCTGCTGCCAGGTTTGCTGCTGGGACCATCCACGTGTCTCCTGCAGGCCCTGCCCCATCAGGCTGCTTAAATGGGAGATGCTCGAGCTTTTTAAATGAGCGAGAGGGGAAAATTCAGCAACAGGAGTGATGAGACCAAAAAGGAGGAACGCGATAGAACAAAATGTAAAGGGCAAAGGCCTGACATGACACAGGGGACCTGCCATGCTGGGTACGTGGCTTGAGCAGTTGAGTAAGGTGCTGTCGCTGCAGCCGAGCGGTGACGAGTGAGCGCATCTGCCGAGGAAATGGGTCAGGCTGGCTCGTCTGGGCACATGGGAGCTCTGCAGGGAGCTGCACAAGGTCACCGAGCATGGATTGACTGAGCCCCGGGCACTGCTCAACCCACCTGCGCTCTGCAGCTCGTGCGCATCTCATCCCGGCTCGTCTTGCTGAGAGAGAGCCGGGGTCCGAGCAGAGCCCGCTAGGCAGCGGGAATTACAGTGTGCAGGAAGCACGGCCTGTGCTTCCCATGGCCAGGAGCGCTGGGCTCGCCTGGCGTGTCGCTGCTCGGAAGGGCCTGTCTGGGACACCTGCGTTTCGAGACGCGGCAGGCAGCGGCGCGGGCGAAACCCGCGCTCCAACCCTGCTCCGCGCCGCTGCCGTGCCGAGAGCCGCTCACACCCGCAGGCGAAGGTTATCTCGGGAAGAGCTCGCGCGGGTCCCGTGCCCAGAATCGCTTGGAAACACTGAAAAGGAGTAATGCAAGTCACAGATCCTGCTTTGCCACTTCCTGCAGCGATAGGAGCAGCGGAGGGAAGTCGCCTTTTGTTGCAATTCCAAACCAGTTCTGCACGGAGCAGCAGCACCGTGGGAGAGCTCCTGCAGCCTTGGAGTTCCCAGATGGAGGAGGCAAACCAGGGTGTCGGACTGCAGCTCCTGAACTCCATGCTCCCTCCTTTGCCTTAGGCACTGGTTGGACCTTCCTCCAGGAGTAACATGCTGTTTTGGGCACCTCCAATGAGGCACTGTCTTGTCCCGACCCGTCTTCCCCTGCTGCGCTGATGTGGCTGCTTTGCCTCTGCACCATCGCTTGGAGTAGGAATCTCCTGGAGTATCTCAGGAGGTACCTGGAAATTCGTGTAGTTCAGGAGGTAACTGGCCAAAAGGGAAGAGGGAGGAGATTTGCTGTGAACGGAGACACTTCAGGGATGGTTGTGGGGTTGCAGCTGGGGAAAGGGGCAAGAGCCGCACGTTGATGCTTAATGACAACCGTAAAAAGATGCAAGGTTCTTGGAAAGCCAAGCCAATCTTCCAAGATGCTAAATACATGATGACGTTCCTCCTCTTCCAGCAAAAACAAGAATATATATATACGTATGTGTGTGTATATATATATCTCCCTCAGTCAACCCGCGTGTTTTCAGATAAGTTAAGGAATTATTTAAGATGTATAAGCTAAGGAATTATTTAAGATGTGTAATTACTGCCAAGTTAGAGTGTTCATCTCGGAGGGGCCAGCCTGGTACGTGCTGCCTGTTGTCTTCCAGCGAGGTCCTTTTGCCGTCGGTTTGTGGGCTCCCTCCTAACGTCTTTTGCAGACCATCCACGGTCTTCAGACCACAAGTTGAGTAACGCTGCTCTGGATTTAAGAAACAGCGTGTTCTGTTAATCTTATTTCAGCATGTCTCTGCTTTAAAGAAAAAAAAAGCATTAAGGTAAAGCTGGTCAAGTTGAGCAGTGTGTTTTCACTGGGGTCTTTCAGTTCTCTGTAAAGATGGGTAAACTTGTAGTTTTTTGTGAGCTGGAAGGGTCTTGTTCTCACCATTAGACACCAGCTAAGGCGCAGRGTGATCGGGGTGATTCATCCCTTTTTCTGTGTCTGTCTTGGCAGTGTCGGGCCAAGGATCCAACCGGGGAATCCCATTTTCCCCTTGGGAGCCTGAAATGCCTCCCTAGGGTTTGCTGTGACTTCAAGGAGCAGCAAAGGTGTTGAGTGAAGGGTGCTCGTTACTCTGTTTGCAAATCAGCTCTGCAGCGGAGCCCGCGCTCGGGCCTGTGCGCTCYGCGTGGCGCCCGGGCCCCGGCGGGTGTTTGCAGGGCGCGTTCGGGCGCTCGCGGGAGCGTGCGGCGGCTTGCCGGGCGCTTCCCGGGGTAACGTGGGGAGAACGGGCGGCGAGGAAAGGATTTCACACAGTAAATAGCCCRTGGAGCAGAGGAACGGGAGCCGGGTGCAGGGACAGAGAGGCTTTGATGGAGGTGACCCATGGTCTCTATAATGCTGGCCGCCATCACCCAGCGCGGGGTATTTGGGGTGTGTGGGGCTCAGGTCCCCCTTGTGCCGTAGCCAGGAAGAGCCCACRCGAGGCTGCATCTCGAGGGAAGAGCGGGTGGTGACGGAGCTGGGGGGGTCCCGCGTGTCCCGGGCAGCAAACAGAGCTGTAGAGGCACCATGGGGCCCTGCTGCCGTCACCCCCAACCCTTGGCGTCCCCAGCCACTGGTGCTGCGGGGTCCCGGGGCTGCCAGGAGCCTCCTGCCTTCTCCTGTTTCTAATCAGAGCCCATAAATCTCCCCATACCTTGTGCTGTAATGGCTAACGCAGGTCTGCGGATGAGCCGGGCTTTGATGGAGCCTCTGAGCACAGGAGAGACATACTTTTCCGGTGAGACAACGTCTGTTCCTCATCAAAATCGGCTGAGGAGAGTAGGAACCAAGCAGTTCAGTCAGAGATTTCAAGAACCTGGCTGTGCATGTTCTCTTTTATTTCCACTAATCTGCTCCTATCGCTTGGGTTCCTCTCCTAAAAGGAAGCAAAAACACAGGATGCGGYGCTGGGCAGACCCTTCCCGAGCGCTGATTCGGGTCCTGGCCCTCCCACACCTGCATCCCCACGAGCCTCCAGATCCTCCCTTCACTGCAGGGTCCTCTGGGGACAGCGCTGTCCCCATGGAGTGCTCTGCTCCCCACTGCCTTGGAACATCCTGAGTGCTTCGGGGCCAGAGCTGTTTGCGGAGGCAAAGCTGGAAGTGTTTGAAGCACTCTGAAGCTTAACCTGGTGCGGCATTGCAGTCGGCGCTGGGTGTTGAAGCCGGGTTTCTGAGCAGAGGAACAAAAACAAGAAAAGGGAGGAAAAAAAAGGAAGGAGAAAAATAGTCACCCCGTGTGCCTCGGTGCAGCGGCTGCACTGGCACCACTGCCCCGTGCGTGGGAATCGCCCCGCATCCCGTGGAAGCGCGAGGGGAGCTGGGGCGGCCCTGCTGCAGCCCAGGCGGGTGCCGGCAGCCGCTCGGAGTTCCCCGCGCCCGCAGAGGCTTTCCTGGCACCGGCCGCAACGCGGGCACCGGGTCACCTCAGCATGGGGAGCGGGTCCCCTGTGCCGCGGGGCCGGGGCGGCTGCGGGGCTGCTGCGGGACCGCGCTCGGCGCCTTCCTGTGCCGCTCTGCTAAGGAGCCGCTCCTGGGAGCCGTGCGGAGGTGCCTGTGCCTTGTTGTCATCCTTTGGCCATCACTGGGACTTGTTGCTGCAAATTACTTTTTTTTTTTTTTTCCTTTTTTTAAAAAATTTTTTTTTTTTTTTTTGAAAAAAAGAAGGGGAGCTGCTTGGGCTGCTTCCCCCCCTGCCCTGCTCTCGAGGCTGGGACTGCTGCTTTCTTTTGATTTTGCTCTTCCTGGGTGAAGCCCCATGTGGCACAGGCAGCAGCGGGGCAGCCTCGGGGCACACGGCAAGTGCTTTATCAGCGAGGGCTGATCTGTGGTCTCGAGGTGGGGGAAAAACACCTTCCTCTTTTGCCTGTCGCACCCCTTGGTTTTCACACTCACCAGCTGCTCCCTGGGTTGCCCTCGCCCTTGCAGGGACCCACTGGGCCTCTCGCAGCGGCGGCCGCGGGGACGTGCGAGGCTGTWAGGGCCGTGTGAGCTGCTTCTGGCGCCCCTCGTGCTGCAGAGCTCGCACGACCCCGGTCCCGGCAGCAGTGGGAATTCATGCTTTGCGTAATTAAGCATTAATAGGAGGATAATGGGTAAATGGGAATGCCTTTTACACGGGCAGCATGTAAACATGGGTCCCTTCTAGGTGAGCCTCTGGTGAAGCGGAGGGTTAAATTCCTCTCCAAACAAACGCCTTGGAGGGTCTATAAACGTTGGAGACTTGTGCTGAGAGCGGCGGTWGCAGAGCAGGAGCCAGGCTGCTCAAGAGGAGAACTTGGGCCGGGGGGAAATTGCAGCCTCGAGGACTCCTTGCTGGAAAGCTTCTTCCAGGCTCGCTCTCCTGTGACAGTAATATTCCCTAGTGCTGAACTTGGCAGTGGCGCTTGCCAAGCAGAAACGGGGCTGCCGGGGAGCAGGGAAGGTGGCCGGGCTGTGCCCGCTGTGGCTCTGTGTGGGGTGTTGAGCAGCACTGTGGTTGTCTGAGGCTTAACCTGCCCCTCTGCTCTTTGCTTGCAGTGACGGCGTGACGTGGAGCGCGCGCGCGATGACGAGGAGCTCGCGCCTCTCCTGAGCCCGGCTGCCGCAGTCTGGAAGCAGCGAAGGCGCCGCCCGCCATGTCCGGATCCACCCAGCCCGTGACGCAGAGCTGGCGCGCGGCCGAGCCGCGCTACCCGCCCCACGCCATGTCCTACCCTGTGCAGATCGCCCGCCCGCACGCGGTAAGGCCTTCCCCACGCCATCCTTCCCCAGGTCTTCCCCCTCCTTCCCTGTAGCCTGTACTCTCATCTCCTGTTGGATCAGGACACAAATGGAGACGGTGCATGGGGAGTGCATCAGAGCTTGCGAGGGTGAATTCACCTGGGTCCTGCCYCTTCTGTCTATATCTGTCACTCATATCTGTGCTTGCTCATCCTGGGTGTTTGAATGACTTAGGTTTAAGCCCTTAACAGACAAAAGCTCTCCTTAGTGGAACAGCTTTAGTCAGCTCAAGCTGCTTAAATGAATCTCGTTAGGTGCAGGAGTGGGCGCTGCTCTTCAGAACTGCCTTGTTGSTGCGTTAGGGCAAGGGGAGCAGCAGCCCCTAAGGTGCTGGCAGCGGRGAGGCGACCTCRTCCCAGGGCTGTTCCTGGCRTTGAACCCTGTTGAGGCTCAGAGTGGCAACACGTGGGGTGCTGGGCTCGCCTTTGGCTGCCCTGCCYGGCTCGTGCAGCTCGCTGGGGCACAAAGGAGCTTCTCGTGCAGGATCGGGGACACGCTGGGCTGGGCTGGTTTGGGGAGGCTTGCTGCCCTCGCTGTAAGCGTGGTCACCTGGCAGAGGAGGCGGCACACGGGCCTTTTCTCAGCAGGAAAACCTCTTCTCTGCATCAGGAACCCGAATGGAATGTGACCCCAGGCCCTTCAAAACCCCAYGTAGAGAGGAATTTGGGAAGGGTGAAAATTGCTGCTCGTGTCTTGCTCTCCCTCAGTGTCACGGCAGCAACAAACTGAACAGAACGGGCTCGTCGATGGGCAGCGGGACTGCAAGCTCTGCCTGTCTCCAGCCTGTYCTGGAGCTCCATGGCCTGCGTGAATGCTGCTTTTATTCTGCCRTATTGATGTTGGAAGATGTTCTTGGCGTTTGCCCCTGGAAGCTATTTTTACAGCCGCGCGTAATCTTCCCGAGCTACGTGATCCCGTTGAGGTGCTGGATACCCCTTGGTTCGTGGATGGGAAGCACAAAGGCCCGAGTCTCGCGCTCACTGACAGCGAGCCACCCCATGCGGGTGGGATGCGCCGCGTCTCCGCACGGAGCGTCCCTCGGGAGCGCGATCCGCCTTGCCACGCTCGGCTCTCTGCAGACACGCACCTGGAGCCCATCTCTGTGGGGCTATGGGAGAGCCTGACTGCCCTGGAGCTGCTGTGCTGTTTAATACTGAAGTGCTGTTTGCTTGCGTGGCTTGGCCAGGGCGGTTTGTCATGGGGTGTGTTTGCACAGCGAGAGCTTGTTTGGAAGAAAGCAGTGGAGGCCAAAACCTACCCAACACAAACATGTCTTGCATCTCATTGGATCGGGGTCCAGGTTGGCTGCGTTCCGCGATATCCTTTCCCAAGGAGAGTGGGAATCATCAGCCCTGGGAGCCTTGCCCTGTCTGTAGGGGCTCCCGCTGCAGAACCCCCTGGGTCTTGTGTTAAGTGCATGTGCAGGGCTGAGCACAGGGCAGCTGCAAAGGCTGTTGCAATATATATATACATGTAAAATAAACGCTGGCTCCCCTGTGACGGTTGCAGCAAGGGCAACGTGGTGCTGCAGGGATACTGAGCTCAGCAATGAGCCGTGACATTATTTTAGGCTCGAGCACGCTCCTTCATGGAAGGTGATTTTAGGGCTTGCGCCGCTGGCTTCCCAGGTGAGGGGCTGCGCTGGGGGGCAGAGTGCAGCCCAGGCAGCCTGGGCATTGTTCTTCTGTGTTGCAAAACCTGAGGGARCAGCCAGCAAAATGGGGACTTGATGGGTTTCAAAGCAGCAGAAGGAACTGGTACGTGAGAGCACTGTCCCCAGCAGCTCCAGCGGTTCYTGCGGAGCTCGGAGGTGTCGGGGAGTATCCAGGCTGATGGGTGATGGATTTGTGGGCTGCTTTTGCTTYTGGGTGCCTGAGTTTGGGGAAGGGATGGGAACAGATGGAGTTGATGTGAATGGAAGCGGGGCCGGGTGGATCTTGGAAGAGCAGGTGGGCCAGTCTGCGCTCATGCTGGGGTATCGTCCCCTGCACCATCAGCATCTGGGGCCCACACGGTCCGAGAGGCAGCCCTGGAGTCTGGYGGGTTAGAGGGACCCTCTCTCTAATATCATTCTACAGATATAAAAAAAGAGTCAGAAAAATCTCTGCCAAGTGTGTGCGCACACATCTGTTGAGAAGGGAAGGAGGAAGGTTCTGGCTTGCTTGGTATTTTTTAGGTAAAAGTAAAATCCACCAGCAACGGGTAGTGTTTTCCTAAGTGCGTTACGTGGTTCTCGACAGACCTAAAGCAGAAACCTCGTGGTCTTCCATATTAATTAGCAGCAGTATTGGGGTGTCTAGACRGTTTGTCATGTCCAGCCTGGGAACAGAGGAATTTTGTTGAATGCTCTGTGACCTTTAGCTAAAGGTGAAAAAACACATTACTTATACGCCTAACCTTCTAATGTGTCCGGAGTTCATGCTCTCTCAAAGGAAACCTTGGCATGAAGGATATTCGTTTTCAGGCAACCTGGCGATATTTTCTGTAAACAGATCGATTTCCTTGTGCCGCGCACGTCCCTCTTTCCCTTTAAAGCCTCCTCATGATCAATATCCCCTGGGGACAGGGGGGCTCTCCCCTCTTCCTCCTGCGTATCSAGTTGCTTCCTGCGCCCTCGTGAGTGCTGTGGCTGCCCGGTTCGTGCCCTGGCGTCTCCTCTCTCCGAGAACGATGCACGTTTGGGGTGCCAGGAGGTGCTGCCAGGGCCTGGGGGGGCACAAGGTGCAGTTTGCGCTGGGGGTTCACCCATGGAGCTGCCTCTACCAGGCTCCATGCAGTGCTTTAAGGAACACCTTGAAAGGGAGGATCCCACCGCTGCCCGGGTCTCTGGTATGAGAACTCAAGTGATATCCCTGGAGAAGCACCTTGAACCCTCCAGTGCAGCATCGCTGGAGATCCGAGCCCGTCGGGGGTGTGTGGGCAGTGTTGGCTTCCTGGTGCGGGATTGGAAGTGAAGTACCAGGCGCTGCGTTCCCAGCCTGGGGTCTCGCCCTGTTTTTCAAGGAGTTGTTCTCGTGCAGCAGCCGCTGTTGCGGTTGGCTTTTCCCAAGATGTGGCCTTTATCCATGAGAGTTGTATTTCTYCAAGCTATTGCAGATTTCTGCGGTTGGTTTTTGCATGTGATTTGATAGGGGAGGCGCTTTTGACTGATCTCAAATATTGTAAATCCGCAGAAGAAAATGAAAGTTGTTGCRTATGAGGTTTGGCCCTACTGTGATCACTACGTTCCAGTTACTGAGAATGGCAAAACCTTTGAAAAAGCGGCTCAAAGGAAGAGCGGGAGGGAGCAGAAAGGGGGATTTAAAGGCAGCAGTGCCACAGGTGGGTTGTGCCTGTGCTTGGGGCTGGGCAGTGGGAGATGGAGCCTGGTGGCCAGGGCTGACCGTGCACGAGAGGAGCAACGGTCCGTAGCGCCCGCCCTGTCCGAGCAGCACTCCTGACACGGCCCAGGGCCGCTCCGGAGCTGGGCGCCGTTCCGGGCGTCGAGGCCGGGGAGCTGCGTCTTCGCTCAGGGGCGCTGGAGGTGCCTGGGGCAGCGACACGGGCCCAGAGTCCCGTGACGGAGGGAGAAGAGCAGCCCGCGATGGACGCGCTGGCCCCGCCAGCACGTGCCCCGTTCCCGTGAGGGGCTATGGAACACGGAGCATCGGGAGCGCCGCTGGCAGGGACGGAGCAGCCGGCGATGCCTTCCACGACGCGGCCCCGYGCGCTGCGGTCACCTCCGGAGACAAAAGGCCAAGTCAGCAGGGCCCGCGAGACGGGCGGCGGAGCTGCCGGGGCAGAACAATGCGGCCGTTTGTCCTTCCAGCACAAGCTGCGTCCCCGTAGGCAAGATAAAAATGCGAGTGTTCAGCCAGGTTTTTATTACCGACCTTATCTGCACAGTGTAACCGACTGCGGGGTGGGTGCCAGTTGGGTTSCTTTTGTTTAAATGTGCAGCGAGCATCTCCGTGGGTTGGGGRGAGGCTGTGGGACGGAGGGCAGCGTGCCTGGAGAGACCTGCTTGAGCCAATAGCCGCCTCCTTTACACTTCAGCAGTGCCAGTTTGCAGAGGTTTTCTCTCTCCCCAAAGCAGAGAATCATTCTGGGGAGGAAAAAAAAAWATATATATATTTATATATCAATCAAGCTTTGCCATGGCACGACTCCAGCCCCGGCGGCATTTCCCTGCCAGCACGCCCAGAACACCTGCAACCAGATCCCAGGGCTGCCCCTGCCTTGGCGGGGCAGCCGGCAGGGAGGAGGTGAGAAGGCTGGCGCGGGCACGGCGTGATTTATTTTGGGGGCAGACCTTCCTGTTTCGTGTCGCAGAGCGCCGCTGCTTCCCTCTTGTGATCCCCACCCGCGTGGCAGATGTCCCGAGCTGCCTGTGCCGAGCACCCCGCTCCCGTGGGAAGCGTTTGGGTGCGGCGCCTTTTGGGTGCCTGCCTGTGGCACAAGCTCAGGAGAAGCTGCGGAGGGTTTAGGCTGGTTGGTGGCCAGAGGAGATTGCGGCCTGTGCCACGAGGACTTGCTCCGTGGCGGTTCTGATCCTCAGAACACAGAGGTGTTCGGGAATTGGAAGCGTTGGTGGCTTGGTCCTCGGGAGCTGCTGCTTCCAGGAGCAATGAGGGAACTTCTCGTGACTGGTGGCCGTGAAGGGCCAAGATGTCTCTTGTGGAGCTGGCAGCCAGCCAGCTTGTGTTGAAGCGAGAGGTTTCAGCCAGCGTTTCCCAAAGCTGTGGGTGAGCCAGGAGAGCTGGGATGCGCCTGTGTCCTGAGGGTGCCCTCGGGTGAGGGGCTGTCCCTGAGGGCCGCCGGGGTGCCCTTGGGTGTAGCACGGCCCCAGCCCGGTGCTGCCTCCGGGTGCCGCAGGACAATTGCAGAGGCGGCTCCTGAGYGGGTGCCACCCCGCGCCGCTCCGGCTGCACCCTCTCCCAGGGAGCAGAGAGCGCCCGGCGCTGCGGAGGGGCATAAATAGGTGCCTTTACTGCAAMACTCAGCCTGTGCGTTGCTTTCCTCAGGCCTGACCTGGCCAGGCGTTCGGGGGCCGCTCTCGGGAAGGCGGCAGGTGAGCTGGGAGGTGAGTCCTGCGTGGGGCCGCCCAGGGCGGCTCCTCTCCCCAGCCCCGGCAGCTGCGGCGGGTGCAGGAAGCGACGCRGCCGCGAGGCAGAAAGCGAGAGGCGCCACGCGCCCCGTGCTCCGTGTGCTCCCTGCTCCGCACGCAGGTTACCCCGAGGACACGGGAGAGCGGAGGGCATCGTCCCGGGCACCGTGGTGTGTGGGCAAGGTAAGGCAGCAGGTAGAGATCTTAAGAATTCTTAAAAAAAATACTTTTTTTTTTTTTTTTTCCTTTTTTTCCCCATGGGGCCCTCTGTGTTTTTGTGCTCCTGAGGGCCTCTCCTGAGCTGCTCTGCTGCCTTTGGGCAGCTTGATTACTGTATCTAAACAAGCCCGACAGTCTCGGGTTGTGTCGGGTCAGCGGGTTTGCAGGAAGGGGAGGGAGCCGGCGCTCCTGGCTGGAGTGACAACAGGGAGACCTTGAGCCTGTCGGGCTGCTCCCCTCCCAGCCCYGCGGGCAGGGAAGTGCGAGCGCATCCCGCCTGCCCGTGCAGCCTCCAGGGAGTCGGGCTGAGTGCCCTTGCTGCTTGCCGCATGAACAAATGTGCTTTAATGAGGCCRCTTCTGGCTCTGGAGCATTTTGTTTATCCCCGTGCTGGCCTTGGGCTGTATCGCTGCGTCCCGGGGATTTATGGCACTTGGGCACTGGGTGCGTCTGTCTGTCTTGGGAGCTGCTGCTGTTGCTTGGGCCTGAAGCGCCYGTATGGGGCTGGGGACTGCTCCAAAGGACCCTCTGAGCTGAGCGCCTCCAGGGCAGCTTTGTGGCTTGGCCCGGGGACAAGAAGCTGCATTGCACTTGCTTTCCCTGGCAGGGCCTCGTGCGCGGGTCCACCCGGACCCTTCCTGTGTGGGGAGTGTTGGCCGGGCGCCCGCACACCCGGCTGTGCCATCCTGGCATGCTGCTCGTGCCCCTCCTGCTCCTGCCTCGCTTTCCGCTCCTTCCAAACATAGTCTGAGCCCGAATAATGTGGCTTTTCCTCGTCCTTTTCCCTGTTTGACCTGGCTGGCTCCTCCCTGAGCTGCAGCGATGCAGTCTGCTGGCTCTGAGGTGCCTGTTCCTGCGCTCGGCACTGCCGGCCCTTCTTGCACCCTTGGCCGGGACACCGATGCAGCAGGCTGTGACGCCAGGCAGCTTTGGAAGGACGATGGGAGCGGCGCGTTCCTGCGCCTGGAGGATGGAGAGGAGCTGGCCGCCCCGCGCTTGGACTCGACCCGCTCCCGGCCGCAGGGAGCCGAGCGTCCTCTCCCGCCTGGGCGGCTTCCAAACTTCCCTGAGCTCGGGGAGGGGGAATCTGGCCTGAAGGAAGCTCTGTTCTCGTGGCCAGCAGAAAGACCTTGCCCAGGAGCTGCTGTGGAGCTGCTGCGGCAAGAGGATGTCACCCCARCTCGTCCCTGGCATCACCTTGTACCTGCTGGAGCTTCCCAAGACCCTCACGGGCTGGTCCCCAGTGCGAGTGGGGTCCTGGCCGGCTGCCCCTCTGTGCTCTGCCCTYGCTGTCGGAGCTGACCTGGTGCCTTTGGTTCAGGGTTGTTTTGGGGAAGCTGCTGTTTTGTTATGCGGATGATCGGGTCTTGAAACTGAGGCTTCTGTAACTGTGCGGTTGTTTTGCTTTGGTTTTGTTTAGGAAATAATCCCTTCTCCTTCAGCTGAGCAGAGAAGGTTAATTTCTGTCAGCAAGTGAAGAAGACATTAACTTCATCCTGCGTTTGTTCTTTAATTTTTATTTCAGGACATTTACTGGACTTAGGAAATTCTGTAGGGTTTCCACAAGTCACAATAGGAGCAGCTGAAACGTGAGGAAAGCAGGAAAGGAATAGAATTCCCCTAGGAGGCAATGGGAGAAAGGGAGCGGAGAGCCACGTGTAGCGGGGGCTGCAGGGTTTACCCTTGCTGCCTTCCTGGAAAGCCTGTTTGGGAGGTCTGCACCCAGCGACAGCGGCACCTTCCCATCCCGACGGGCTGCATGAGGAGCTCCGAGCTCCAGCAAGAGCTGTCTGAGAAGGGATGGAAAAGGAAAAGGCAGGAGTGGAGTAAGTAGGAGTGGTGGGGAGAGAGATGTTCCAGGACACGCGGGAGCCGTCGTGTGAGGGCACAGCCTCCCAGACGGGTGGTTCTGGTTTATTCGCCCACGGATGGTGATGGTCCCAGTTATGGGCCTGTGGGGACATCCTCGCTGCCCTTCCGTGTCTGTTCCGTGTCCAGGTGTCGGAAGTGACACTGCTTGCTTCTCTTAAAACCCAGGWGGGTGCGAGCGCTCGAAGCCTCTCGCGGGCAGCGGTTCTGCCCTGGCCGCAGCTGGAGCCRAGCGCGTCCTTCGCACCGGGTGTCTGTGGTTGTCCCTGTCTGCACTCGCACTGACTGCGGATATCCCGACCCGCCGTCCCTTGGGCCTTGTGGATGACAGAGCGATGCAGAAGCTGCAGCGCAGGGCAGCTTCCTCCCTTGGAGTTCGCAGCATCGCCTCCATGAACCTGGGTGGAGGTKATGTCTTGCCAGCCAGAGCAGAGAATAGCACTGCTCTGCTGCCTGGTGCTGGGGAGAAAGGAGCCTGCTTCCAAGAACTAACACCGTGTGCTGTTCCAGGCACAAGCAGGGCTAGCAGGCGGCAGGCACCACCGTTCCCCTCCTCCTCCTTTTGCTGTTTGGCTCTTCTCAGCTTTTGTGCAAGAGAGGTTGAGCTTGGGGTAAGGGGATCTGTTTTYCTTGGCTCCCCTGCACCGAGTGCTTCAGATTTCTATGTCTCTTCCYGGCTTTCCAGAGAACTACCATGCAAACACGTTGTTCCGCCCTCAGAGAGCCAGAGGGTTGGAGCTCTGGTGCTTCCTGACGTTTCCTCCCAATCTGCAGCTGCAGGAGAGCAAGGGAGCCGGTGCAGGAGCGGGCGTGCTGCTCAGCTCCAGCTTGGGAAAAGGGCTCCGTGGGTGAAAGCTGTTGCAGTCTAAGCTCCCAAATCCTTTAGTTGTCTGTCAAATTCATCTTTTTTAGGTATTTTTTCAATTACTCTGAAGTTATTGCGCTGTATTGGTTTTCATTATGTCTGATCAAACAATTTCTGCTGCAACTCTTTTAGCTAAGATCCCCTCCATCCCAGCTGCATGTACTTACTATTTTTTTCTCTGATTTTTTTAAGGGAGTTGGAGCTTTATTATTCTAGGTGAGAACAGTTCAAAACAGCCTCCTGGGAGGTTCTTTCTAATGTAAATATCTGTCAGTGTTACCAGGGATATTCAGCTTTCTATACTCTTGCTGAAGGTCTTGGTTAATTAGATGATTAGGCTTCTTTTCTGGTCAAGTATTTATCTGCAAATAAAACACAGCAATTGAAATGTAGCTGCTGCAGCAGTGCTGCTGGAGTCAGCCTGTGGCACAGAGCAGGAGGGCTTCTTATTTAATTAAAGCGGGAACATACTGTACTGTACTCTCCAAGGGTCAAGGAACACAAGGGACGTGCACATAATAAGTAGCAAATTCTCCTTGGAGGCTGCTTGAGCGCAGCCCAGGGGGGCTGTGTTTAAAGGGAGGCTGTCAAGATAACGCTGTGATTTCTCATCCCCCTCTTTTTTTCTCCTGAACCGCCGTGTTGATTATCGAGCGTGAAGGCAGCCGGCAGCTTGAGCTTTGCTCTGGTCTTGGGCAGGGCTGCGAAGGCTTCGCTGCTGGGCAGGCAGCCCTGCGAGCAGCCCCAGGCCGGGGCTGGAGCCCTGGGGGCCGAGGGGCCGGGCAGCATCCCAGCGCGGGGCCGTGCGGAGCGCCCCGTGCTTCCCGGGAACGGTGCTGATGCTGATCCGTCGGGGCTCGCTGCCCACCTAACGCCATGTCCTGTGTTTGCTCCCGCAGGATGTCGCGCTCCTAGAGTACCAGCATCATTCCCGGGATTACGCGTCCCACCTCCCGCCGGGGTCCATCATGCAGCCGCAGCGGAGGAGGCCGTCCCTGCTCTCCGAGTTCCAGCCGGGCAACGAGAGGTAAAGGGCGCCTGTCCCCAAGGTCCCCCGCGTGCCCTTGGGCACCCTCCTGCTCTGGTCGCGAGCGTTGTGACGTGGAGGGGGGCTCTGGGGCACCTCCCCTATATTACCTTACTGCCAGAGGCCGCACTGCGTCCCGGGCCCATCCTACCTTAGCAGTGCCAATGCAAGTGGCACCTTTGCCAGCTGGCCCTTCCCTGGGTCATCCATCACTTTAAAGACCTCTCAACTGCCCTTGCCCCCCGAGCCCTCCGTGAAGCTCCCCATGCCCATAACTGCCTGCATGGGCTTTTTGCAGGGTGGAAAATACTGCTGTGTGCTGGTTTTGACCAGTAGCTCCCCTGAGCTGTAATCACTCCTCCCCTTAGGCGTTTCCATCATTCCTCTCCACTTCCTCTTTTGCTGCTCTCTTCCCCCTCACTTTCGTTGTTTCTGTTTCTCTTTCTGCATTCCTCTCGCAACTTTCTCTGGGGTTTGTGTGTTTCTTTTTCCCTGTCCAATCCTCTCTCCCCTGTGAGACTCTTTAATGTTTTGTGTGCGACCAGGGCCGGTGCCRTGTGGCCAGAAGTGCTGTAGCTGCACTAACCACAGGAGCTCACGTGCTGCAAGGGCCGTCGCGCTCTGTTTTGTCACAAAACGCTGCTCTCTCTCCGGTTCGTAGTTTCTCTTCTGCATTTGACGCTTAGTGGTTTTGGAAAAAAATAGCCTGGAAGCAAAATACGAACCTTAGAGCAGCAGATTTATGCAGAGCCTTTTTTTGACACTCGCTCCCTGGTCAGGCTAAGAGTAAAGCAGTGCAGAGCCACTGAGCTGTTGCTTGTGGCCAGTGAGGGATGAGTCTGTGTCTCTAGAGTTGTAGTAGTTAGGGGAGGGGAGGAAGACCCGTGGGGGTGTTGGATGCACGTGCTGTGGAGCTGCTGTTTGGCTGGCAGGGTGGGCAGCCCCTCCTGTTCTGGCGTGACGGACTCCGCTTGACGCCGAGCGAGGTGGCAGCTSGGAGGACGTGGCCGCTGCCCTCCTGGGTGCCCGGGCGCTCACGTTTGCACAGGGTGGTGTCATTTCTAACACTGATGGGAAGCAAAGCCGCACAGCTCTGCTTCCTCCATGCAGTGCTGCAGAACTAGGAGGGAAGTGGATCAAACTGGTGCCCTGCGCTCGAAGAGGGAGCTTGGTTCTGGGGAGGAGGGTGCAGGGAAGCTGCCTGGTCCCTGCCTGCTTTTGCTTTTCGGAGCCACGAACACACTCATTACAGCTTGCAGAATGGAGAACCAGGTCTGCTCTCCAGTAAAAGTAAGGTTTCTGAATGTSCTATTTTAAAAACGTATCTTAGTTCCTCCAAATAACAACAAACCAGCTTGCAGACCTGGTGTGTGCTGCACCACACGCTAAATCTAGAGCGGTCAGCCAGGCATCTCACTTCAGCTCGCCACGGTTCAAACCCCCCAAGCGCTGAGTGTGTTTCTGTTGCTAATCTCTTGAATGTGGGTAGGTGCAAGCTGGGGTTGCTGTGTCTGGACACTCATCCCGCTGGTTACCTTGAGTATTTCAGCACTTTTTAACTAGAATGTTTAAGTTGAGGTGTGGTATAGAACAAAACTTTTTTTTTAACTGCCGCAATTTTCCGTTTCACACTTTTTCCCTGCAGCATCTGAAGAATTGAACTTTTGCAAAAAATATGCTCAGTAGTAAGGCTAAAAATACCCCTGCAGTTTAGCTCAATTAACATACTAGGCTGTAGCTCTGTTTAAAAAAATAGAAGCAGTTGGGGCATCTTGGGCTGTGCGATGGGRGGTGTCTCTAGAATCTTCCAGCCCGGTGTGATTATTGATGTCGTTCAAACCAGGTTGYGTTGGGGCTGGGGAGGTGCTGGTCTCTGCTGGCAAATACAGCCAGGAAGGGAAACTTGAGCCACTCGGTCCTGCGGCTGCAGGAGAGCTGKCTCTGTTCCTTCACAGGGATGTGCTGCTTTCCGTGGTGGTTTTTTTGGTAGCTGTTTTTCCGTTTGGGAAGRATCCACAGACTTCCCCGTAGCTTGTTCAGTTGGTGCCAACTGAGGCGCAGGAGCAAAGAAGTATTTCAGGATCTGCTGTTGGTACAAGTCGTACCAGGAATTCTTGCAGAGGAATGTCCTGGCAAGGAGACAAGGATCAGAGTTTTCTCTCTCCTTTGTAGATTTTGATCTGCGGAAGAAAAGAGACTAGTGGGGTTGAGTGTTCAGTGCCGGGTGCCAGTGGGACAGAGCTCCTGAAGATCGGACCGAGCTGTTTCTTGACTCCCTCATTGTGCGTGGTGGAGCAGGGCTCACGTTGGTGCTGGGGTGGATCTTGGTTGCACTGGTGGAAGATGTGGCCTTGGTGAGCAGTCCGTGTGTTCACACAGTATACTCTGCCCGTTTCCAGAAGATGAGTCACGACTTTCCTAGGGGATCGTTTACCAGGTCACGAGACCCTGCTCGTTCCTCAAGTCCGTCTGCGTAGAAGGCGTGAGGAGCTTGGCGCGGTCCCCCCGCGTGGCTCCGGAGTGGGATATTTGGGGAATGTCAAGCAGCTGCTGTGTTTCTGCAGCCGCCCGAGATRGCCGTGTGCAGTGCAGCGTGAGAGCACGCCTGGTTACTGCGCCGACTGAACGCGATTAATCCTCCTGACTAAGGAGCCCAGGGAGCAGGGGGAGTTGGGAGCGCGYGGAAAACCGGAGTGCCGGGTACAGCTCTGGGATGTAATGTGCARTTTTAGGGCTTAATCTGCACCGGGCCAAATGGCACCAACTGTTCCGCGGCCAAGCGGCTCTTACTTATGGCCTTTAATTAAGTTTCCGTTCGTTAAGGTGACCCTTTTCTCGAGACTGAGTGAGATCCCCTGTGAGCGTCACTYGCTGCAGCTTAAAATTGCATTCTGGAAGTGGGATTTTCCTTCTCCTTTCCCTCTGAACAGAGCGTGGGAAAACAAGGGCTGGGAGGGGCGGCTCCTGGTGCATGACTGCTCCATGCCCGTGTCCTATCCTGTCCCACGAGTTCCCTCTGTGGCAGCGTCGGGCTCCATCCCAGCATCGGGCTCCATCCGCGCAGGGGGAACTGGAGGTGCTGGGCTTGGCGGGACAGGCTCATGTGCCCAGCTGGAAGGGAGCACGGGGAGACCCAGGCTGCTCCTTGCAGGGATGCAGGGATGGAGGCTCACGGAGCAGCTTTGTCGGGGCATCGTAGGGTGTGCAGGAGCTGCCCTGGGGACCTACAGCTGCCACAAGGGTTTTCCAGTTGCTTCAAGCTTTTGATGAGCCTGGCTGTGGCTAATTCAGGCCCTGCATATTGAGCTCTTGAACAGACCAGTTTTCAGTGGAGCATCTGCTCTCCTCCAAGGGGGAGCTGGCTTGGAAGAAGCTACTGCAAGTGAGCCCCTCTTGTGCCCTTGTGCCAGCCGCGTGCTCCTGCTCTGGCCTCTGCTCTCCAGCCCTGGGGTTTTTCTCCCCTGCCGACAGGATGACAGAGGGAATACATCAGGTGCTCCCGGCCGTGTCTTTTGAGCTGCCTGGTGGCAGGTTTGCTCCTGCAAACCCTCTGCTTCCTCTCTTTGACAAGTCTCAGTTGCCCGCTCTGCGTGTCGTGTACAGGAGTCGCTGAAACCTCAGACAAATCTTAGCTATAAATAATTCACTGCCCCGCTCGTGCTCTTCTCTGGTGCTCGTCCTCCAAAGCGTTTTCTTGTCTGTCTGCGTGTGTGGCGACAGGAGGGTTACAGGGGTTTTTAATGCTTATATTTGGAGACAATTCCTCACCAAAGCGTCTCAGCCAGAGAAAATAAACAGTTACTCCAAGGTGATCCTTTACCTCAGTTTCGCTTCCAAGGAGCAGAGAGCCAGTTTTCCGCCTCGTTGTGCTTGGCCCTGTGTTGCAGGGAACACCATGTGTGGATGGGAGCAAAACTGAGACAAAATGTCCCCTCTCCRGGAGGTTACCGGGAGTGCTGAGCGGTGCTGCTGGTGTTTGAAGCCTTGCTTGCAAAGGGGAGGAGGGTTCCTTGCCCTGATGCCGGGCTGGGTTTCATCCCCTTGTATTGCGGGAACCTGCCCTTCCTTGTCCCATCTGCTCCTTGGCTGGCGGCGGAGCGGAGGAAGAGGAGGGTGGAGACCTGGAGGGGGCTGTGACGGGGTGGGGGTAGCACGTGGGAACACCTGGGCTGCTCCCTTGTGGTCTCGGCACAAGTCAGAGTCTAATCTTGGGTCATTTTTGTCTCCTGGACCTGCCCAAGCTGGAGCAGGTGGCACAGCTGGACCCCAGGGCGACTCAGGCATTGCAGCTCCAATACTCAAGGTATTAGGGTAGGAATTGCTGCAGTAAGGCAACAGCTGGCAGTTATTTAGGAAATGCAGCAAAACCCCGAACTGGATGTGACAGATCTTGCTTTTCTTTTTTTTTGGCAGAGGATTTTCTCAATGTCACCGCTCTGTAAAAGCGCTCTGCAAAGAGCTCGCTGCRGGTGTGGATGTAGAGCGCGAAAGGTGTGAAGGCTCCACGTAGGAGTGTGTTTGTCTGCAGCCGAGACGGGCTGGGCGGGTTGTGTTGGGAGCGGCTGGGAATTCCAGTGGATACGTTTAATGGACGCTCCAGTGGATGTGGGAATGGCAGTGAAGCAGCACCTTCTGCTCTGCCCCACACGGCCCCTGGCCCCCGTCTCCACGCGCCACCTCCGAGACAACCGTGGAGGTCCCAGCGCTGCCCTGGGTCAATTAGCAGCTTCTCGGTAATGGGGCCTTTAAAAACAAATGACTGCGCYGGCGTTTTAATTGCCGTGGAGTGGTGCAGCCCTGGGTGTTGGAATATTTTAGCACCTGCCCTGCTCAACAGTTGCTGGTTGCTGCTCAGTTTGCAGCGGAGCCACGGCAGCGCCGGAGGGACCCGCGTGGGAGCGGGAGACGCCGGAGGGGCCTGTGGAAGCATTGGCGGGCGGAGCCCCTGGGGCTTCRGAGCCGGCCCGCAGAGCCCTCCCGCCGCGGGATGGGGCCGCTCGGAGCGTGGATGTGCTGCTAGGCCGCCCCGTCCCGCCGGGAAGGCCATGGGGCACGAGGCAGGCTCTGTTTCCACGTGTCGGCTGCAGGCGGCTGCCCCAATTCCAGCACCGTCACCACGGACGAGCTCGTGTGCACCCCGGCACAGGTCGGGGCGGTGAGCAGCGGGCTCGGGGTCCTGACAGCCACAGAGAGCGGCCTCGTCCGGGGCTGCTTCCCTTTGGACCTGCTCCAGAACTGCAGCGGGGACCGGAGAGGCTCCCGCYGCCCTCAGAGGGTCCTGAATTATTCCCCTTCTGGCCTCCCCTCCCAGCCCTGGGTAAGGGCTAATGCTGGTGATCCCAGGTGGCGAGGGGGGCCCATCCRTGCACAGGATCCCTGTCTTTGGTCCTGCTCTCCACAAAGTGCCTCCCCTCCCTCCGTTAGGAGGCTGTTTGGGTTTGGTGTTCAGTATCTGGGGAGGATTCTCACACCGTGTGGCTTGGGAGGGCCTGAACAGGCTTGGTCAAGGTGGGAAGTGGAAAAAAAGCACGGTGCTTTTCTCCAAGCTTGGAYTCTCCTGTGCGTGCGTGTGTTTTTAAGAGGAACAGCTCTCCGAGGTGGTAAAAACCCACTCTTGGAGCTGCTGCGACAGAGCTTGATCCTTGAGCACAGTAAATAAAGTTCCGTGTGTTTTGTAGGATCCCTTTACATTTCCCTCRGGAGACTCCTGCTAGGAAACATCCAGCCACAAAAGAGCTCTTATGCTCGTGTTTCTAAAAACAGCCCCCGCCCCAACYGTGTCACGTTAGCAGGTGAAGGACGTTAGAGCCCCATGGGAGCAGTGGCTGACCTGGCACCGAGTGTCCCTCGCTCACCAGGGAGCTGCTGGTGGCTGGGGTGGTGGCTCTTCCCCACCTAGTGACAATAAATCCCATCCCTGCAGCCACAGAGGAGTGTTCCCCCTTGGTGCCTCCTCGCGGGGAGCGGGCAGAAGTTGAGCCCTCCGTCCCCCTCGACGGGTTTGCGGTGCTTTGAGCGGCGTTAGCGCGGAGCAGGGCGTCGTTGCCCCGTTAACGTCTCCCTCCTGTGCGCAGGTCGCAGGAGCTGCACCTGCGTGCCGAGGCGCACTCCTACCTCTCCGAGCTGGCCAAGCCCGCGGACCTGGAGTTCATCGAAACGAAGAGGCCGCGCCTGGAGCTGCTGCAGGACCCGCTGATGCGGCACTCGCCGCTCCTGAGCCAGGGCCAGCAGGGCGGCACCGAGGACCTCTCAAAGGTAACRGGGAGGTTTTGGGGTCCCCTTCCCACGGGGGAATTCCATGTTGCTGTGGGTCCCGATGCATGAAACGGTGGGCTTTGGGTGTTGGAAGGTGTCCGCCCACAGAGGTGACCTCCTGGTGGCTCTGCAGTGTGGTATTCCCTGGTCTTAGTCCTGCTTAGCAGAGCAAATGACTTATGTGGAAGTGTCCCCTTTTCCCACGTGATGGGTTGGAAGGGTCCCTTTGCTTGCGTGCCTGTGTGTTTGGCTTGGCTGCATGCTCTGTGGGTAAGAGGCTTCACCTCGACTTTGGAAACATTTCTGGTTGTCAGGAAGATCCTGCTGGACAAACAGGCTGGGAGCACCGGGGGTTGGTGCAACCGCATTCAGAGACCTCCAAACATCACTGCAAGGAGCGGGAACTTGGCGTCCTTACCAGGGCAATGGGAGGTTTTGCTCACTGGCTGTAGGGGCTGGTTTGAGATAACATGTGGACAAGGAAGCTCTCTTGCTGGGGAGTGCCAGGATATTCTGACTTCCCTTCTAGTGGTACTTGCGGTTCTTGTATGAAATTGTGCTAACCTGCCCTCGACGAGAAGGATRTTTAGCTTGAAGAGGGGTAGAGCAAGAGTTGTTCAGTTTTCAAGAGGAGAAGGGCTGGATTTCGTGGAGAAGAGGGCTGCAGTGACTGCAGATTGCGAGTGGCCAGGGCCTGCCTGCTTAGCAAGCTACTTCTGGGAAGGGATAGAGCAGCTCACTGCAGAGAACCCAGCTTGGAGACCATAGAAGTGCAGCAGATGTATCGTGACTCTCCTTTAGCTCTTGCTAGAGTGTTACCCTCAAAAAGATGCCGCCTTAGGTGCTGTGGCCAATTCCCATTCCCTTCTTTGCTGCTCCCTGCAAGTCTCATGTTGGAGGTGACACGTGGCCAGCCTGGGGCCTGCTTTCCATGACACCAAGGGGTGCTGCAGCGCCCCAAGCCAGGGAGAGCTTCCCAGGGCTCCGGCTTGCGTTGCTGATGTAACATGCACACACAAACACCAAAACACTCTCCAAGGAGCATGAGGAAACCAGGAGAGCTTTTCTGTCTGCGCGTTGTTTCCATCGTCAGTCCTGTTCTGCCTTGTGCCAGAAAACCATGTCGTGTCTCAGCTATTTGTTTCTAATAGGCGAGGGCACTCTTGAGGCGTTAGTTGCTGACTTAGGGCCYGCATTTGCTGCTTGGTCTGTGACACATTTCCAAGAATTGCCTGCATTTTATGAGGCTTAGAACATTTGTTAATGAAAGAAAGAGAGAGCYGTGAGATGCAATTCAGCGGGACAAGATTATGCTTTTAGTGGAGCCATTTGTAATTTCAGAGTCTGGAAAGAAGAAAAAAAACCCCTGCTGTCCCCGACTGGTGGAAACATAAGTGGGGAATTAGCTGCTTGGAAGTAGCTGGGCTGTTTCAGAGCATGATGGACCACGTGGGCTGTGAGAGCGGGTCGGACTCGTAGCTCCTGGAGCAGTGGGAGCAGCGGGCGTTGCTGGGCATGGGAGCAGCCTGGGCTGTGGATCTGTCTGTGCAGCCTGGAGAGCTGCATTAATAACTGCCTCTCTTGGCTTTTTCCTTGAGCAGTCGCTCTCAACCATGTCTATAAACCGCTGTGGGCCTTAACATCAAGGCAGAGCGCTGGCAGCTCATGCGTGCGGCTCAGCTTTCTGAAGGGCCTGTTGTGGGTGTGCTGGCCTGTAGGAAATCGGGAGAACTGGCACTGGTCTATTGGCCCTGAGATCTGGGCACTTGTGAGTTTGGGCTGTTTACACGTGTGAACCCACCGAGTTTGTGTCTGCACCGAGCCCGCAGCAGCCGAGCGCGGCGTCCGGCTCGGCTGGCGCAAGTGGACGTCTAGAGTAGCTGATGAAGCGTCTCGGGAGCAGCTGCGGCAAGCTCCGTGCCTGTCGCCAGCCCCTCTGCGCGGCAGAGGTCACCTCGTGAAGTGACACGTCCACATCCCTCCTTCCTGCTCACTAATCCCCATGCAGCACCATCCCCGCCGACACTTGGCCGTCACAGCCCTTCTGGCGGCGCCTTGGCTTCGGTGCCTGCTCACTGTGTCCCCAAGGTTGTCCTGCCGCAGGGTCCCTCCCCGTCTGCGGTGCGGGCAGTGGAGCCGGTGAGGAGCGCACTGAGCAGGACGGATTCGCTGGCTCGGTGTGTGACGGGGCCGCGCRGGGCTGCTCTGGTTGCTAAACCTGCTGGCCGGTACGTAGCCACAGGGCCTGCTCGGCCRCCCTGGCCCTGCTCCGTGCTGCTGCCGTCCCGCTGCTTGCTGGGGCGCTCAGCTGCTCTTCACGGGGTCCCGCACGTTTTGCGGGTTAGAGCCGTTCTCACACAGTCAAGTGCTCACCAGGCTCCGCAGGCAAGATGAGGGGCGCTGCTTTCTGCAGCCTGACTGTCCCCGATGGGACACGCCAGGGGTGCCGCTTTGCAGGATCAGGTCTGTGCAATGTGGGACCGGGTCTGTGCAAGTTTAACACATYCCTGGTAGCTGCTGGTTGTGTCAGGATTACCCAGTCCTACGAGCACAGGGAGGAGAGGACACCAGTGCCCCCGTGATGTTGGTGGTGGCCCTCATCTCCGGTGTGAACACAGATAAAGGGACTTACACACCCAGTCCTGTTGATGGGTTCCAGAGCTTTTGTGCTTGACACCACTGGAAGAGAACTGTATCCCTTCCAGTTTTCCTTAATCACTTCCTTATCTTTTGCTCCTGCACAGGGGGTGAGCTGGACCTCTTTCCCCAGGTCTAGCTCGCCACAGTCACGTTTTCTGAGTCAGGTTTACTCTGTAAGAAGRTAATGGCTGCTGGATTCCCTCATTATAGCTGAGTTAACTCGTTATTGCTGAACGGGGCTCCGTTGCGGGATTCTCCTCTCGGAGTCTCCGCGGGGCTGGGCTCGCCGCTCACGGTGGAACTGGCCGCAGTCGTGTTGCCCTTGGCAGGGGCCCCGCAAGTGGGTCCAAATACACTGACATCCTCCCTGCCCTTGTCCTCCTTCCCCTGCAGCCTTCCTCATCACCTTTYTGTACACTCTTCCTCAGCGCTCAACAGTCCCAAGGCTGCTGGTGCTGTTGGGTGGTGGAGAGCAGCGGGATGTTGGGACACAGTGGCATTGGGACACGGTGGTGTTGGGACACCGAGTCCTGCAGCCGCAGGAGGCTCCTCCTGCAACGTGCTRAACTCCCTCCCACCTGCCGTGCTCCTGCTCTGCTGTTGACTCGTGCCTGATAAAAATCTCATTACAAAATGCTCTGCGGGATGGGGGAGGGAGAGGGGCYGGCTTTGCACGAGGAGAGCGGTGGTTAAAAGCTATTTCTGGGAAAGAGAGAGATGTTGGCACTCGCTGTCATTCCAAACATATTTGAAAGCTGAAATATTTGCATTGTTCCTGTTGTTGCACTGTGCAAACACTTCTGGCCGGGTYCGTGTCTTTCCCTGCCTTCCCCCTCCCTCCTTCCTTGGGAGACGGTTTCCACAGAGCAGGCGGGGGACACGTGTGTGCCAGCCCCTGCTCGGGAGGGGACGTCTGGCCCCTGCAGACCCTCCTGACCCCCAGCGTGGGGACGGGAATTGGTTGCGTTGCAGAGGAGCCCCGTGCCCCGGGAACGGGATGGGCAGCAGGAATGTCGTATCCCTGACGGCATGGCCTGTCCCGGCCCCATCTCGGGTGGAAACCAGGCCCTGCGTGGGCCTTGCAGCAGGCCTGGAGGGAGAAGGACTAAGGAGAAGGAGCCCCTTCAATGCCTGTGAGCCGTCTCACGTGCTCGGGGGCCGTGTTTTCTAAGGCTGCTTGTAGCTGTGCGGATCAGCGGCGCTGCCTTCAGCAGCCACGCTGGGAAGGGCTTCACCGGCCCCGGCAAAGCTCGATATTGATTTGAGTCAATCTGGGTGCACTTGGAGACATCGCTGGTGTTCATGAATACAGCATAATCTCTGATTGGAGTGGGGAAATTTCATCATAAAGGCCCCAAAAGGGAGGTTTATTATTGCTTTCTTCCAAATGCCTGAATTTTATTAGCTTCAGTCATTCTTGGCAGGGCGGTGGAATGGGATTTTATGGTTAGCAAAGGAAAAGTAAACACAGTAATCATTTCACAGCCCTGCGCCTGCCAAACCGAGATGGAAATTCCAGCCTTGGTGGGAAGCTGCTGCTTTGCTAACAGATAATAACAAATACACCGTGAGGTTATTCTTGCCAGGGGACCCGATTGAACAGGCTTCTCGTGCCCTCGGCATCGTGGCCTGGGGAGGCAGGAGTGCCTCCAAGTCCTGCAGAAAGGGCCTGGCCTGAAGCTTGGGTGACTCCTCTGGCCATTGGCGGTCGGGCACGGGGTCCTCCGGGATGGTTTTAGCCATAATACCTCATTAAAGGCCACAAAAAGTTGTTTGAAGAGATTTATTTTTTACCTGAGTCTATTCTACTCAAGCGCCTATGCGACTGCGTGCCCCATGTCTTGTGTTTAAGCACTTTTCCTGTGCAGCCACCCCCAAATGGAAGTGAAATCAGCTTGGATTCCTGGTGGAAAACCCGCTTGTTTCTTGTTTGTTGTTTCAGCTGGTGCAGTTCGCAGGTCGGATTCCCTTGTGACCCTTATCTGTTTCCGGGCTGTTGTGCTTGGSTCTCGCGTTGTGTGTTTGAGCCTTAGAAGTCGCGCGTGTGTACTGAGCTGCTCTCATAGAAATAGCAAGTATCAAACCTGAGGTGATCTTATACTGGTKTGGAGAGATCGCAAAGGAAATCTTTGGAGCATTTCCATGAAGTCCACGTTTCTGGCAGCTCTGGATTTTCTGGGTTTCGCGGATCAGGCAGGGAGAGCCAAATGATTTTCCCAGGACCGCTCGGTGGGTCAGCGGCAGAAGCAGAGGAGCCTCCTGGTTCCTCCCAATGCAGCGTCCTGCTTTATGTGCCGGAGAGACCGTATGTGCGGGGAGACCGAGCTGCTGYTCAGCACGGGAGGTGCGAGAGGAGCTCGGCGGGGTAGTGCAGGAGCAGGAACTTTGCTCTTTCCCTAGAGCAGCAGGGTGATTTGGGCAGCAGCTCCTTGAGGGTGGCGTTCGGGCTCTCACCCTCCTCGTCCTGGCCTGGGGACCSTCCTGCGTGTGAGAGGAGACTTGTGTTGGTCCCTCGATGCAATTCAGCCCCTGCTGAGGCTACCCTGGAGCTTCCTGGCGTTTCCTTTCTCCATCRGTCCAGCTCCTCCTCCACAGGCAGCTCTGTCCCCTGGATCTGAGGGGAAAAAAACCAATGAGGGTAATTGCTGCCCCTGGTCCTTGTGCAGGGAAGAGCCAAGGAAGGACGCTGGGGACAAGGAGCCCCTGGGTGTCTCCTGGTTGTGGCTCCTGTTCAGTGGAGCTGTCTCCATTCCCTGCCTCCCAATCCTGCAGAGCTGCTGTCCTTGGAGCCGCCACGCTGTGTTAATGTGGCTGTCCTGTCCTGTCCCCATTAACTCCCTGACTGCCCCCTGGCCTGGGTGCCACCAGAGCAGCCCCGCTTGGGCATTTGCGTGGCCAAGGAGTCCCCGCTCCTCCGCTGCCGCCCTCCTCCTCCCTGCCAATGGGAAGAAATTTAAATGTTTCTGAAGAGCCGCATTTCCATTTCAAAAGCTGTTCACTGGAGTGCGTCTGGAGTGGGATTCCTCTCCCCCCCAGCTCCTTGCTGAATGGGAGCTTTAGAAGTCTCATTTCCTCTGCTTGATAACACCAGGCTGAGAAGCGCTTTTGTCTTTTCATTTCCCCTCGATTTTTTATTTTTAAATAAGCGAGGCTTTTCCGAAGCCGGCGCGGGTGGGGGGGATCTGCCCTCCCCCTGCTCGCCTGGCTGCTGGAGGATGCACCTGGTCTCGCCCTCAGAATTAGCCGGAGCTTCCTGGCGGCCCCGGAGCATCCCGGTGCCTTCCCTTGCACCAGGGCCTCTGGGCACATCCAAGTGCCTTCCTAGAGCATCCCGGTCCCTTCCCTTGCACTCTGGTCTCTGGGCACATCCCGGTGCCTTCGCAGAGCATCTCGGTGCCTTCCCGTGCGCCGGGACAACCAGGAACATCCTGATGCCTTCCCGGAGCATCCTAGTGCCTTCCCTTGCACTGGGGCCTCTGGGCACATCCTGGTGCCTTCCCAGAGCATCCTGGTGCCTTCSCGTACACCGGGGCCACCAGGAGCATCCTGATGCCTTCCCTCACGCCGCAGCCTTGGCTGGCCCCGCTCCTGCTGCTCCTAAGGGCCATTTCCCAAGGTCAGGAAGGGGCCGGAGTGTCCCTGCTCCTTCGGAAAGCAGGGAGCATGGGAGGTGCGGAGCCCAGCTCAGGACGTGGCCGTGTCCTTGCAACTCAGGACACTGCGGGAGCCGCTAGCTCGGCAGGGGGGCCTGGRCTCTGTCTTGGCTCCTTCAGCACCGATGAGGACGTGATGGGTTTGCGGGGTTTGTTCCGTGATGCAGAGCGAAATAAGTGATGAGGCCGACGCTTCCGGAGCCACACAGGGCGTCTCGAGCCCTGGTGCAGAGCGAGGGGCGACCCGAGCGGCGATGCTGGCGGTGCTCGTGTGCCAGGCCCCGCTGCGAGGTGCCCGCGTGGGCATCACCATGCACTGACCGCCTTAGACCCAACCTGCCCCGTTTGCTCCGGGCAGCTCCTCCCAGAGCCGTGTGCGGAGCCTCCGGCACGGACACGGCTTGCTGCATCACTGGGGCTTTCTTAATTTTTATTTATTTATTTATGACCTGGACCGAGTTTTTGGGCCGGTGAAAGGCACGTCGCTGGCACAGAGCACCCTGCCAGATGTGCTGGCTCCGCTCCGTGGCTCTGGGCTGCTGAGGATGCTCAAAGTCGAGGTTTCCAGAATCTTTCTTAACGTTGCAGAAAGGCTCATTTTCCCTCCAAACTCGGTCTTGGAAACGGTYGAGTTGTTCTGGCTGAAATTTATTGTTTAAAGAAGAAAAAAAAGCAGCTTGAAGCAAATATTCAGCATGAAAAAATTCAGTGCAGACAGTTAAAGTTTTAGCAGATTGAGAATCACCCAAAGCCGGAGTGCTTTAGGATAGGAAGCGTTGGGCAATATTTAATGGGAGGTGGAGCTACG
This sequence comes from Eudromia elegans, assembly GCA_003342815.1. Taxonomy (NCBI): domain Eukaryota; kingdom Metazoa; phylum Chordata; class Aves; order Tinamiformes; family Tinamidae; genus Eudromia; species Eudromia elegans. Next base: position 3,278,009 of record PTEX01000041.1, on the reverse strand, counting down.
AGCTCCTATTTGCAATGAGTAGATGGATAGGTGAGAATTCATCACCGGTGGGAAGTCAGTGGGGAGCACGTGAGTTCTTTGCAATTATTCCCCCGTAATGGGGAAATGCAGGAAGGTAATGAGAGGCACAGCATCCATTTGTCAGTGTAACGCCCTGGGCTGCGGGGCGAGTTCCTCTGAGTAAGGTTTTCCAGAGCTGGCCCGYTGTTCTAAGCTGCTTCTCGACACACAAGCTGCATTTGCTGCTGCAATATCCTGTGCTCGCAAGGTCCAGAGGCGGCATCTGTTCAGTATAACAGCGTGGAACGCGTTCCCCGAGTGCAAGCGAGTTTTGCAGGGGCAGATGCTGTGCTTGGGTTAGTGCATTTAACCGTGACACTAACTGCAAAGGTTTTACCACCCTCGTAAAGCCGCCCGTCGGGGTGGGGAGGGAGGGTCAGCATTTGTTACTGGTTTTGCAGTTAAATTGCTTCAAGCTGTCAAAACATCGGGGAYGGTTTTTGACCTACTTTCGTGCAAGCTGCAGAATTGTTGAGATGTTTTCTGCCCTGGCTCGGCGGAATTCAGCTGGGTTGCAGGGGAATGGAATTTCGGAGGCCTTCTCATAAAGTCGCATAGTTTAGAAAAAAAMCGTAGATAAAAAGAAGAAAGTGGAGCCCGTCTTCAGGCAGCTCCTAAGCCTCCGGCCTCGTGAAGTCCCCYGGGTTGAGCCGTGTCCACAGGCAGTGGCTCCTGTTGTGGTTCTGCCGCGTGCTCTGCTGCCCGTGCCGCCGTACGTGGCCATGGAGGAGRCGCCTGTGCCCCGTGCTCTGGGTGTCCCCCTGTGCTCTGGGTGTCCCTGCCGGAGCAGGGGGTTGCACTAGATGATCCCTAGAGGTCCCAGCCCTTCTGGTGTTCAGTGATCTGGTCCTGTCCCCGGCTGTTGGCGAGCGGCCCCGCAGGCGCTGCCAGGCCTTGCGCTGCCCGTGTCCCCAAGTGCCTCCGCGTCGGTGCGGGCGCCCRGCGAGCTCGAAGCCAGGCGTGTTTCAGAATTAAACCCGTTTAAAAGCCTGGGTTGCTGGAAGAGCCATTAGCGCAGCAGATGGCCGCGAACAAAAGCGTTGTCGTAACGCGATGTACTTTTTCACTGTTTGGGCTCTCTGACTTTGTTCTTGCGCTTCTCTCCCGGGAAAAGTGAGACGTTAGCTTTCAACTCCTTTGATTTTTTTTTTTTTATATTTTATTATTTTTTCTTGTCCCTATCAGCATTAGTGCTGTCATGTTTGGGTTGCTGATATGCCAGGAGGAATGTTTATTTGACTCTTTTTCAAAAAAAAAAAAAAA
>PTEX01000041.1:3072913-3276665 GCA_003342815.1 Eudromia elegans | reverse complement strand
TGAAAAAAAAAAAAAAAAAGAAAGATTCCTTTGGACTTTATTTACTTGACCTCGTTGTTGAGACTTACTTGTTTTGGCCCTAAAATGCAGCCCTGGCTGGGGGAGCGCAGAGCTATGTGTGTGACATGGGCCCCCTCCTTGCCTGGGATGTTTTGCAACCCAGTGACTCCAGTTAGATGGAGATGGGATTTAGAGATGGGTCAGTGGTAACAAAATAAGGTTCCTACATGGCCAGGCCGGAKGTTCCCTGGCCTTTCCTACCCGCGGACGTGGATGCAGCTGCAGCCGAGGGACTCGCCCTGCACGTGGGGACGGCTGCCATTCGGTGCTGTTCTCATCCAGGTTTGGGGATGGGTTTGTGGATGCTGCTGTTGTCAGGGGCTGTCGGGGCTCAGTGAGACAGGCCGGTTGTGTCAGAGCAACGGGGCTGATGTGCCTGGCRGAAGAGACAACAGTTATTTTTGGAGATGGGATTTGGTTTGATTCCTAATCTTAGGCTCTCTCCTCCCCATCACTTGCACAGGGCTTCTAAACCCCTGCCTAATAGCACATAACAGGCTTGCTCCAACCCCATTAAAGTTACCTGTGGTAGGAATAAAAGCGTGTGGAAGAGCAAGGAGCTAAAAACAACCGGCCTTGCTCTTCGATGATCCCCRTAGTAATTGTTTTCCTTAATGCCAACATCTCTTCCTTCCGCAGGAGGGTTTATGCAGTTTCTTCCCCCAGCTTGTCCGCCCTTGTTATCATACAAATCACATAATGACAAGGYCAGGGCCAACAGGAACTACAGTAGCTGTTAGCCATGTGTAAAAACAAATTGCACGGAAACAGCATAATTACTGAGAAAGTATCAACTTGAGTAATGCAGTAATTGTTTTCCTCCCTCCAGCAGATTTATTCCAACTCTCCCGGCTTCATGCTGGTTTCGAAGTCTGTGACTTCACGTTAATAAGAAGAATTCCACATTTCACACTAAGCTTGCTCAGACCTTGGATGTGAGACCACCYGAACCACTGGCATTAACCAGGGTATATTTTGAACAGCTTATTTGGAGCGCTAGGAAACAGATCATGGATAACACTAGCTGAAGTAAAAGCACTTGTGGATGTTAGGGCTGGATGGATAGGGCTGTCCCCCAGCCCTAGGCCCTCCTAGCAGGACCTGCCTTGTTGTCCTGGCTGCAGTGACTGTGCTGCGGCTCGGAGTTCGGCTCCGGAGAGCTCTGTCCTGGTGGGATTTCCGGGAGCAGATGCTGAGCGCCATCCAAAGCWGCTGGCAGCTGGAGCGTGCCCAGGGCTGCCCCTCGCAGCAGGGAGGCTGCTGGAGGTGGGCGCTGCTTTAGTAGGAGCTTGCAGCTCCAACACTGATTTGATTTCCTGGTCTTTCCTCCTGCCTCTGAGGGCTCTGCAGCCTTCAAGGGCGGTACCACAGCCCTCCGTGCACGTCCACCATGGGGCTGGTGGCCTTTGCTCCRCTGGGCTTTGTGTAAACCTCCTTTCCTGTTGCTGCTGAGGGCCTCGCCGTGCCAGGATACAGGGACCTGCAGCATGTGCCATACCCCGAGAGCTGGGACGCTCGTGCTCAGCAGCGACCAGTGGCTGCACCCGGGGGYGTCCCAGTGCTCCCTGGCATGACCAGCTCAGCCCCAAGCCCTATGTTTAGCTCGTAATCCGCCGCCCCGCGGTGCTGCGGGAGGCGGCGGGTGCCCTTCCCRCCGGGACGCGCGTGGCTGCGGCGTGCATGGGAGCCGGCGGCTTGCTGAGACTTGACCCGCTTTCAAAGTCCACCGTTTGAGCGGAGCCTGGCCCGTGTAAACAGTTTTCCAAACTGCCTGGGTTTTGTGATTTACAGAAGGAGTTTCTTTGTGCTTTGTGTAAATCCAGGAGCTCTGCTTTCTGAACCTCAGAATGGGCAGGATTTTTTTGCCTTTGATTTGGTTTTTTTTTTTTTTTTTTCCTCCTCCTTTCTGCTTGTCATCTCCTTTATCCAGAGAGATGCTCGTGGAATGACAGTGACCTGTTATTTGAGTTCTAGGGACATTGCCTCTCTCTATTGCCGTAATTGTCTCATAATGTGAGATGATGATGGGTTTTATGAGCTGTAATTTGCAGCCATTCCCCTTACTCAGCTTTGCTGTTATTTTGCTTCAGATTCTGCAAAGTAAAAAGGTAGAAACATCTCAGAAGCAGAGTTTCTGAGGGCTTCTGGGCCAAGGACAAGTTTAAAGATGCTCCGTCCTGCGTGTTGGGAGACATCTTGGTTTCCTGTCTGCAAGAAGCCTCTTTCTCTCCCGTGTTTTTGACAGCAGATGACTTTGTTTCCTTTAGAAAAATGCATGCTTCCAGAATCCAGGATCTTGCTCTTCCTTAACCTGAGCTAGATTTTGTGGACACCTAATTTTTGCTGCATGTGGTTGTCCTGCTCCTCTWGGCTTTAAAAAGGAAACCCATCTCTGTGAAAAAGTTAATGAACTTCATCTTGGTGGTGCAGAGAACACAGTGTTTTGGCCTTAGACTTCATTGACTGTTTTTGGTGTCTCCTCACAGCAAACATCTGCTTCCTAGGGGTCTCCCAAAACTTTGATATTTGTCTGCTTTCCCTCTTGGATGGATGCTGGAAACAGCCAGGCTGCTGCCACAAAGCTTCCCTGCTCGCTGGCCCCTCCGGGAGGATGAGGAGGGGCTCTCGGGTGGCTCCTTTGCCTTCCCTTGCTGGATGGTAGCAGTGGGTAGGATGCTGGGGCGTCCAGGGTAGAGTGCCTTGGGCACTGGTTCCTCAATGGCTCCTCCATGCCAAAGAGCGTTTAGTGGGTGTGAGGAAGAGGAAAGAGGCTCTGGTGAATGCTGATGGTGTCCTGGGTCTCGGTGGACTTGGACACGGCCACTTGGCTGCAGTTTTCCTCTCCTGCTGCCCCTTGTCCTACCTTTGACGTGGGCAGCGGTGCCCGCCTCACGCGGGGGAGCGGGGCAGAGCTCCGTCCCTCCTTCCCAGGGGCCTCGCCGCCTGCTCCTTGCACTCACATGTGCACGTCAGCTCTGCTCTTCTCTCCAKCYTGGCCCTTTTGGTGTCCGAGGGCGRYGTCTGACTCATTTCTGACAAGAAGGAGCAGCCTTGAGCTGCTGCTGGGGCCTGGAGGGAGCTCCCGGACCAGGAGCTCGAGCTGTCTGTTGATGCATTCATTGTTCCCATAGGGATGCGGCTTGTGCCAAAGGTGGTGGGAGCCTCCGAGAGGCTTTGGGAGGAGGAGAAGCTGCTGTTGTACCCGCGGGAGACTGACTGGGTGCCCTTGGTGGAGATGCTGCAGGGGATGTGCTCTGGCAGCCGGTCCTGCTTTGGCTTTGTGAGGGTGCTGTGTGTGTTAGCGGGCTGGGAGCAGGCCAGGGAGCGGTGGCAGCTCACGTGGGAGGATGAGAGGACCCAAATCTCCCGGGGAAGAGCTGATGTGGTTGTTTTGTGCTCCGCAGGACCGCGGCCTGCCTGGCAAACTGGAGCCCGTGTCTCCGGTCAGCCCTCCTCACCCCGACTCAGAGCTGGAGCTGCTGCCAGCCCGGCTCTCGAAGGAGGAGCTCATTCAGAACATGGATCGCGTGGACCGCGAGATCACCATGGTGGAGCAGCAGATCTCCAAGCTGAAGAAGAAGCAGGTAARAGGCCGGGGTTGGAGGGGAACGTGTGTCCTCAGTTCTGCCTGCTYGCTGGCACCCAGCCCTTGCTCCTGTGTGTCCCCAGAGGGGAGGTGGCAGTGCCTTGTGCCACCAGCCACGGTCTGTGCCTGTGCTCCCTGGTATCACATGGGGAGCTCCTGGCTGCGGGCTGCAGGATGAGGGAGCCTTGGAAACACTGCGTGTGGRCACTCCGGCATCTCCACATCCCTGAAAGAGAGGGGAGGAGGAATCTGTCCGCAGCATTTCCCTGTGGTCTGTGGCAGAGCTGGAGCATGGTCAGGGTCATGCAAGACCTTTGTACAGTGCAGTGCAATCCCAGCATCTTGTTGCTGTCCAGCAAGTGTCCTAGTTGGTCCTGCCCCAGGGCCGTCGCTGCTGCTGTTGTAGTGCTGGGCTGCTCGACGCCTCACTGCTGTGTCCTGAACCTCCCCGTGCCCCCGCCTGTCCCGGGGTCTCTGCAGCCCCRAGCAGTGCCCGGTAGCACCCCTGCRGTCAGGAAGGTGCCTGGGCAGGAATGTCCAGGGCCTGGTCTGCTCCRTAGTTCTTAACCCCTGCGCCGGACCCGCTGCCCAGCAGAGGAACTACCCGCCTTGGTGCTGCTCTGTATAAGATTCCCACAAAGGCCTTAAGAGATCAGAATGGCAAAACCCCGGGGCAGTCTACAAAGGCTTTCACTGCCTAAAGGAAATCACTTCTCGCTGTCTCGTCACCGGTTGTTTTCTGCTGTGCTTGGGGCAAGTTTCTGCACTCTCCCTGACGGCTGCTAATCCCAGCCCGCCCAGCGGAGCGGTCCCTCCGGAGGCACGTCTGGAATTTCTGAGTGGAGGGGGCTCTGTAATTGGGAGCGCTGTGTGAGAAGCTGAGCCGGTGCTCCTAGGGAATGGGTGTGCGGGTGACCTTCCTCCCAGCTGTGAAAGTGGAGCAGGAAGGGAGGAATTAGTGCYGTGAGGTAGCTTGGAGGCTTCTTGCATTTCCCAGACACACAAACCCACTACCTGCAACTTGGCTGCGGTCCTGGCTCCCTGGTATCTTTTGAATACAAGAATACCCTAAATCTCCTCTCATTTTCGGATTTACATTTTTGCTTAACAGATTCTATTCCCATTCTTCCTGCAAGGCAAAGCAGGATGTTTTCATTTTATTTTCAGTCTGTATGGTTAATTAGTGTGAAAAACCTCTTTTGTGTCACCTTTTATTCACAGAGGTATCAGTGCTTAGGGAAAGGCAGCCAAGAGGGTTAAGCAGCAGCTGCGATGCTGGTGGAGGGAAACAGTCCTGCTTGGCTCTGCAGAGCAGCAGCGGGAGCATCAGGAGCAGTGGGAAACACAGGGGGTCTCCTTGTTCCATTGGGAGGAGCCGGGCAAAGCCTCTGTCTCCTCTGGCAAACCCCTGCACCCCACGGTCCTTCTCGTTTCACACGGGGAAATGCTCCATATTTCCAGCTTGTATTTGGAGAAAGAATTGCAAAACCAGGTTGTTTCCCGCTGCAGGAGAGGAGAGGAGCTCCCGAGAGGGACGCGTGCCTGGCGCCGGGGTGCAGGCTCAGCTCGTGGCAGCCAAGAACACTGCTAGCAGAGCTGATTTTTATCCCGAGCTGGTGGGGACTGGCTACTGGAGTTAACGGGAGCAGCATGTGCTCGGTGCCGTTAAAATCAAGCTGTCCTTCCATAAGGAAGTGGTTCTTTCACTGTTGGCTGCTCGGTTGGTTTGTATCTTCCTTCTGAACAAATTTCACGATTCTTCCTTCCCACAAAAATGTTCTGATTAGTTGGAAAAAGGCTCGAGTGGTTGTTGGCAGCTAAATCATCCCCTCCCTTCTCCTCCTCTTCTCATTTTTTCGTTGTGATCAGTGTGTCAGCTGGTCCATCCCTACCAGCTCCCCCGCGTGCCATGGCCTCCCTTCCCCTTGGATAGGATTCCTCTCCTCCTTCCCCATCCGACCGGCTCCTCCAGGAAAGCTGTCACATCTGGGCCCGTGCGGTTATGTGCGCAGGGGGGATCCTGTCTGAAAGGCTCAGGAAACGTTTTGTCCATCTGTGCATCCGTCCGCGCAGGAGAAAGGCGAGCGAGGGAGAACGATCAGCCTGAAACGGATCCCGCTGCTCCTGGAACGAGCACCGGAGCAGGGCAGAAATTGTACGGGGCCGTGATAGCCTAATGTTTTCCCCCTATGTCTTTGGGAGGCCTTCTCAGAGTAATTAGATAAGTTTATGTGGAAAGGATGTACAATAAAACCCTCTTCTCCTCTCTCTGGTTGTTCCAGAATGGCAGAGAAGCCTCTGCCTGGGCTTTGCCGGCAGGAGGGGTTGCAGAAGGTYCTCAGCAAGCTGAGGAAGCTTCCCCGAATCGTGTGCCCCCCAGCAGAAGGCTGCCTTGATCCGCCGTCCCCCGCGTCCCTCATGAGCCATATGTGCCTGCAGCTCCCATTGAGTTCCTTCTCCCCCTCCTTCTGACAAGCACGGATCATCTTTATGCATTTATTCCTGGCACCGGCACCAGGAATCTTAGCAAGAAATAAACTGCTGGGCTCTGCTGGGTGGTTGTGTCTGAGCCTCCCTGCATGGGAGAGCTCTCCGAAGGGCTTTCCGGGAGAACAACACTCCCACCTGGTGATGGAGGTGGAACCGCCGTGGTGGATGAAGGAGCTCTGCGTCTTCCCCTCCGTATCCTGGCTAAATTCCCTTCCGTCCCTCTCGGCCCTGCTTTGGTGGCCAATCTTCAAGACAACTGTTTCAGTCACATCCAAGAGCCTTGGCGCTTTTTGCTTTGCTGTTTTTCCCCAATCCGAGGGTGTCTATGGGGGCCCTACCTGCCAGGCTCAGATGGGCTGTCCCGCGCTCCCGGGATGCGCCCTGCCTGCATCCCAACCTGCAGCATCCGGCGCTGGAATGACTGTGCCGTGTTCCGCCAGGGAGAGGAGAGCTGATTACTCTAGTTCAGCTATAATTAGATTTGTATTTTTTTATTCTTTTAACGAGCTGCTTTTAATGAGYCTCCACTTACTGGCAAACTTTCATTTCCTGATATGCCATCAAATCCTCTTGTCTGAAATGAATTAGAGCAGACCCGGCCACTTTGCAAAATTTTTGTGGGTTTCCAGAACGTGGCCAAGTTTCTGACATTCTTACCCAAATATTTTCCCCAAGCRAAGTGGAGGGTTGACAGACCCACTGTGGTTCCCTCCTTTGGGTCTTGGAGTTTATCATTTGGACTCGGTGCCTGCCAGGGGTGACCTTTGCTAACCTGAAGGGAGCTCTGAAATGCCTCTGAAAGAGCCCGGGGTGCCTGGAATCCCACCTGAGACCTTGGGACTTTGCAAGGACTCTGCTGTGGGTTGGAGCGGGGTTGATCTGGAAAGGATCCAGTTAGAAAAGCCCCTGAGGAGCATTTTACTGCCCCTAAGGGCTAATTCAGCGGGCACTGTTTGCTCGTGGCTTGCCCGGGGGGTCGGAGCTGTCTGATTTCTGTTGGTGCTTTAAGCTGTGGTTTCGGGAAGAACCGTGATGTCCTTGTGGTGCTCGGCTCTTGGGGCACCTGAGAAACCATCACAGTTGGAAAGAGAGGAGCCCTCGGGGCCGTTTCATCCTGCGGACAGAGCCCTCAACGAGTCCACGTGGCTCTTCCTGGGCACGGAGAGGTGAATTCCCCGCGGCACCGGGGCACATTATCCGCTACTCCAAATGGGGAACCGGGTGCTCACAGTCTGAACCTGCTCCGCTGGGCTGCAGCCCCTTGTGCCTGTGCTCGTCCCCAGCCCTGGGCATGGGGACACACGTGTGTGGAGCCATCCCGGCTGTCCCGGCGCCAGCTCTCAGCGTGAGCACCTCCGGTGCCCGTTCCCACCACGGGCACYGCGTCGCCAGAGGGACTCGCACCAACCAAGCAGGTGCCGTTTCACAAATGRGTTTTCATGGCTAGCAGGAGAGCAGGTTGTTTTCTCCCTTGCTTCRGCAGGGGATATTTTAGGTGTAGGAGCAAATACAAAGGCGTGGAGAATTGGAGGCAGGCAGTGAAAAATCGCACGCAGTTTTTGACAGATGTTGCCTGTCGCCACGGCTGCCGCGGCAGCCTGTGCCCGTGTCCTCGCCGGGGAGCCGCAGGAGCGGYGCGGGGGAATCTGTGATTTCCTCTTTCGTCTGGGCAGTTCCTCAAATTTACCAAAAAGGGCCCCGCAGTTTCTCGTGCCTTGCAGCAGTCGGAGAGCCGGGGCCACGGGCTGTGTGGGCAGCGTGGCCGCAGACAGCGGCCCTGTTCCGAAGGGCTCCTCCAGACGCAGGGGTCTGTAATTCGTGCTTGCCGCGGCCTGAGAAGCCAGCACCTGGAGTAGCACGTGGGGAGAGGAACGCGGTGCTGGGGCGATGGCTCTGTGTGCCCGGCCACTGGACCTTGTGGCGTGGGCCGGTGCAGCAAGGGTAGCTGGGACCTGGCACTGCTGTGTCTGAAGGCAGGACACACCGCTACCTCCTGCCTCTGCTGAGTTTTCCCTATCGGGAGCTGGATTTCTGTGGTGGTTTCTGCTCAGTGCCATTTGTTCCGTGTGAAGGGAGAGGAATCATTCCGAGAAGCCCTTCTGGAGATAACGCGGTGGCACGTGGCTGCAGGGCACGAGGCGCCGACATCCTCTCGTGCCTGCCGAGCTGTGCAGAGCGTTGGCAGGTGGCGRGGGGCGTGCGACGCTGGGGAGCCTCCTTTGGGAGCCCTGCAACACAGGGGGTGCACCAGGAGCAAAGGGCACCTTGGTGACTCGCGTGTGACTCCCGTGCTGTCCCGCAGTGGCTGCTCATGCTCCTGAGCTGTCCCGCGTGTCTCTGCAGTGTGGCCGGTGCATTGGGCTCCCTGCTGCCTCCTCTGCCAGCCTCGCAGCGCAGCTGCCGAACCGGTGCAGGGCCCGTCACCTGCTCCGGGCAGAGCCGGAGCACACGAGGCAGCTCCCTGAGAACCAGCCTGGGGCATCCGTGCCCACCGCAGCACTGAGAAGGAAAAGCGAAGCCTGGCCGCTCGCCTTCCTGCCTTCCCCTCAGCGCCGAGTGCTGGTAGACAGAATTTCCAGCCTTTCTAGCCTTGTGCTCACCCCTGCGCACGTGTTCGGGACAAGTCTGTGTCCCCTCGTGCGCTGGGACAGCCATCGGGTGGGCAGCGTCGCATGGCTGCCACCGCGGGGGGCCCACAAGCTCTCCCGCTCTGCGGGTCCGAAGCCGCCCACGTCCCGCAGGGAGCCGGCGGGGACGGCGGTTCCGCGCCCGCTGCGGCACCGCGGGTAGCCTCGCGTGGCCGGCGACGGCGGCGCTTCCCTCGCTGTGACTCATTCTCTTCCTCCCCCCGTTCATTCCGCAGCAACAGTTGGAGGAAGAAGCAGCCAAGCCGCCGGAGCCTGAGAAACCCATCTCCCCGCCGCCTATCGAGTCCAAGCACCGCAGCTTGGTGCAGATCATCTACGACGAGAACCGGGTGAGTCGGGCAGGGGAAACGCGCGGGGACGGCGCTCGGTCCCACGGGGCTGCCGGGGAGGCCGTGGGAGGCTGTGAAGGACGGAGGCTCCGTGGGAAGGACGTTGAGCTGGTGCYGCCACAAGGTGCTCTTTGCTGTGTGAGTTAAGCTCAGACATCTCTGCTGAGCTGGGTGAGAGCCCAGGGCTTGAGGTTGACTGTGGTAATGTTAGACTGGGTGTTAGCAGCATTTAGGAGCTGCTTCGGAGCCYGGTCCATTAAACAGCTTGATCTATCCGTCCCTTCTGGAGGGAATTGGGTCAGAGTTGCCCAAGAAGACGAGTGCTGGTGTTGGCTACGTGGGCTTGAGGGCAACCTTGGGGACACCTCCAGCTGGCAGGTCAGCTACGAGCTCCCCTCACTGCACCCTAGCCCTGTGGCTGGAGCAGAAAGGACATGGATTCAGCCCTGGCTGGATTTGAGGCTGTTCGATGCTGCAAACAGCATTAGCAGAGATCACGCTGGCGTCGCTGGCTCCGGATCTCTGCCTCGGCCGCCCGTTGGTTGCACTCGGCTGTCATTTGTAATAGCAGCCTGCGGGGACGTGAATTTTGCTGCGTACTTCGGAGTGACGTTAGAAAATTGAGCCCTTTGGTAGATAATCAAGCTCATTCATTTTCATTTAGGTGTTGGATAAAAAGGATGATTTTGCATAAAAGGAAAACTACTAGTCGCTAATTATTTTGAATTGCGAAGGCTGCGATTTCCCTGGGAGCTGCAGAAATCCAGGTGCTTGACTCCTAAACATCACGAGCCCTGTKCTCACAGGCAGCACAATTTTCTGCTTTTACTTTCTGCATCTGCGCCTCTCCCTTGGCAGTAGGAAACCCAAGAGCAGCCCAGGCTGTCCTGCAGGCGGGTGAGGACTGAGGTCGTATGGGTTTAAAGCACCAGCTGGTCCAGGCTCTGCAGACCCTGGTCTTTGGAGGGAGGCGCCCTAGGGTCCCCCTTTCCCTCCCTTCTCCCCGAGTTGCCTCCCCTTTGACAAACACAACTCCCCTTTGACAAACACAATCCACTCCTGAAGCTGCTGCTTGAGCCAAAGCCTGAGGATTTCTCCTCGTCTGGTGGGAGATTATGGGTTTTACGTTTCTCCTTGAAAGGGAAAACGGCTGATAATGGGCAGTCATTGTCTGAAGTGCTCAGGGTTGGTGGCGTCGATGTGTCACTGTTCTTGGTTTTGTTCCAAGTTGCACTGATCTCAAAGCCAGGCTTTAACCAGGAGTATTTTTACTCTTAACCTTCACAGTAGGGTGCACGTTTTCCAGGTGGGTGCTCAGCAAGTGAACGTCACGTATGACACCAAGTGTCTGCATAACTTCAAATTTGGCTCTCTGGTTGCATCTGYGTGATCCCTGCGACGTATGGATGACACTTCTTCCCTCTCCTCTGGTAAAGTGCTGCTGAGAGGAGCGTGTGAGCAGGCTTGTCTGTGGGCAGGAGGCTCCGACCAAGGCTCCTCCCTTTGCCTTGGTAGAAACCATAGTAGATKAGAGTTAATTCGTCCTTTGAGGAAGATGTGATCTAGTCATGGGCTGTAGAGAGTCTACAGAGACTTGCTGGCCAAGGCTGAAACTCAGTGATGAAACCTGCCAAACTGCAGGTTGCAAGAGGAAAGATGGACTGGCAATCATAGGCCCTACTGCATCAATCATTGCTCTAGKAGTAAGGTGGGGCTCATAATATAAACGCCCTTCTAAAGAGCATCCCCATTCTCAACTTTGAGCCCATCACCTCTGCTGAAGATGTTCAGAACAGCAATTGGGCCCTAATTTTCCCTGCCACTGGCAGCAGATCCGCCACCTTAAGACCCTCGTTCCTGCAGACAGGGCCCCATGGTCCTTGGGTGGCTCTGATGGCAGCAGAGCAGACCGTCCGTGATGTACCCAGCAGTCTGGGGAACGTGRGAAGGACCCCTGGATGCCCTTGCATTGAGGGGAGGCTGGTTGCAGCTTAGCACTTGTTTGAGAAGTAGGCTGGTAGGAGCAAAGGGCTGCAGTGCTCAATAGACGCATTCTGATCGGGAGTATATCTCCCGATATACTCGCGATATTCYGCTTGTCGCTTGCTTGAGGGCTTTGCAAAGAATCCGAATAAAAGGAGGATCTCGAGGCCTYGGGAAGAGGCAGGACAGCAGAGCGCCCAGCGGAGCTGGCCGAGCCAGGAGCGCCGCTTGAAGGGGGATATTGTGGCTAGGGGAGAGAGCGGGTGCTTGTGCGGAACAGGGGCGGGCGCCTGGCCCCAGGTGCCTCCCGTGCGGCGCCGGCGCCCTGCCCGTTCCCAGTGTCAGCACCCTACCCATTCCCAGTGCCACCACCGGGCTCTGCGCGCTCCTGTGCCGTGGACAAAGCGGCAGCACAAGCGGCCCCGGGACGGGGGGTTATGCGAGGACAGAGCCGCTAGAAACTCCGGAAAATGGAGCTAGCCAGTCGTTCGTGACCTACTTTCCTTTTGGCCATCGCTGTGGCTTCGCAGGGGTGAATGGTGTCTAATTTTAGCCCTTGGTTCGGCAGGGAAGCCTGTGTATTTTCTCACCGCTCTGCTGGGTTTTGCAGGAGGGGTTGAAATGCAGGTTGGCAGGGGCCTGTGTCTGTTTTTCTTAAAACTCAGGTTCTCTCATGATACTCGATTCCATCACGTTGCTTTTCCCTCTTGCGACCTACTTAACACGTGTGATTTGAAGAGTTCCTGAGCCCTGGTGAGAGTCATCCTGGAAAACCTGACCTGTAATTCCCTCTTGCTACACTCCACTGGACAGGTAATTGGCTTCCAGAGAAAAAGAGWTGCCCTCCTGCCTGTGGGTACATGCTGACCACACACACAGCTCCGCTTCCAGCCGGGCAGTTAAATCCCACCTGAACAAGTACCTTTTCCTGAGTGCATTTGGATATAGCAGAGTAAAAACYCCCCTTGCAGCTGCAGGATGAAACCTCCCTGGTGAGTGCAAACTGGTGCGTAGCAAGAGGACATCCCTTCTGGAAGGGTGTCTGAGAAAGCAGCTTGATGCTTTTGCTGTTACTTGTGGGCTGAAATAAGAACAAGCAGGGGGCTGGTGTCTTTAAAAGCATCTCACTCCTATTTTGGTGGGCGGCTTTGATCCCTTTGGACGCTGGCTGCAGGGAGGTTCAGCACCAGGTGTCCTTCAGACGGACCCGCTGCGCTTCCCTCCGGAGCAGCGAGCTCAGGTTCTACCCAAAAACCTAAACGTGATGCCGACGGCCTGTCTCGCTCTGGGGACTGAGCTGCTGGAAATCAATAAGATGAAATTTTAATTCGCTTTCTGTCTCGGCGGTTGTTCCTTCAAAAGGGCACAGCTCTCTGTCTGTAAATTCAGCGTTCTGCTGTGAAATTGGAATTCAAAGGCTTGTTCTGAACTCCTTCCACCCCCTGCTGCCGCCGGGTCTGTGCGGCGCGTCCCCCGCGTCCCCCAGCAGCGCTCGTCGAGCAGAAACGCCCACTCGTAAATAGGGGAATAAATAAATGAACATTTTCAGCGTTACGAAGTGTAATCTGGCCCTTAACTACTGAACAGCACAGAGTGCGKCTCGGATCCCGTGGCGATTTTCTGTCTGGGTAGCTGATTTTCTGTGAGTTCCCAATTTACATCAGAAAGGAAAGAATCGACCAGCGATATCGGCGGGCAATTGGTGCATTAAAAAATCCTCAGCAGTGAAACCTGGTTCGAGCCCCAAACCTGCAGGATTTCTCTGGTTCTGGCTTATACAGCGCCCTGGGGCGCAGGCAAGGCAGGGGAYGTTGCTTAAAGCCACTGAAAGGGCTTCAGTATTTTTGCTTTTTGTTCCTAATAACTTTCACTCTGGAATTGTCTCCCCTTGCCTTAGTAATGCAGGGTGTGCTTCCAGGCTGTCTCCAAAGGGAAAATTGCAGAGGCTCTGGGTTAGATACTATTGATGTTTCTGCAYAGCAGCAAAAGGTTGCAGAAAGATAAAATTCAAGCACCTAAAAACACTGGCTCAGAAYCCTTTCAGTTTTCCTCATCCTCAAGATTTTTCTTTTTGTCCTGACGTCTGCTGCAAACATCTGCCTCAGGAGCTGGCGTTCCCAGCACGCGCATTGAATTAGAGGTTTTRTCCGAGGCAAATCCTGACCCTGAAATGTGGCTGCGGGTCCTGGGTGCAGAGGTGGGAACCACGTCGGATCCAGGCGAGCCAGGAGAGAGAAGCACCAGCTCTCCGGCCTGGGTCCTGCTCCTGGGATGGAGTGCCCAGGGTTTTCCCGTGACCGTCCCGCTGGTGAGGCTCCGTTTCCAGAGAACTCAATTCCAGGCTCGATTCCACGCTTGCCTCTGCAGCACGTAGGCTTGGAGCTTAATGCAGCTTTGGCACCGTGACCTTGGAGCTGGCGGAGCGGGACGCTGGATCTGTGCGCGTGTGTGGAAGTGCAGAAGATGGAGGAGGGCTTCGGCCCTCGGCTGGACATCGCGCTGACCACAGGAACCCGCCGCGGATGACGGGCTGGGCTGAGTCAGCGGGTCACGCTCCGCGCAGGAAACCCGGCGAGTTTGGTTAGAGATGCAGCGGGGATCTCGGCGTTAGAGACGCGAGCGCCAGCGCGGCTCCTCACACCGCTTCTCCTGCCGTTTCTGCAAGGACCTCGTGGGAGGTGGGTCTCTGTTATCCCCTTTGCGGTGGAAGGGGAGCTCCAGGCAAGCCAGACCGAGGGAGCGTGCTGAGAAAAAGGCTTTGCGAGAGGTCCCTTCCCTGTGGAGCACCCAGCCCCTTTGGTGGAGCCTGGGCTTTCCTGGGAGCCTGGCACGGCCGCAGACCACTGCAATGGGCCAGCTCCAGGATGGAGAATGCCAGGATTAAAGGGGAAGAGATGAGTGTTCTTGGGCCCAGGGAAGAGCCCGACATCAGTGACGTTTCTCCTAAAGTTCTGGGTTTTGTTGTGAGTGAAATCCAGATCTTGGGCATCTCCGAGCCTGTAGGGAGGGCTTTGTGGTCCAGCGGGCAGGCGGTGGCCGTGGTGGCTGGGGGGTCTCCTGCCTCCGAGGGGTTTGCTCGTCTCCGAGCAGGACGTGCCTGACCCTGGATGGAAACACCCGCGTCCCCAACACGGCCGGCTCCACTATAAATAACCCGGGAGCGCAGTCGGGCTGCAGCAGCTCGGAGCTCCAGGGAGCCGGGGCTGGAGGCGGTCCAGGAAAGTGCCGCCTCCTAATTTCAGATCCGCTTTCTCAAAATAGCTTTGTGTTTCCTTATCTGCCATTTTTAAACTTGTCTCTAGAGGATCCCACGTGAAGGCCTGGACTCACCCCATGGGGTCGGTCCGTCATCCTGATGGGAGCTGTCCGGACAGGAAGCTGCTCTCCAGGCCGCTCCCCACTCGGCTTGTGAGCTAAGTTTTCCCATAGGAAGAGGTGGGTGACAGGCAGCGCTCATCAATATGAGCTGGCCTTAGGAGTGCTCCCAAGGAGGTGCCTCTTCCTATGGAAGTGTCCGGTCTGGCCGGGCTGATGTGATATCCTTTGGCTGCTGGAGCAAAGGGACCAAAGTGAACGGGAGCCAGTCTGTCCTCGGGGCAGGAGCTGGGCAGCGAGCGCTCTGCTCCGGATGCTCCTGCTCTCTGTGGTTTCTCTGCGAGCCCTCGTGCGATGGGAACCCCCTAATAGGTGTAATGTGTCATTCCCGACTCCGCCGCCTGTGCGGCCTCGCAGACAGCTCATTACAGTTGGGTTATGATCTGATAAATGCAGCAAGGAGCATCAGCAATTACAGCGCGTGTCAAGTGTTAATTGGGCGGCTTTCGCGATAGAGGCTTTGCTTTGTGTACGCACAAAGATACGACGTGCCCAGAATAGCTCTGCCTCCTCATCCCTCCTTCTGGAGGCGCGTGCCTTACAGTCAGTTAATGCAAGACAAATCATGGCATTCTTCTTGATTYGCCACATGTTCTGCCTACGGTGACTCGCCTCTGGGTCGGCTCATTAAGTTGTCTACATGGGGCCAAAGCAGCAGCTGAAYGGAGTCAGCTTTTCTCCCCTTCCTGGATTTAGTCGTGTCGTACACGGAGCCCTTCAGCATCAGCAGTTCCCCACGGCGGAGCCAAGCGGGCCGGGGCATCCTTCCCCAGCGCTGGTGGGGTCTCTGCCTCGGGGCTGCCTTCTCGGCCCTACGGTTACTCAGCCCTGCAGTTAACRGGGGGATGATTCGACCTGTGCGTGTACCGGAACCACCTGGGGCAGGAGGAACGTCACCCTYGAGAGGAAGTGGTGGCTGAGGAGCGCCGCTGGCCGGGCAGCCTCGTGGCGCAGGGTGCTGAGCGTTTGGCAGCTTTTTGATGTGTCTGTCCGCAAGGTGCTCTGAGTTGAGCTGCCTCCCCCTCAAAATCCTGCACCCTGGTTTTGATCGTTTGAGGCTTCCTCGTGCGCGCGGTCTCTGAGGTCAGCACGTTTGCTAGCTCTGGGAGACCTAAATATTAAGATCTTGCTGCAAGTTCTGAGCTCTGTAGCATGATGAATATTTCAAACTGGCAGGTCCCCGGGCAGACTTGGCTTGTTCCCGTTAATGGAGCGAGATGTGGAAGTGTTTGAGGTGTTTAATGCCAAGCAGCCTCTTCCCGGCCGCGGGGCTGCTGCTGCGGCGGCTCCGCTCGCGGCTCCTCTTGTGTTCGCTGCAGATCTGAGCCTGTGGATTGCCCTTTATTTCCTCCTGTGAAATCAAACGTCGTTACTTATTGATGTTAATAGTGGAGGCATAAATTAGTCTTAAGTCTTGCATGCAAGCCCTGCTAATTTTGTGACAGGAGATGAAGAGAGATGCTGATAGTTGAGCAGCTGAACTTGAGTTGCACCAGAAAACCCCGTTGTCGGTTACCCACTGCTGCCAGGCTGGCCGGGGTTGAAGCAGGCGACGCTTCTCCCCGCTGCCCTTGGGAACAACCATGACAGCAACGCGTTTCTGCCGCATCGCCTCCTCATCGTGTGCTGCCGTGGGRCACGGGGTGCTCTGCAAAGCATCCGTGCTCCCCACGCGCTCCYGTAATGCAGGAGGAGGCCGCTGGGGGCTGCCCAGCGTGGACCCCGCGTGCAGGACCCCGGCCTCGCTGCCCTCTCCTTGCCATGGAAAAGAAGCCCATGGCAGAAGCTGACAGAGCCYGGTGATGGCAGTGGGAAAGTCCCCTCAGCCTGGTCTCGGTGGTGTCCCTGGCTCCAGAGCCAGGTTTATCCCGCTCCGCATGTCTGGGAGCGAGCTGGACGGCTGCCCTGTGGCTTGGGAAGTGCAGGAGAGCAGCGGGGGCTGCTGAGACGGAGGAGGCTCCTCTGTGCTGGGCAGGTGGCTGTGGGGAGCGTGTGCGCCCGGTGCAGCGGTGCTCTCCTGCCGGGACAGCTGTGCCAAGCGGCACAGTGTGCCCAGGGATGCACCGTGCTGAAGGGCACGATGCGCTGTGGGATGTGCCGTGCCGCGGGGCACACTGCACCGCGGGCTGTGCTGTGCCGAGGGGCACGATGCACCAAGGGGCACACTGCACTGAGGGCTGTGCTGTGACGAGGGGCACGATGCACCGTGCCAAGGGGCACGATGCACCGAGGGCTGAGGGGCACGATGCACCGAGGGCTGAGGGGCACGATGCACCGCGGGCTGCGCCGTGCCGAGGGGGGCATTGGTGAGCTGCCTCGCTCACCCCTTCCTGCTCTCGCATCTACGACTGGCTCTGGTGCTCAGGGGGTTAAAGCTCCGCGTGCTCCCCAGGCGCTTCCCCCACCTTCACTGCGCTCAATCCGCCTGCAGCCCCGCGCTGCTCCTTGGCTTCTGCTTTGGGCAGAGTGGATTTTCKGACTCCCCCCCCATTGCACGAGTAAAGTGCCCTAGTTTGCTGAGCAGATACCCCTGAAATTCYGTCTCTTCGCTCCCCTCACTGTTTGGCTTTGTTGGCTCGGGACTGGGTCCCGGGGCTTCATCAGCCATGTGTAACGCGCCGGGCTCTGCAGAAGGGCTGTTTACCCGAAACGGCGTCTCTTGTTTAGGCTCCTGCTGCAGCGAGCGCCGCTCTCTCTTCTTTCCAGGCCTCTTGAATTCGTCACCGCCTCACACTCCGTGACACGTGTTCCCGGGCTGGTTTTTAGGTTTTTTATTTTTTGCATCTCGTCTTTGTAGGAAGCGCAAGGTGGCTCTGCGGGGAGCGGGGCGAGCAGCTCGCGCGCAGCGATCCGCTGTTGGCGAGACGCTGACTCCCGCAAAGGGCAGGGGCGGCTGCGGGCCGGGCCGCCCGCCCACCCTCCGCGCACCGCGGGGCGCCCTGCAGCTCCGAGAGCGCCGGGGCACCTGGGACGTGCAGCTCGGGCCGCCTCGAGCGCCCGCCGCGCGTCCTCCCCCCGCGCAGCTCTAACCACGGGTGGGGATGGGGTTTGCAGCAGCCGTGCGGATGCTCGGGAGGGGGTTTGGTTTTGGCCCGGGGAGGGAGCAGAGCCTCTATTCGGCGTCAGAAATAACTTTTCTTCTCTCCCCCCTCCTCCCTCTGCCTCCTCCCCTTTTCCCGTCCCTCTCCGCAGAAGAAAGCCGAGGCCGCCCACCGGATCCTGGAGGGACTGGGGCCCCAAGTGGAGCTGGTGAGTGCTCTGCAGCCACGCGCTTTGGAGGGGAGCCCGGCGCGGGCTCCGGAGGCGGCAGCGGGAAGCAGAGGCGGCACCGGGAAGCCTCAGGCCACAGTGCTGGGTCTGGCCCGGCCCCGGGCAGGAAGCGGGAGGCGAGATGAGCACCCGAGTGCTCACCCGAGTGTGTGCACATGCACCCGCACCCGGCTCCACCAGCCTCAGCCCCGGGGACGCCCGCGCGCTTCCTCATCCCGAGGATAGCACGTTTCCTTTTTTGTGTGTGTTTTGGTTTTGTTCTTATTTAATAACAACAACAAGCCCTAGCTGATGCCTTGCCGAGGGTGCAGAAGCTCCAGAGCCCCGCAGCACTTGGGGAGGCAGTCACAGCCTGGGGCCAACCCTCCATGTGGCGCCGCTTTGCTGGAGGACGGGGAAGCCTCGGCCGAGGCCGCGGGCAGCAGAGCCCGGACCTGTCCTGTCTGCCTGGAGGGAGGCGCTTCGTATTGCCCAGCTCCTGCCCGCGTCATGTTTGGCAGAGCAGCGCCCTGGATCGGCCAGGGCCATCATGTGCTACCAGGGACCAGATCAACGCTGCTGTCTGTGCTGCAAGGGCAGCCCCCCAGTCCAGGGATGATGCCGGGTGACGCGCAGCAGCCCTGCAGCGGCTTGTGGAGATCTGGGGGCACCCGGGGCCGGTTGCACACGAAGCCTCGGCGCAGGCAGCGGCTCTCGCTGCAGCTCAAGCCCGTGGGTGCACCCGGGCTGCAGAGGTGTCACCTCCGCTTGTTTGCGAGCCCTGGTTCCTGGCTGCAGGTGGAGATGGTGGCAGATACGGGCGCGCTAGCGAGGGCGGGAGGTCCCCGCGCGAGCAGGAGGTACCAGCAAACTGCAGCCCCCAGCAGCGGGGGGGGCGCCTCCCTTTCGTGTTTGGGTGTCGGGGCAGGATGGACTCTTGGGCCCCCTCTGGAGTGCTGAGCCCAACAGGAAGCCGAGAACCCACTGGGCTATGGTGGGGCTGGCGAGTTGCTCCGAGGGCATCCCGTTTCGGCACAGGAAGGGATCTTCGAGCTGTGCACATCCGCTGGTCCTTGCAGTCCTTGGACAGGAGTCCTTGGGATCCTCTGGCACCGACTGCCTGTTGTCTGATTCTTGCTGATCTGACTGTGCATGATCTGGCCGTGCACCAGATCCTCGACGTTCTGGTCCTGCTGGTTCTCTTTGCTGCAGGAGGCTTGGCTTGGGTTTCTGTGGCTTTAAACATGAGGATTTGCACCCAAACCTGCTCCAGCCTCTCTGGTAGGGCTTTGGGTAGCCCTGAGCCTCTTCCCCGAGCCCGYGCATTAGCAGCAGCGGATGCAGGACACCCTGCTCACCTGTGCAGTCCTGGTTGCACTGCCCTGCACTCGGCTCCCTCTCCGAGCAGCAGAAATCCCCCACAGCAGCAAAGGGACCTGGGAGCCCRGCACGGATGTGAGTGCTGCAGCGCTGGAGCAGCCGAGTTCGGATCTGGAACGTTGCCTGAGTGAGTCACTGCATGAGTCCTGATCCGAGGGCTCTGCTAGGACCTTTGCCTTGTGTCAGACCCCTGAGTTTGGCTTCAGCAGGAATTTTCTTGCTCTGTCGCAATGGAGCAATTTGCCATTCAAGTGTGAAACTGTAAGGGACAGGCTTGAAGCTCTGCCAAACCAAGGCCCTCAGGGCTGGGCTCCCCGCTACATCAGGGGATTATAACTTAGTAACTCCCCTCATTTTATTCCTGCAGCGTCATGGAGTTGTGTTAAAGCCACCTGGGTTCCTCCTCGGGTGGCCAGGCAGCAATTGCAGACTCGYTCTCTGCTTTGTTTCTAGAGAGGCTCTGCTGCATCCAAGGCTTCGTCAGCAGGAGCGTGCATTGCAGTTTTGTGTTTCTCACGTGTCGTCCCCCAGAGGAAGAYATTACGTGTCTCTCACCCTGGGGAAATGCTGTTTTGAACGTGGCTCCTTGCCCGTCTCATCTATCAGACTTACTCTTGCTTACTCATTTAGAAAACTGCAGTTTGGTGCAGACTGTGGACAGCTCCGAGGAAGGAAGATGCTTGTGAAGTCCCTGCCCTGTTAAGAACAGTTTCTTTTATGGTTTAATCACCRATGAGATGTGTTCACCGATGAGATATGTTTTCTCTGGGGTAGCTGAAGACTTTTCTTTTGTTCTTGTTCCGCTTGTGTGCAGGGCTGAGACCGCTGTGCAGGTAGGAATCTCCTGGAGACATCACTGGGGTGCAGRGCTTACTTATGGGTGCCAGAGTTGCCTAGTTCTGCATTTCTTGTCTCTTCTTCTAAAGTGGTGCATGCAGTGGTTTGCCACTAGCACTAAGACCTGCTAAGGAAGYGTTCAGGTGGCTGCTGACACTGTATGCAAGTAACAGTGGAAGTGACTCAGCTGTGTTTGGGCTGAGCAGCATCAGGGCATATGTGATGTCCCGTGTGCACACGGGGACCTCCTTGTGATCCCGACACAAACCAACACGTTCATTCCACCTTCCTGCCAGCGGCAGTGAGGGGTCTGTGGGGCTCTCGCACACCGGCCCGCTTGCTGTGATTTCATGAGCATGGAGGGACGAAAGACACTTGTGTTCGTCAGTGTTTCCAGCTCCTGCAGCCCAGCGGCTCCTCCAGTCAAGTCTTGCCAGGGTGATGGTGGACGTGATGCTCCCGAGCCGCAGCTTGATTCCCTCTCTCCATGACACGGCGCGCTCCCTCTCCAGCTACGTGCCGAGACACAAGCCTGTGTTCCTGCAGCTTTCCAAGCGTGAAGCGCGCAGCCGGCTCGGAGCCTGGAGGTGGAGCAGCAGGGCTAGGAGGATCCATGATGGAAAGAACCCAGACCCTGTTGAGAAATGCCCCTTCCTGGGGGTTTACTCGGTGCCTCTTGCCTGCCCTGGCACTGCCTGGCACCCCCTTACTGGCGTGGTGGGATCGTCCTGGCAGCCYTGCAGCAACTTGTCCCTTGCAGGGTGGTGGACATCAAGCCCTGCTGGTGGCCCAGGTGCCCTTTCTGAAGAGCTGAGAGAGGTGCTGGTCTGTAGGTAGCCCTGCCTGGGGTGCAGCTTCATCACACGTTCCCCCGGCTGCACTGGGCCCAGATGTTAAATCACACACAGCTGGCTCAGTGGAAGCGCGTGGATGAACTGAGGGGAAAGTTGGATGCGTTGCCGTGGCCAGGTAGGAGCTGCTGTCATTGGGAGAATAGGGGCTGTTGATGGTTGGGCCAGGCAGCCGTTTATGGACACAGCCACATGCAGAGCAGTGCGAGTGGCTACAACAGCCTTCGTGGGCTTCCTCCCGAGTGCCCGTCCCGGCCGCCCRGTGAGGGCTGCGCGCGTCCCGCGTCCCCTTCTGCTTCGTGCGGGGCTGGCACCAGCTCGAGCCTCACGGGGCTCCGCACCGCTGGTGCTTGCAGGGATACGACCAAGCGTACTCCGTGCGGCGGCTCTCACTCCCTGCATCGTGGTGCTTCCTTGGAGCRCCCGCAGCCCGCGGGCAGGGATGGCCACAGGTGGCCAAGCGTGCAGGAGCGATCCGGGGATGGATCTGAGGTCCTGCACGGAACTGCAGCGAGGAGAGCAACTCTGCAAAGAGCCTGGACTGGGAGACCGCCAGGCCCCTGGGGCTCTGCCATGAGCATTTTGGGTGACCTTGGGCAAAACCCTTGGGCCACCAGACCCATGGTGAGAGACAGAGCCAAGAGCATYGTGTCTGGGTGTCACGAGGCACACGGGCTGGTCGTGCTCCCTCAGCGGCCCCAGCAGGCTCTTGGTGAGCGGACCCGAGGCCTTGCAGTGCGTGGGCCACCTCCTGCTGTTCCTGTGCTGGCTCTTCCAGAGCTCTCTGCCTTTTCCCTAAGTGAGGAGCAGCAGCACGCTCTGGGGTGCCGTGTCTGTGCAAAGCGCTCGCTCGGTGCCCACTCTGGCGCTGCCGGCCCTGCCATGTGCCGGGATGCACTGGGATGCACCCGGACGCCCGCGCCGCTGGTCCCAGCACCCCCAGCCCTGGGGGTCGGCGACGCCGCAGCGGGACGGGGAGTCCAGGCCGAGGCAGCGGCACCGCGGAYGGGCGCGAGTTTCTGCATGTCAGACCGTGCCATTTACACCTTCGTTTTTCTTGTTTATTACAGCCATTATACAACCAGCCTTCAGACACCAGGCAGTACCATGAGAACATTAAAATGTAAGTATGTGGCAATAAAGGCTATTTTAAATGTCAAGCTGTGCGTTAGGCTGGAGCAGGAGAGATGCTCGCTCGTGCCCAGCCCCGGGTTCCTATTAAGGTTGCCAGGAGCTCGTACGTACCCTTTGGAGCTGCCGCCGGTGCCCGAAGCAGGAACGCGCTCCGGAAGCCCGGTGCTAGCGGGGTGCCTGAGGTGCTTCCCGGTTCCTCACAGTGGGAAGCAGCTCCTGGCTTAACCTGTTGGCAGAGAGTGTTCCCTGGGATTGATGAGGCTTCAGCGCGAGCTTGGAGCGCGCTTCTGCGTGCCGGAGCGCRGGGTTGAGCCAAGGAGGGGTGGGAGCCAAAGCTGCACGGCCCTGGGGGCGAGCGCAGCCACCTGGGGCTCTGGGATGAGCTCTCGAGTGTCAGATGGGCTGCGGAGGAGGCAGATAACTGCACCCGAGGTGGGTTTGACCTGCGGAGGTACCCGGCACGCGTAGCCCTGGCTGGGGACGTGGTGCAGAGCCCTCTCGCTCCCGAGTGATGCTCRTGCCCACGGCTGTTTGGGAAGGAGGTGGAACGTGGTGCTCATCTTGTTGTTGTTTACTTTGCACGTACTGAGGTAYGAAATCAACTGCCAGGCTGTGTGCGAGCGCAGGGAAGGTGGGTGAAATTAGAAGTTGCAATTACAGCTAGGCCTTGGTGAAGCAGCTCTCGGATGTCTGCGCACCGCTGGTTATTTCAAAGATGCTCCGACTTAGCAATTGTGTAATTTATGGCTTATCACCTCAATGCGTGATTTAATCATCAGCTTGCATTTAATAACGACAGCGACTTCCCGAGATGGAAGAAAAACAATAGATAATGAGAACAGCAATAGTTGTTGT
Organism: Eudromia elegans; assembly: GCA_003342815.1. Classification (NCBI taxonomy): domain Eukaryota; kingdom Metazoa; phylum Chordata; class Aves; order Tinamiformes; family Tinamidae; genus Eudromia; species Eudromia elegans. The sequence goes on along the minus strand of PTEX01000041.1, from coordinate 3,253,888 downwards.
GGGGAATTTTTGAGCAATCAGAGCAGATCTGAAACGCGTTCCTGGCTTGCGCGAGCAGCCGATCTGGACGTGCTGCCCGCCGCCCGTCTGCTGCCGCTCGGCTCAAGGGGATYGTCTTGATTAATCCATCAACACCAGTTAATAATATTCCGCTTTCAGCAGTTTGCTGATGGCTGCGGGGGGACAGTGACGGGTAGCGGGTCCTGCCCTCGTGTCCTGCTGCCAGGCGGCACCTTCAGCTCCTGCTGGCGCCTGGAGTGCAGCGAGGAGGAGGAGGGTAAATGCTCCAYGGCTGCATCTTGATGAGCCCTTTGGCCGCAGCCTCTCCTCTCGGTGGATCGGAGGATGGAGCGTGTGGACATGGGGAGCGAAAGCWAGCGGGACCATCCACGGGTTTCTTTTCCTGTTTGGGAGCCCCCTCAGTGGCTCTTGGCATCCACACGTTTCCGTTGCGTCTTCCTCTTCCACTCGTGCAGTCACTGTGCCAGGTCTCGCGTTCCCTGCTCCAAGCAGCTCCTCTCCTGACCTTCTCCTCCCGGGATTTCCACCTCAGAGGCGGATCAGGACATCGCCTGTAGGGCACGTGGCAGGCACCGTCTCTCCCGATCCGCCTCTTTCCCGAATTGCTCCCTGCCAGCGTGGCCTGGGCGCTGCACACGGTGGTTTCAAGTTGTCGGCCAGTTCTGTCCTTGRAAGAATGAGTTAAATGCGATTCCAGAGACTTCACCCGCTCTCCATTCGCCTGCCAATATTTGTAGTTTTGTGGTCACGTTTTCCTGCAATTTAAATGATTTCCTGTCCTTTGTTGCTCTGTGAAAGACGGGCRCAAACAGGAGGGACGTGACTGCGCAGGTCGAGAGCAAAGCTGCTGTTGGAMCGGGCAGTGTTGTCCAAAGCAGCTCCAGGGCCACGGGAGTTCCTTGCAGTCCGGGGCCTCTCCAGGGCTATGGAAACCCCCCGGCGACACTCATCCCTTGTGGCTATGGCAGTGATGGTGACGAGCGGAGGTGAGGCTGACGCAGGCGTCTCAGGGTTAACGTTCCCTCTGATTAATGCTGCAGAAACGTGGAAAGGAAACCACATGTTATAATGAGAAGCCTCCACGTCCTCCTTGCAGAAACCTTGCAGTTCAGCTGGTTATTGATGCCAGCCAAGTGCATGCACAGGTCTAGGTCAGCAAAAGGCCCTGGATCTCACTGGGCTCCACGTGCTTAATTCCTTGGACTGTGGGCCTGTCCCAGAGCTCCTGGAGTCCCAGGTTTGCTTTGCTCCTTGCTGGTGGCTGTGTGGGGAAGCTGATGTTGAAGGTAATTSTTCTTCCCTCACTCTTAGGACACTTACACTGTCCTGCTGCAGACAAGCATGTCCTGCTCTCTGCAGCCTGGGAGTGGCTCTCTTGGTAGGAGATGAATGGGCTGGTGCTTGCAGATAGGAGCTAGATGCGCTGGACGGGCACAGGTTGTGTTCTGCTGAATGCAGATTCTTTTGAGCAACTTCATAAGCAAATTTAGCTGTAAAATTGCTGTTTAGCCATAGACATTGCTGAAAAATAGTTGTGATTCTGTCTGCAAGATCTCATTGTAAGATGGTCTWGTGCTAGAGACAAAATCATCCCGCRTGGCCTTGATCTGACACCTCATACCTGCACGGGGAGGGATGTGCAGCCTGCTTCTATTTGATTATTTTTTTATGCTCTTCTGGGGCTKATCTTCTTTGCAGTTGCACATTTGCAAGTGGCACGAGGCTATCACAAAAGCAGTGATTCCWCGATTTCTCTACAGTGATATCTGAGCTGCAACACTCGTTTAATTCTCGCTCCTTGTTTGCTTTGCTTTTCAACGGGGATGAGTCACTTATGCTAATAGAGCTGGCAAGGAAGTTACAGGGAGAATTTCTACTCTTCCTAAAATGTTGCTGGAGTGTCTCTTATTTTCATGGAGTTTTATGGCCTGTCTCCTATTCAGTACAGTTAAAATTAATTTCATGCCCCAGTTCATTCCAGTGTTTTGCAATCTCCAAAGCTTTTAAGTCCTATTTAACTGCCTCGCTGTGTTCTGCTCCCCGTCTGCTCGGGTCCATTTGGCTCTGCCGTGGAGGCTCCGAGCAAACCTGCTTAATTTTGCAGGAGCCGAGGCGCCGCAGAGGGGCAGCRCCGGAGCCTCCACCTACCCTGAAGTCATTTGTGGCTCGATGTGCTTCAAGTACCTGCTTTGGAGGAAGGGGCTCTGCCTCCTGGTCATGGGGAAGGCAGAGAGCAAGGCAGTGTCTAATTGCCCCTGGTTTCGGTGGGGCCGGCGCGGGCTTTGCCCCGGGGCTCGCTTGGTGCGCGCTACGATTCGCGTGCACGGTGGGGTTGCRTTGCACAGGCTCCTGCAGGACGTGACGGGAGGGTGACACGAGGCCACGGGAAGGATTCTGTGTGAGTTTAGGGGTCTGCAAAAGCCGCTTGTTGCTTCTGTTTTTTAGGCTTCGCTGAAATAGAGCAACAGATGCTGCAGCTGGTGGCTTTTCTGGGGGATGAACCTTGTGGCTGCAGAGCTGAAATCCTAAATCCAAACTCTCAGGCAGGTTTAGGGCCTTTTGAATAGCTTTTCTTTTTCAACTGCCTCTTTCTACTCCAAAAAGAGCAAAACGTTTTCCTTCTGCAGCTCTTCTAACTACAGCCTTCCCAATCACTTGTCACTCTGTAAAATTTAAGTCCTCTTTTCATTACTGGCTGTTTTGTTTTCGGGTTTTAGTAGCAGTGGATTGCCTCTGAATTCATAATACAAGCCTGACATGTAACACAAATGCTCTTCCAAACACTGTCACTACCAGCACGTTCTCTTTCAGGTCTTTTATTAAAGCTTGTCGACGTTTTCTCATCAGAGATTCAGCGAGCGGCTCCCTGCAGCCCCCATTCAGGGCTTCTCCTCTCCTCCCTTCTCGGTGAGGAGGGACTGAATGATGGAGATGCTCCGGGACTTTATCCTCGTTTCTCTTGCCGGTGCTGGAGCAGACCCGAGGTTTGTTGGGTTTGCTGAGAGCTCTTGGGCTCGCACTATCAGCATAGGCTACAGGGGAAGGCAACGGCACAGGACGCACCAGAAGTGCTTCTGCACTTGGTTTGTCCCGTTTTGGCCCTAACTCGCAGAGACTAAAGTGGATGGACATTAATTCCCAATGGGACGTTAAGAACCATCTCACTGGGAGCGTCTTCACCAGGGGATGGCTCTGCAGGGAACGGGACGGACTGTCCCAAGGCTCAGCCATGACCACCTTTGGTAACGAGGATCCCGAGGTTCCCAAGGTGCCTCCTCCTCATGCCGACGTTGTCGGCGCAGACCTTTCCATGCCGTTGATGGGTGCATTGTGCCCGTGGCGTGGGAGCTCTGGCACTGACAGCGTTTTGCACCTGCAGGACRTGATCTGGGGAAGCTGGCAGGCCTCAGGACAGCATCTTCCCCTCGCTGCTGCTTCATGCTTTGCATGGCTAAAATTACATACATCTCTCTCTACCTTTTCTGCGGYGCTGCTGGTGCTGTTGGTTTAGTCCATCCCAGTGCTCAAAGGCTCTGGAATGAATTAGCTAAAGATCTTCTCTTATCTTCCCCAGAAAATGTTTGAGGGCTGCAAGGAAGCAGCTCTCCACAGTTGGCTTTCAAGGGGCTGCGTCTTGCCTYGGGGTTAATAGGTTATACTGTATCCCCAGGTGCAGCTGTGGGCTCCGGCCACTTCAGAGCGAGGAGATGAATGAGAGGAATGACCCGTGGAAAGGCTGACCTGCTCCCTGCCCTCTCTGCAGGGCATCTTGCGGCCAGGAACGTAGGAAATCAGAGACTGAGCAGCAGCGTGATGGCCTGATACCAGGAAACTCAGCCCGAGGCGCCCTCGGGGGTGCTTTGGGCCCCGTTCCTGCGCGCACGAGCACTGCTCCTTGGTGCCTGGTCAGCGTAACCTTGGGGTGTTCTTGCTGCRCCCCGTGGATCCCATGGTTTAAGGATCTCTGGTCTCGCTGGCAGTGCTTGGTTTGGCTCAGGTTGCCAGAACGCTTCTCCGCTTCCGGCCCTTCCTGCAGGAYGAGTCCCCCTGTGCAAGTGGTTTGCCAGCTGCTCGCGCCCTCGTCGCTCTTTGCAGCCTCGATCCCTGCTTTGTGTGCACTGGCTCGTTGATGAARGGCGTTCCTGTGTAATTAAATACCCGTGATTAGTTTTGATCAAATAGCACACTTCTTTTCATCTCTTCTCGCGCTGGCTCCAGGTCTGCGCAGGCCTTGGCCAGGTGCGCCGCACGGGGCGGATCTGCCTGGCCGTGGGAGCCTTCTCCACGTGTCTCGGCAGTGACACGGACACGCGTGCGCTCATCCTCGCTGAGGAGGAAGGGCTGGAGATGACTCCRGGCATCTCCAGCCCCTCTGAAATTCAGTGCCTCTTTACAGGAGACCAAGGTGGTTGTTGAACATCCACTGAGCAATCTTTCCCCTCTCCTCTGAAAAGAGCGGTGCAGGGAAAGCTCCTCCAGGCACCAAASGCTTGGAATAGCTTTGGTGTGGAGACGGTGAAGGAACATGGTGCGGACAGAAACGTGGCCGGACTCGAGCAGCTGGTAAACRACCTCACGGAGGGAGCCCTGGCGAGGGCTGTGGAGCACGGAGCCGTGGATCCGCCGGGCCTGGCAGGACTCGTGTCCTGCTGCATCCGTSGAGCTTCGCTCCTGCTCCCACAGAGGACGGAGGTGCCGGCGATGCCYGGGCCCGAGCCCGGGTGGTGCCGGGCGCGTCTCGCTGCTGCAGCCCGGCAGTACTTCAGACCGGCCACGAGAGTCACTGTTGCTTTACCGAAGGAGCCTCCCCAGCACGGCCGCAGCGCGTGGTTTCCCGGAGGCACCGCGGCCGTGCGGGTCTCCGGCTGCCTYGCCTTCCTCGCGCACCCCGGACTGCGGGTGGGCAGCTGCAGGGACTCGGGGAGGAGGAGGATGAAGGCTGGTGCCTCGCACCGTGCTGCTCTCCGCTGGCTGTTCCTGCGCGAGGCTCCGGCGCCGCTGCCCGGGAGCCTCCACCCTCGCTCCGTGCGGCAGGAATTCCACTCCCGGTGCGTGCCCGGGAGCACGGCATGTGCCGCTGAGACACGCGGCCCGAATTAACCTCCCTGCAAACGGTTTCTAGGTAACAGCGGCGCGCGGATCGAGATGAGCGGTGAGGCGCCTTTCTGTTTACCGAGATTGTGTTAACCTTTGGAGAGCTGGCCTGAAGCAAAAAAAAAAGGAAAAGATAAAGTGACAAAAGCATTTAGGGCCCAAGGAAGGTTTGTTGTTGTTTTTAATCCGTTCCCTCTTGGATTACTTCAGTGGTAAATATGCACTTGCTTTGAAGGCGTCCCTGRTTTTTGCAGCTGCAGAGCCAGTCAGTCTTTGCCTGTATTAGTGTTTCAAGGTGAGAGGGAATACGAAACCCAAGGGGACACATCTGCTGGGTGAGAGCCCCTTGCTCCTGCTGTTACTTCCCAAAGTCACGATTCCCCTTGGAATGAGAACAAACAAACAAGCGATGGGAACGGGTGCGGAGCGGTTCGTGCAGAGCGGCAGCCGTGCGGCATGCAGGGATGCAGGGATCGCAGTGCCTGGAGCTGGCGAGGGGCTCCCAGAGCCCTGTGTGGGGCCAAGAGATGTGAGCGGGAGGCAGTTGCAGGCAGCGGGTGCTGGATGCAGCTGGGCTGGCCTTGCGTCCCTTTGGGCCCCGGGCACCAGCGCGGCAAGCTGGACTACGGGAGCTGAAGCTGGGCTACGGGAACCGCTTCCATCCATGGGAGGAGCCGCGGGGGCCTCTTGGAAACCACGGTCTGTTTCTGCATCCAAGGGTTCAAGGCAAAGTCAAGGGGAGTGACGAGGCAGTGCGGCTCAGCCGGCGCTCGGGGACTCGGCGGGTATCCGGCGCTTCTGGTAACCGATTAAGAGGGGAAACCAGAAGGTTGCAAAGTGTTAATGGTGAGATCTGGGCTGGGGCTCAAACCCAGCACGTTGCTCCGATGGTGCCCGGGGCCCAGCTGGGAGCAGCCTGGCTGTGTTTTKATTTTGCTAAATCCCACCAAGCAGACCCACATGAGAGAGCCTGCTAAGTGCCTGATCCGTAATTACACAGTGCGAGATGGGCTTTAATCGGGATGAAAGGAAGCTCCTTCTTGAGGAAGCTCCTTTGCATCTGGTCTCTGCCTTTCGCCTAGAGATTTTGTTGCTATAAATGTTAATATTGGGAGCGTGCAGAGGTTCAGCGCTCGGGTTCAGCAGGCTGGCAGAGCTGGGGYGGCCTTGCCGGCTCCTCACCGCTCTGGTGAAGCTCCCCCCTTTAGAACGGGGGAGGCAGGAGGAGCCTGGAAGCGCCGGGTTGGCTGCGGTTGTCGCGCCCGGGTTCCCTCCCCGTGCCGATCCTGCCGGCAGCGGAGCTTTCTCGGCCGCTCTGCCTTGRCAGGCCTGGCCCCAAGCAAGCCAGAGGGCAGGAGATAAGGGCACTGCAGCCATGCGGCCGCCTTGTTGGCASCCTGGAGCCAGGGGCATCGCCCGGCACGAGTCGCGCACCCCGACGCCTCGGGGGCCGCAGGGGAGCTGCAGCTGCACCCCCCCTGCCCTTTCTGCACAGAAGGGGTTGTAGAGACCGTAACGTCGCTGTGGGAGCGGGCCCTGCTCTTGCAGACATGCGTGACATGAGATGGCTCCGGGTGGGATGGCTCGAGTCCCAGCGCAACGCTCGCGGGTTTGGTCGTTCCCGGCTCGGGTGCCGCTCAGCCGCGCGCTYCGCAGCGTCTACCTGCAGTTTGTCGTTCAGGGCCCCAGATGACTCTGTTTACTGCCCCGGGGTTGATGCAGTYCCAGGTTAAGGTGGAAAGCGCTTTGCTGAGTGGAGAGAGCAAGGCTCTGGATGTTAACAGGCTCATTAAGTGATCCCGTCTTTTCTCCTTTTCAGAAACCAGGCAATGCGGAAAAAGTTAATCTTGTACTTCAAGAGGAGAAATCATGCTCGCAAACAGTGGGTGAGTGATTCCCTTCTTTCTCATTTTGAACGTTCAAAGCAGAGTGATTCCTGATGCTCCAAGGAAGAGCAGGAGCTGCAGCGTAGCCGGGACGGTGCCCAGGGTGGGGTTGCCTTTTCCCTGCCTGCGGCAGCTTCTCCACTAAACACGAGTGGGAGGCGAGCGCAGGGCTCCACTGCGTCACCAGGGAGCCCTTGCCGCATCCCACCGAGGTGCTGGCAGGGCGATCACCTGTTTTGTGAGCAGTTGAACCCCAAGGGAGGTGTGAAACAAGCCGGCTCCGCTTCCAGTGAGCGGCCTGAAAGCGAATGGGACTCTGGCGCCGGGACGGTGTCCTRGGATCCTGGTTTGTAGCAAAACCAAATCCCGGCTGCTTCGCCTCGAGGCAGCTTTCCCGTCGAGCAGCTCGTGGCCGGCTGYGTAAGGACGAGGGTGGGTTTTGCCAGGAGCCATCAAAGACGTCTCTTCCGAGCCCGCAGCCAGCAGGGAGAAGGTCCCGGTGGGAGATCCGAGCTGGGAGGTTCGCGGTGCTGCCGCTGCCCGTCGAGAGGTGAAACCCGTCGTCYGAGGAAGGTGCAGGGTGCTCCAGCCTGGGGCTGGCGTCGGCAGCAGCTCCTCATTCCCAGCTCTGCCCTGGGTTGGAAATGTTGCAGGTTTATTCCTGCCTTCTGTGCTTCGTTTGGACAGGAGCGTTCCGGGAGGGAGGAATTGTTGGAAAYGCTCTGAGTGAGCAGCCCTGGGAAGTGGTTCGAAGGCTGTGCCTGTAAAAGCAGCTTTCAATAAGGCTGTTTACACAGAAGGTTTTGAGCCAGTGAGCAGATAATTTTCTTATTTATGGTGTATAAAGGCATATTCCTTTTCTTTCCTGTTTTTCTTTTTTTTTTTTTTTTCTCCCCCATTTTACAGCAGCTCTCCAAAAGTCACAGGTCCTGCACTGGGACAGCTGGCTCTCCCGCTTGTGCCCAAACACACATTGATTCCTGAGTCTTTCTTGCTAAGACTTCAGGATTAAAGGGGCCCACAGCCTGCCCCGGTGTGACGGGAGCCCCAAGCGATGCCTTCCGCGGTCGTGAAAGTGTCACCGTTCCCTCGCTCMAACACGCGGGCTTGCTGGAAGCAGAAGGGAGCTGAGCAGGAGCCACCAGCCTCTGTGCTAAATCGAGGCTGAGTTGCTCTGTTGTGAATGTCAAGGAGCAGAGGGGGAAAAGAAAGTTTAATTAGGCTGCAGGAGCGCGGTTCCTGAAATACGGCGTGCTGAGAAGTCGCCTCTCATGCAAAARAGGGAGATTTCTGCCAGCCGGTTTGTTCAGCGTCCTTGAAAGGGGATTTTTCAGTTTAGGGAAGCGTTTTGCCTATTCTACAAAATAGGCGACATACTGTTGCTGAATGTGCAAAGTGAATGCGTTTGCTGATTCTCTTTGCAAAACGGGTCCGCTTAGCTGTTTTTTTCTGCCTGTTTAGTAGCAGGCACTATTTTTAGCGGGGCCTGTCCCCGCGCCAGCCTTTCCTCCGGCTTCCTTTGCTTCCTGGTGCCTCTGCGGGGCTGGGGCCGCCTGGGAGCAGGGCAGAGCCGATCCCAGGGCCCTCAAAGCCTCGGAGGCTCCGGACACATGGAGCCCCTGCCCAGCGGCGGGTTGGGGACCGGGTATGTGGCACAACCACCCCATTTGGTTAAGGGCAGCCCCCTTTTCTTTGCTCCCCTTGGTTATTAATCGTGAGCAAGGAGCAGAGCGTGGCTGTGCTCCCGCTTCCCGCAGCYAGAGGAAGGCAGCGGCAGGAGATGAGTTGGTTTCTTTGCAATCCGGGTTCACCTGGTTCTGCCGCGCTGACTAAGGCGCTCGCCGGGCCGCCCGGCTCGAAACCGGCCCGGCAGCTCAGAACGGTAGCGTGGGCAGGGAGGCGACCTGGGGTTTGCCATTGATTATTTTGCAAAACGACATCTGCTTTCACTTCCTAATTTGGGGCCTGGAAGACATTTGCTTCGCTCAGAGTGAAACCTCAAAATCCCCGCTGGTTGCCCAGCTGCTTTCGCATGAGCCCRGCAGAGCTCGACAGTGTCACCGAGGGTGTCGCGAGGCCACCACCGGCACCGAGGTGCTCCGGGCCAAGGGCACTGTGGCCCTYGTGCTCCTCCCGCAGCGGGTGTCCYGGCCAGGCAGCTTCTAGKGGTAAATTTCACCTTTCCAGGGTGTTTTCGGGAGAGCAGAGGGTGGTGGCAGGAGGAGGGAGCAGCCACTTGTGCTCATGCTTGAGGCCACCTTCACGTGTCCCTTCCTGAGGACACACGTGGCCTTCCAAGAGGGAAGAGCCGAAATGACTCATCGGGCACTAAAGAAGGGGAAGATGGACCAGCTTTCGCTTGACTCTCTTAACCTCCTGGAGAGGAGCCCGAGATGGAGCCTCGGAAGGCCCCGCGTTGGGTTGGGTCTGCCGCTCCGAGGCGCTTGCTCCCTCCAGGCCTCTCCTGTAGTGACGTGGCCAGAGGGGGGTCAGCGTGAGGCAGCAGCGAGGAAGGGGATCCAGAAGTCCTGGGAAGGCTGAGAGGAAGCAGAAGACACCGAGTCCCAGGCCCGATGCAGGGGGAGGTGTCCGGGGCAGCCTGGACAGGACAAGGCTCCGTGCGTCAGGAGCGAGAGCCCCGGCACGCCGGGAGCGCCGGGTGGGAGGTCCCACACGGGCCTTTCCCGTAGGAATACGCRGCAGAACCGCGGGGCCCACGGGGCTTCATGGGACACACGACCAAGCTCAGCAGGGACGAGCGGGAGGCGTCGCAGCCGCTCCTGATGGAGCCCAAGTTCCCGCGGAGGGGCCATGCATGCAAGTGCTGTAGCAAGACCAGCTGCCGGCCCAAGAACCCCACTTCCCCTTGGAGTCCGAAAATAAAACTGCAATTCAGGGGCTGCCAAAACCAGCGCGAGGAACAGCCCACGGCTCTGTAAATCCTGCTGGTTTCCTCCTTCCGCCTCTCCGGGCGCCTTTCCCTGCCTGTCCAGGGGCATGGAGGACTGCCAGGCCTGGGCGAGCCAGTCCTGCTCCTGTGGCTCGTCCCCAGTGCTTCTCGCCATGGTTTCCCCCACTGGCTTCTCCTTTCCGAGGCCGGTTTTAGCTTGGGTCACTTGTGGAGGCAATTTCTTTCCTATTCTTTTCTTCAGGGGCTGCTTTCCGGGGCAGACCGTAGGGCYCTGCACCCAGGACGTTTCACACAGTGTCCTCTCTCATCCAGCTCAGTTTTCCTTGCACTTCAGTTTGGGGCATCACCCTCTGCAGCCCCAAAGGCTCCAGCTCCAGGTGCCGTGTTGCAGCCGGCAGCGCAAAGGGCAGGAGCTGCCAAGGCTGCCGGTGCCGCCGGCTTGGGGGAGTCCTGAGCAGGCGGCATCACAAGGTCCAGTTCACCCCAGYTGTTTAGTTTGAGATGTTTGGATGTGGTGGTGACGTGGAACCTACCACATTAGCTCTGATGATGATGGTGATGGGCAGGGCAAAGCCCCACGGGGGCAGCAAAGCCCCACGGGGCCAGGATCCCTGCTTTTCCAGAGAAGTCGGGCCTGGGATGCAGAGGGCTGAGGAGACCTGGTGAAGACCTCCCTCCTGACGGGCCTTCCTCCCTTTGTCCCCACAGGAGCAGAAGTTTTGCCAGCGCTATGACCAGCTGATGGAAGCCTGGGAAAAGAAAGTGGAGCGCATCGAAAATAACCCCCGGCGCCGCGCCAAAGAGAGCAAAGTGCGGGAATACTATGAGAAGCAATTCCCAGAGATCCGGAAGCAGCGGGAACTGCAAGAGCGCATGCAGAGGTTAGAGGAGAAGCGGTAGGAAGGGGCAGCCTTTCTCTTTTCTTCCATATTGCTGTGGGGTCTGATTGCAGGGGGAGTGGCGCGGGGTGGCGGTCGCCGTGCGGGACCCATCACTCCCCTTCTCTTGGAATAACCAGGTCAGGCCCTAAGCGCAGGAGGCAGCGAGTGAACAACCTGCTGCTCTTTCCTCAGGGTGGCCCAGCAGAGCTCCGGGAGAGGAGGAAAAATGTCAGGAATGCGGCTGCCCGGCTGCCCCCAGCAGTTAATTTGCGGGCAGGCCACGTCAGAGCCCACAGGCAGGTCCCTCCTTCTGGCCACAAAGGTCACTCCTCCTGGCAGGTCCCGTCACCTGACCAGGATGGGATTAATTAGCCACTAATGAAGCGCACATAAAGATGCAGGAGACTCACAGATGGATTGGGTCGCGGGGTGACTTAAAACGTGCTCACGCTTTGATCAGAGCGCGGGCAAAGGGGAGAAACACCTGCAGAGGCTGCAGGAGTGACCGCARAAGATGAGCGAGGAGACACCTGATGTGTGCAGAACCCCGGTCCTGGTGTCCTCCAGCTGTCCCTTGTGCCCTCCAAATGGCTAGTGGAGTCTGAAAGGCTCCTAATCTGCAGCTTTATCTGTTCCATCCTAAAGAGACGGGGAGAGATGGTTCAACTTGTGTGTGTTGGATGTGAAGAGTCTGAACTCCCTGCTTGGGGGGGGCTGTTGTGGCGGTGGCGTCGCGGGGGACGCGTCTCAGTGCGTGGCTGTGATTCACGTGCCCCCGTGGCACCCGGTGCTGCGTGGCACGTGCCCAAGCTGACGTGTCCGTGCCGCGGCCACAGCGGGACGAGGGAGGAACACGGTGGAGAGCAGGACGGGGTGCGAAACGTCCCCCTCTTCTAGCAGTCCGGGATGTGGCGGTTAGCGCAGGCGGGAGCTGGTTGGGCTCTCTCTAGGGGTGAGCCCTGAGCCTGCGGGTTGTGCCTGCGGGTTGGTGGTTTCCGGGCGGGATGGAGGGAATGGGAGGAATGGCTGCRGGGATGCCCCCGCGGTGGCGGGCGCAGGGGGTTGTGGCGCGTCGCCCCGGCCACGGCGTCTGCGCTGAGTGTTTCCCTGCCCTTTCCCAGCAGGGTAGGACAGAGGGGCAGCGGCCTCTCCATGTCAGCTGCCCGCAGCGAGCACGAGGTGTCGGAAATCATCGACGGGCTCTCGGAACAAGAGGTGAGGCCGGCTTGCGTGTTCTCCCCCTCCTCTTCACCTCTTGTATGCGAGGAAGCCGGCAGAGCAGCAGCAGCCCCCGCAGTAGAACCTCTCCGTGCCAAATCCCACTAACTCCAGGCCCTGGGCAGGTTGAGGAGGTTGCCACACGTGCCCAATAGCCTTCCGGGAYGGGATCCAAAGCGAGGTGCTCATTTGGTAACCAGCAGCACCTTCCTGCTCGAGCAGAGMTGTGTGACGGTGCAAGGCAGAGTGCCCCGTGCTGGTGACCAGCAGAGGACTTCATGGCATTCMCCTGCCCCTTGGGGACGTGGCAGCCCAGCTTGCTGCCAGCCCTGTAGTAAGTGCCCCACGAGCAGGTCGCTGCTGCTCCTTCTTGCTGCGAGTGGAAGCAGAGGCAGGGCCTGCCCGGCGAAGGGGTTTTTCTGTTTCGCTTTGTTTTGAATGGGCTGTGCAGCTTGACACAAGGGAATCCTATGGAATGAATGGTTTGTCGGCGAGCCAGTTGGCCCACGTCTTCTGGGAGTGCTCCATTCATCTTGAGACATCGCCGTGACCTTGGCTTCGCTTGGCTCTGGTTTCACAAGGGTTCTGCTCGCTTGGCACCGCCGGCGCCGCAGGCAGCAGCGGAGCCGGTGCCTGTTCCCCATGTGCAGCCTCTGCAGTGGGGGCTTGGCAGAGACCAAGTTGAGGCAACCACCCCAGRGACACGGGCTGGGAAGAGGGGGGACGTTTCACAGCATCACAGAGCCCGGGCCAAGGGGAGCGTTTTGTCCTTGCCCCGACCTTCTGCACAGCTGGGGCTGTTAAATCCCGCCCCGAGAGTCTTGTGCAGGACCGGGGGCACCGCCGGGCTGCTCTGGGAGGAGGCATCAGCATCACGGGCTGCCCGAGCAGGAGGTGCTCTGGTGAAAACGGGGAATGCCACAGAGCTCCGCTCTGGATTGATGCTTTTGTTGACTGGCATGTGGAAGAAGGCAGTTTTGCCCCCTCTCAGCTGATTAGTTTGTTTTACCCAGGTTTTACAGCGTGCAGTAGCTGAGGCACTTGAAACTCAAGCGAAGGAGAAAAGAGGGTGTGGATGCTGCTAGGAAATATCCCGTAGCAGTGTTCGGTTTCCTGTAGAGCAGCAACGAGACAGTCTCCGTCCTGGGCACCCTCTGGGGAGGCCTTACAGAGCTGACCCACTTACCTGGCAGCCGGCAGGGGCCTGGGCCGGGGCCATGGGTGGCCGTGGCTCTTGGGGCCAGGCAGGTTTTGCCCTCCTTGTGCCACCACCACCACTTTGGCTTGTCTCTCATCATGGCCAGCRGCCGACTTCCTTAGGTCAGGCATTCTCAAACGATATCTTAAAAGCCYTTTATTTCAAAATGAAAGATTAATTGTTTCCTGGCTGACGGCGATAGCCTCTTTCCGCGTTTAATTTACAGCTACTCCAGCAATAAAGCTGTCTGGTGCCTGCTTTTAAATTCTCCCCTTCCTCCGCGTGTCCTTTCCTCTGGAACATCTGTCCCCTCCCGCGGGCGCGCRGTGCTGACCAACTGTTCCCTCTGCTTTCCCCCAAGAACCTGGAGAAGCAGATGCGCCAGCTCGCCGTGATCCCTCCCATGCTCTACGATGCCGACCAGCAGCGCATCAAATTCATCAACATGAACGGCCTTATGGATGACCCCATGAAGGTCTACAAGGACCGGCAGGTGATGAACATGTGGAGCGAGCAGGAGAAGGAGACCTTCCGGGAAAAGTGAGTGCCCCTTTCTCAACTCCACGGCCACAAACATCTGCGTTTATTTCGCCTTTGGGAACTGCAGGATGCAGCCCGTGCTGCGTCTTTGGCYGTCTGCCTTTGGCCGAGGTCCCAGCCCCGAGCTGGGTGATGGTCAGAGAGCCACAACCCCAAGGCAGGTGCCGTGTGGGAGCTGTGCCCAGCTCCCTGTTGTGCACCAGGGAGCTGGTGTCACCAGGACAGGCAGCGCATTGGGGGAGGAGAGCGGTGCTGTGACCGGACACAGTCGCTCTGCTTGCCCACGTCTGGGGTGATGGACCTGGGCAGAAAGCTCAGGCCTTTTCACGTGGTTACCCCAYGGGCCCCGTGGCAGGTTGTCCAACATGCTTTCACCAGAGGCCTCTTTCTTACCCCCAAGTTCCTTATTTTACACCTTGGCTGTATTGAAAGTGAGGGTCGGGTTGTAATACTAAGAAATCAGCAGCARGTGTACCAAGGTGTGACAAAGAACTTTTAAGGACAGAAAAGTCTTTGTCCTTCCTGATGAGCCAGATGGTTAGCCGTCTGGCTCTGCCCTGAATCCTGYCCCCCTCCATGTGGGAGAAAAGTAATAGTTTTTCTGCTTCCACTTGACCTATTCTCTGAGCCAGTTTAAGGATGAAAGCAGTGCAGCTCAGTGTTCTACTCACTGCTCTTTAKTTTGGATTTACTTGTCCTTTGGGCCCTGAGTGTCCAGGGGGTTCTTGGGGCTATGGGCATCAAACCAGCCCTTCAGACACCCCCTGGCTGCATTCGCAGCTGCCTCTCGCTCTGCCTTTCCCTGGGCTCTGCATCCTGCTGCCGCTAGGATTTGCCACCAGCTGCTGTTTCCATGGCTGCATTCCCACAGCAGACACGTGCAAACGCTCTCTGCGGTGTTTGCTCCTGTTTGCAAGCAGCGCCTGAAAACAGCTTTGCTTTAATGACTTGAGATCAGTTGGAGAATTTCCCCTGCCTTGCCTGGGTAGGGCTCTGCTGTGAGCCGAGCGTGGTCCCGGCTGAGGCTCAGGGACAGACTCGCCCCTATGTCGAGTGCTGCTGGCGCCGGGGGCTGCAGCATGCTTGGAGCCCACGTTCAGCTTTGTGCTCTTGTATTTTTAATGCGCTGCAAGCCGGGTGGGCACACGCCAGGCTGGGGATCATGAATGTCTGTGACAGCAGAGCGGGAGCTCGGCTGCCAGYGGGATCAGGGATGGATRCGAGYGCCRTGGAGCAGGGCTGGGGTAGCCCAGGCAGTGCCATCCCTCCGCTAGCACCATCTTGGTCYGGGCTGCAGCGACTATGGAAAAGCACCGTGGATTAGGAGCAGGCYCGCAGCCAGCACCGAGAGGAAAGCAGGGATCAAGAGGCTTACAGGGCTCGGGTTCSCTCTTGGATCAGCGCTCAGCTGCCTGGCATAGACGGAGCCAGGAGCGAAGGTGCCCAGAGGAAATGGGAGGGGAAGAGACGCCCTCTCCTCGGGGTTCTCGGGGTAAGGCAGAGGCTAGGCAGGATGGTTTGCATTATTTCTAGGTGTGGTTGCAAAGCTGCAGATTGGGACAGAGCTGTGATCACAGGGTTGCAGTGGTGGTCATTAGGTGTGTAATTTARATGAGCATCTGCACCACACCGAGGTGGAAACAGTCACCGTTGCCCTCGGGGTAAGTCAGGAGAGCCCTGAAACACCTCTGCTCTTTGCCTGCTGGCAGAGCCTCCTGCTTGCAGCTGAAATAAGTCATTGCCAAGACATCGAAAAGGAGCAAGACAAGCAAACCACCTCTTAAGGCTTTTCTAGAGGAGAACTCTCATTGCTAATGAGCCTTTAAATGTGATACTCAAGTCTGCAAGGCTTGCGCACAGCTGACGCAGAGGGTAATTACTTGGTCTTTAATGGAGGGGCCATGCCTGGCTAATGGGGCTGGAAGAACCCACACCCAGCTCTTGCATCCTGCTCTGCGTGGTGGTTTCTGTGTCACYGCCGTGGGTGATGTGCAGCTCAGGGCATCAGTAGAGCAGGATCCCGGGGTCCTCACAAGATGCATCTTCAGTGGACGTCCCTGTTGCTGAGCCTCGATCAGCCCCAACACAGCTCCTGCTCGGAGCTGCRATCCGGGGCGTTCAGGCACCTGAACTGCTTTTTCTCCCCCCAGCATTTGTGGCTGCTCATTTCTTTCACTTATTGTTTAGTGACGTATCTCGGAGGGGTYTCCCTTGGGTGTCTGTGCTGTATTTGGGTAGTTGTGCCCTTTCAAACGCTTGATGGAAGGGATAGAGGCTGTAGCAGTTCCCGTCCCCACTGCCATCCTCTGCGTTGTGGGGATCAAGAGTCCCTGCTCCGTCTGCCAGCCCAGGGCTCCTGCAGTGCCATGAGGAACAGAGAGGGCCCCAGCATGGGCCTGGGACATGTCACCGAGGCCGCCCTTCTCTGCAGCATCCGGGGCGCGGAGCAGAGCCGGGCGGGCGCGCAGCAGCCAGCCCCACGTCCACCCTGCCCGCTCSGAGCGCTCGGCTGGCCTCGAGGTGACAGCAGATCCCCTCTCTCATCTCACCCCGCTGGAGCGCTCGGCAGGGACATGTGCCACCGCCTGCCCAGGCATTGATTGCGATTCCTCCGGGAAAGCAGCTTTTATTACCCAGCCAGTTGTCCTTTCCTTTGCCAAGCCTTTTTCTTTTTTTTTTTTTTTCCCAATGCATTTGGCATTTCCAAGGCTCAGTGGGATATCCAGCCTCCTGTCTGTCAGGATGGGCTGCCAGGAACTCCGGTGGTGACCGTGGGATGGAGCGGGGTGATGGATGAAGCTGTTGGGAGCTGCTGGCCCCTCCTGCCCTCTCCCACCCAGCCCATCAGCCAAACCCTGCGGCTCTAAATTTAACATTCCCGTCGTTCTGGGAAGCGGWTTAGCAGACACGCACTTCCCCAGGCCCGCGAGTCCCCGGAGGAGCCGCCGCTCCGCACCCAGCGCCCCGGCACGGCGGCCCCGCTGCGGGGCAGGGCTCCGTCCCGGCCGCGCTGACTCTCCCTCCTTCTCCCACAGGTTCATGCAGCACCCGAAGAACTTTGGCCTCATCGCATCCTTCCTGGACAGGAAGGTAAGGCTCGGGGTGGGCTCGCACCCTCTCGTCTGTGCCTTGGGGGTCCTGGCGGTGCTGGAGCATCCAGCAGCCCCCAGCACCCAGGGGAGGTCGTAGTAGGGGGCCCTGGGCTGTGTCCAGACGTGTCCCCGCTGCCCACAGGGGCTCTGCAGGGAGCTCAGCACCCCGGGAGGAGCACGTGCATCCTGCGCCATGCRTGGGCTCTGCACCCAGGGAAGCTGCTTCCAGCTGCCATTCGGAGCTGCYGGGGTTGGGGAGCTGCTTCCACTCACCTGCAGAGCAGCTCCCCCAGCACAGCCATGGGGCGAATCCCATTTCAGCCAGCACGGCACGTTGGTGCTGCAGGGGCAGACACACAGACAGCCCTTCTGAATATCCCAAGAGCCAAATCAGCCGCTGGTTTTTCAGAACGGTTCATTAGCAGGAGGACTTGAACTTACCCTCTGTTCACAGCAGCCTTTCCCTCTGGGCTGCCAGTTGAGCTGATGGGAGAAAGGTGTGAGGTGAGAGCTGCAGGAGCAGGGAGTCTCTGGTCATGTGCTGATCCAGGCCAGGTAACTTCCACAGCACAGGCTATGTGGGTGAATGGGCTTGGCCTGGAAGCCCRGAGAGGTGGATCTGGAGGAAGAAATGCTTGGGAGCTGCTGTTCTCTGGTTCTTGCAAGTGGGTTATAGCCTTTGCCCTCCCCTTGCAGCATATTGCCATCGTATTGCAGTGCATTTCCCAGGAGAGATGGGCTTCCTTCAGAGGAAAAAGGGATCAAGTCTTATAGCAGGGTTGGAAGGAAGGATGGAGATCTGGGGCTCTCTGACGTGTTGCCTGGGGCTGRGTAGACACGTAGCCAGCCTGGGTGTGGGACACTTATCTGAATAGCTTTGGGATGTGGCATCCATTCAGTCTGGGAGAAACCCCTCTGCTTTAAGGGCTTGGTGGGCTCCAGAGGTCCCTTCCAGCCTGAATTACACCCTGGTTCTGCCTGGCCCGCCCGGGAAGCTCTGTTGTGAGAGCTGGACTTCCCTGTCGGAAGCAGCGGGCAGGCAGCAGGGCYGCAGCGCTCCACCGGGCTGTTCCCAGCCTTTCCCACTAGTTAAARCCGAAAGCAGCGGGACTTGGATGATGCTCACAATCCACCCTGTGTTCCAAGCTGTAAAATGTCTTCTAATTTTATTTGTACTCGTTTGTAAATCAGGCTGTAATTATGATACAGAACACATCCATTATCCTGTTGGAGAGAGATTCAAAGTATGGCTCAATATAATGAATTAATAGTTTTTTAAATTGCATTATAAAAAAAAATAGTGATCTTAGCCCTTGGAACAGATGACTGTAAGTTTTTGTGTTTGTGTGTATGTGTGTATAATCAGGGCTGGATGGGAAAGCAATCCAATTAACGCTGTAAAAGTCACAATCTGCTTTGCGAGTGGCCCCACTCTGTGCAGAGGAGGGGGAGAGAGCAGCCCGAGCACCCACTGATCCCCTGAGCGGGACACGCTGCGCCGGCACCCGCGGGCGTCACGGGTCTATGGCCCGGGAGCTGCAGAGCRGCGTTGGGCCGCCCGCAAAGCCCCCCTTGGCAAGCAGAGATGTGCATGTGGCGGCAGCCGGCCCCGCTCCCGTTCCCGCTCCCGCTCCGCCCGGGCGCGCAGCTCTCCTCTCCCCGCTCTGCTTTTCAGTGCCCCGGTTGTCCAGGGTCAGCCTGGATAAGAGAGGCCTGAGAGGGGATCTGGTCAATCCGTACAAGTACCTGAGGGGAGAATGTTGGGAAGAAGGGCCTGCCCTTGCTGTGCTGCTCTGGGGGCTCCCGCTCCATCCCTCACCAGAGCAGCAGCCCCGTGTGGGGCTTTTTGCTCATGCTTTGCACYGCTCTTGGTGAGTCTGCACCAAGGAGAAACGTGCTTTGCTGCAGATTTTCAGCAGCTGCCGGAGATGTGACCATCACAGGGCCGAATATCGCTGCTAGCGGTGCCAGGGACCAAAGTGCTGTCTTCCCTAACTGGCCCATGTCCTTGCAGACGGTGGCAGACTGCGTCCTGTACTACTACCTGACCAAGAAGAATGAGAACTACAAGAACCTCGTAAGAAGGAACTACCGGCGGCGCGGGAAGAGCCAGGTAAGAGATGGAGGAGCACGTGGAAATGTTGCCTCTCCTGCTGACCAAGGAGCAGCAGGGGTTGGCACCTGCAGCTGCCGAGCAGCTGTGTATGGCTGAGCATCCCAAGTGCSTCCTCCCTTCCCCCTGCAAACGGAGGTCTTGGTTGCGTTGGGGCTTGCGAGCTTGCTCGGTGTCGCTGCTCAGGACATGCTGTTTCCCAGCAGTCGATATGTGCCCRTTATCATCCTAAAGCAGCTATAAAAACAAAAAGCTCCAATGCTTGAAAATGGAAGTGTGGTGAGCGTGGAGAGCTGGTTGTCTGTCAGTGTTGGGCCAGCAGAAGGCTGAGGAGGTACCTAGAAGACCTCGGAGACCACGAGGTGCCTGGGGGTAGGTGACTGAATCACCCCTTGCTGTTGCGTGACCTRGATAGGAAGTTGTTATTGTACCAATGCTGTTGCTGAGATCACTCAGGGTACCCAGGGAGGTCCGAGCTCTGCGTGATGCTTAAGAGGAAGGTGCCACTGGTGAGTCCCCAGCTTGGTGAATTGAACCATCATTCGCTCGTTGAGGAGAGCGAGATGACTGCAAAGGGAGCATCTCCCCAGATAACGYGGGGACAGGAATGGAAAAACTGGCCTGTCCCGTAGCACCACTGACATAAGCAGTTCCTCATGCTCCATGGCCATAAAAAGCAGCACTTGGGTCTAGAGCCTGATTGGAAGGCAGATAGGTAGCCTTGCTCCAGTTCGATTTCTGCAGCATTAAGACACGAGAATAGTTAGCACATGACGAATGTCATGGACAGGGCCCAATTTTCCCTTCTTTTTTTTCAGAGCCATGAGAGATGGATAAAACCCTATTAGATTATCCAGTCCCTCTCCCAGCAAACACAGGGTGGTTCCCTCCAGTACATTTTTATAGTGTTTACCATGGTCTGTTTTGTTAGATCACAGCAACTAGAACATGAGGCCACATTTGTTTCTTGTTAGTAGTGGAGACATTTAGCACAGCTAAATCTGCTTTTGACGTTGAGTTGAACGAGGAACAAGTGTGGCTGGAGGGAGAGGGGCAGTTCACGGTCCTGCTCTGTACCGAGCTGGTCCCTTGGTGCTYCCTCCACCACTGCCTCCTGTGTGGACCATGATAAATCCTGGGAGAGCTTTTCCATGTAGGGACAGCAATATCCATAAATCAGCGGGGCGCAGGGACTGGTGGGCTCCAAGGTGGGTGGGTTCCACCTTCGATGGAGCTCGGCCAGGACGCTGGTGGTTTTGGAAGGTGGGATCCCACGGGACAGTGAGCGCTCCTGTGGGCAGCCCGGTGTGGGGGGGTTGTCCTGCGCAGCTCCTGGGCACATGGGCCACCATGTGGGCATTCGATGCCACTCTGCTGAGGTCCCCATGGGGATGGTGGCCAAGCCGTGCCCAGGGACAGCGTGAGGCTCCCTGAGCCCTGGCGAGCAATGGGGCCTGCGCGGGTGCCGTCTGAGTCTCCGCGCTGTCCCTTCCTGCTGGGATGGGTTAAAGCAGTTAAATGGATTTGGATTTGGAGGAGGGCAGGATACAGGTTGCGCCCAGCGCCGCTGCCCTGCTTGTTTTCTCACGGAGAGGCTGSTGGTCTGATTTGCGTTTGGAGGCTGTGGGGAGCTAGTGAGAAGAGAGGTGGAGAGAATTGTAAGTAGAAGTAAAGCTGCTCTGGTGTCAAGATGATCATCGTGGCCCACTTATTAAGAGTACCTTAAAAAATAAGATTCCTGTTGCTGCTTGGCTGATGGTCTCCTGGCAAAGGATATTCCTCATAAAGCTGCTACTTATTGCTAAGAGCCTCCTGCCAAGAGCAGGGGCTTCATGTGCTGCTGCTTCCCGTTTGCCATAAAAACGGGCAGCCCCCAGACCCAGGGTGCTGGCGGCTGCGGCGCGGGTGAGCAAGGAGCACCCGGAGCCACGGCAGCACCCTGGGGTGCACAGTGCAGCTTCACCCTGGAAGGGGAGAAACAATGCAAAACGTCCTGGCTTCCAATTGCGGAATTTCCCACTGCAGGGGAAAAATTGGAGTGGTGGCAGAACAATCCTGTGATTGTGATACCAGTGTGTGCTAATGAGCRTGGATTTGCGGGAGCTTCTAACGAGGGCTGCGTTGTTGGCGCTGCTGGGGGTACCTGCAGGTGCATCCCTCACCCCACGCGTGACACTGGGCAGCAGCTGCCATGGCCTCGTCCCTCGGGCAGGGACCAGGGCTGCAGCTCTGCAGCTGTTGGGCTGGAGCCGCTCGGGGGCAGGAGCAGCTCTCTTTCCTCACCRTTATCCCGTGCGGAGCGGGGGAGTTGGATTCCAGAATGAATTCCCATTCTGGCGTGGCGGTGCGGACGTCGCGCAGCACCGGGGTGGCGTTTCCTGCAGCCACACGTGTAGGTTCCCCCTTGGAGAAGCTGCCGGGCTCGGGCGCCTCTCGGAGCTGCCTCAGGGCCCCAGGTGGACGCGGGAGGACCCTGGCCGCGCGCCGGGCCGTGGCGATGATGGTGATTCAGCGGCGGATGAAGTAATGGGAGCCTGGCAGCGCCGCAGGATGTGCCGTCACGCCGGCTCCCCCGGCGCCGCGGGCGGCGCTGCGCGTTCCAGCGCGGAAGGGCCGCCGCTTTCGAGGATTCCGTGCGCCCGGGCAGCTCCCGCGGGAAGGGGAGCGAGGCGGCACCGGGCCCAGCGCGGCCCTTCCCACCCTTCCCAGGCCCACCCTCTTCCCTGCCCCCTGCCAAAGCAAATGGGATGGTCCAYGCACCCTCCCTCCCCTCTCGTGACCTTTCCCTGCTCCGTGGGCTGCCCAAGTGCCCGTTTTATAAACAGCCCCTTCAGTTTTCTTGTGGGAGCTCCGCATGACCAGGGATTGATCCGTGGCTCCCGTGGGTCCCTGTCCTGGCTCCGCAGCCTCCGCACACACCCCTTGCTGAAAACGTCAATGCGGAGCTCTGATTCCCGGGAAACGCTCCAATTTCGTCAGTCCGGGGACCGTTTCCTCGTTAAGGGCAGGGTGTCCGGTGTGCTTTCCTAAAGAGAGAAGCGGTGTTTGTCACGCGCTTTTGCAGGGTGCAGAGTGACCCGCGTGTTCCTGCGTGTCATCTGAGTGTCCCGACCACCACCGTAAGGCCACTTAGGTCCGTGCTGGCCTCACTGATGGGTTTTAAGTTGAAGGGATCCGAGGAGGCGGCGCGGTGGGTGCGGGGGCTGCAGCGCCGCGGAGCCGCTTGCGGTGCCCTCAAATCCCCCTGCGGCCTGGGGGAACGGAGCGAGAGCGGTGTGGCCAGGATGGAGATGGGAGGCTGCGGGTTGAGGGGGTCTCTGAGTGAGCACTCCGCTGAGCCCGCACTCGCGTCAGTAGTCGTGGCCACCTCTGCACTGAGGTCGGGAAAGCGACCGGAATGTCACAGATGCCGGCGGCCTTGGAGCGTCCTCCRGAGGTGCCTTGTTTGGTCTGTAGTGGCCATCCGAGCGGGATCGGGAGCCCAGGGGAAGCGGGAAGGCAGCTCGGAGCCTGCAGAGCTCACCTGGAAAGCCGTTCGGTTGCTCYAGGATGCCGGGGCTTTCCTGCTCCTGGTGCCCGGGTGCTGTGAGAGGAGGGCCTTGGAGCCTGGCAGTGCGTTCAGCGTGTGGGAAAGCAGAGAGCCGGGGAGGGAAAACCCGCGTTCCCTGCCCGGGATGCAGCGGGAGCCGTCGTGCCGTGCTCTTCCCCTCCAGACATTCTCCCTTCACGAGCAGTCAAGTCACTTTGTTTAAAAAAAAAAAAAAAAAAAATCCCTCAGGAGTGACCCAGAACAGAAACATTTCCAGTTATGGCCAAGCCCTTGCTGGCTTAAGGAGGGAGCGGGTGAGGAGGGTCCTGTAAAACCGCTCCGAAGCGCCGCAGAGCGTCCGCAGGACGAGGCCGTCGCGTCGGGGCCGGCAAGGCGGCCGCGCACCCTGTGTCCTGCCGGGCTCTGCCGGCTCCATGGGCTGCTGGCACCGCTGGGCATCGCGGTGCCGAGTCCCGGCGGTAAATACGGCCCCGCCGCAGCTGGACGGGCTCCTCGGCCTGGGAGCACCCATGCCCCGGAGATGTCCATTGGGGAAGCAAGGGCCGGCACCCACTCTCGGAGCAGGGCCTGGCACAACGGGGACATGCGGGGCTGCTGCTGCTCTGCCGTGCCGGCCTCGGGACCCGGCCCCCCATGCTCTGCCCAACAGATAAAGCAAGAACGTGAGAGGGAGAGGCCAGGATGGCAGGACAGGGCCTGGAACCAGAACAGCTGGAGAGGGGGAGGAGGAAGAGGAGGAGGAGAGGAGGAAGATGCTTCTGGCCGTGGAATTGGAGGAGGAGGAGGATGTAGGAGGATGCCCCAGCTGAGCAGCGCGGGGATGGGCTCTCCTTGCCCAGCACCAGCCTGGGTAAACTGAGGCAGCTGCCCCGAGCCCTCAGACACCGCCAGGCAAAGGGGCACAGCCAGGGGGCCGCTGGGGCCGGGTTTGCCCTGGGGTTCAGGCTGACGCCGAGCAGCTGGGGGGAGCAGCGCGCGGCCGCGGCGCATGGGGCCGGCCGCAGCCTCCGCGGAGGCCGGCACGTTCGGAGGGCGGCTCGCGACGCGCCCCGGGTTGCGCTTGGCATCCTCGGAGATTAATCACGCCGGCTGCAGCCGGCACCGAGAGCCCCRGTGACGAGCGCTGTGGTTTATAGACGATGATTCATCGCCTCGGCTTCGAGCGGCCACGCTATTCCAGCAGATTGCAAAATCAGAAGAGGAATGCTGTGGTTAGTTTACGGCTTAACTATGCAAATCGTCAGGAAGCCTCCGGAGCCGGAGAATGTGAGGCGCAGCGAGGCCGGGCGGCGGGGCTGCGCGCGGGCACCGCGGGCCGCCCATGGGGCCGGCAGGGACCAGCCGCTCGCGCGACACCCAAGTAAGTGTCCCCGGGGCCACGGGGACGGCCAGGGGCCCGCGGCAGCYGGGAGGGCGACGCGGGGCCCCTTTYGCCTCCCCTCTCGTCGCAAGGAGGGAGAAGGCGGCCGCGGCGCGGAGGAAGTAAACAGAGCGAGTGGGAGGAGCTGCACCTCTTCCTCGCTGGGGTTTTGTTACCCGCCAGGCCCGCGGCCTGTGGTTGGGGCGGGCGGCTGCTGAGGGGGGGGTTCATTGCTGCGCTGAGTTGGTCCGTTCTCAGTGGGGCAAAGGCTTTGGCGCCTGGCACCAGCCTCAGAGCTGGTGTCCCACGGGAGCCCCCGCGGCCGAATCYGCCCCATGAGGGAGCCGCACGGCAGCCCGGGCTCCGCGGCGGGGCTGGGCGTGCGGGGCCGGGTGCACGGGCACCTGCTCGCCCGTGGGGCGCCAGGACGCGCGTGGGCTGCTCCGGCCGGGCGCGTGGGGCTGCGCTCGTCTCCGCCGCGCCGGGAGCCGCTGGGAATTTAGGACAAAGGTGAGCGGCTGTTTGTAATTAGGGAGCAGCTCCCGCCGGAGCGCGGCTGGCCCGGGGCAGCCGTGAGGAGGCCACGCGCCGCTCCGGCCTCTTGCCACCCGGACCTCGCGAGCAGGACGTGCTCCGGGGCGTGCGGCAGGACCCGGGGGGCGAGCGGGTCGGGCTTGCCCAGAGCGGCGCCGTGCCCGGGGGACGGAGCGGACCCACCTGCCCGGCCACCTCCGAGCGGGGCGGCTGAATCAGGAGGAAGCGGCGGACGCTCATCGGGGAAGCATTTCCTGGCCCGTCGTGCTGCGGCACCGCGGCCCGGCCCTGAATCATCCGGCGCTGGGCCGCGGCCAGGGCTAAGAATAGCCTCCCCGGGCGCATCCCGTGCCGATCCCGCTGCGCCCCGTGCCGATCCCGCTGCGCCCCGTGCCCCAGTGGGATGCGCCACCCGAAACGCTCGGTGCCGTCCGGCTCCACTCCGAAGCTCCGGGTCTGTTGTCATGGGCCGGCCTGGCCACAGCCTGGGCATCTCGTCCACTTCCCTTAGACCCCGGGGACGTGTCCCCTGCTTCCTCGGCGTGCCCTTGGTCACTGAGCGGTGACACAACTTGTGGTGTTGTCCGTGCTCGGGTAGATGCTTCATGTAGTCCTGCCTGGCCTCTACCCCTCCTGGCTCTTCCTGGAGCAGCTTCCCAAAGGGGTGAGAGCTCCCGGTGTCCCCTACGCAGCTGGCTGTGGCACCCCGTGTCCCAGCTCGGAGCGGGGGCTGCACGGACGCGTTTGCGGATCTCCCCAGGCCCAAGATGCTCGCGCTCTGCTCGGTGCAGCCAGGGCGTTCTCTCTTGCTATGGCCCTGGGGTGATGACTGCGCCTAGCTCGAGTCGTGGGGACCGTGCTGGGGGACAGAGGCRCCCGGTCAACCCTTCCTGCCCTGCAAGAGGCTGCTCCGGGCACCCAGCAGCACCCGGCGCCTGCTCCGCCGGCCAGGGCAAGCACTAGAGGGCATCCTTGGATTAAAATGCTGCTCTCCGGCGGGGGAAGCGCCAAGCCGTGTCCCACGGTGCTGAGCTACGGACCCGCTGGCGGCTCCGCGGGAGCCTTCCCTTCCCGAGCCGCCTTTCCCGCTCAGCACGGGGAGCTCTGAGCACCGCAGGCATCGTGGCCTTCC
The DNA here is from genome assembly GCA_003342815.1 of Eudromia elegans. Taxonomy (NCBI): domain Eukaryota; kingdom Metazoa; phylum Chordata; class Aves; order Tinamiformes; family Tinamidae; genus Eudromia; species Eudromia elegans. The sequence continues at coordinate 3,228,358 of PTEX01000041.1, read as the reverse complement.
TCCATCCTTGCGTCCGTCCCTGGGATTTGCTTTCAGGGAGCTCTTTTCAGGGCCTAGAGCAGCAAACCCGGGGTGGCCGCTCGCTGTCAGCCTGGCYGGGGGAGCCGGGCTGTCTCCAGCCCCTCTCCATGTCCTCAGGGCTGATGCACAGTGTGGAYGCGGGTCCCACCGAGCGCAGCAGCCCCTTCGTTGCAGAAGGGGAGGGACATGGGGTCTCAGTCAAGYGCCATGCGTGGGTTTTCGGGGCTTGTATCAAACCCAGGTCTCATTGAAACACGTGGGAGCCGCTTTTGACATTGCYGTGCTGCTGGGGTGAGTGTTGGCGCTTGGGGCGGAGGGCTCTGCTTGCCCGGGGCGCTGCTGCGGCGAGGCGCACCGGGCCGACCCCGGGCTGTCTGCCAAGAGTCCCTCGTGTTTTCCCTCCTGCTGCTTGACCAGGGCCAGGGCGAACCCGGGTGGATCCGCTCAGAGCCCCGCGTTACCAGGAGCAGAGTGGTTTAATACATCGTTTCCATCCCGAATTTCAACTTTTCGCTGAAATCCCTCTCGCCTGCAGCCCCGCGGGGGGAAGGGAGGTCAGAGAAGCTGCCCCCCCAGCATCCTTCTTCCTGCAGCTGTTGAAACTCAATCCAGAAGTCGTGTCCTGGCCGCGTCCCTCCGCGGAGCAGCCGGTGCAGCGGCGCTCGYGGGCGCAGCCGCTCGGAGGGCGTCTGCCTTCCATCCCGCACCCTCATCCGAACGCCCTTCGCTGTCCCCCAGGCTGCTGCTCGGGTCCCACACTCGGGTTGTCCCTTTGTGGGGTCCCCACGATGTCCCCCACAGCCCCAGCCGCCCAAGGGCCGCCCCGTGAGCGGCGCTCTTCCTCCCGGTGCTGCCCGGCCGCCCGCGGGTGTTTAGCTTGGCCCGGGTGCCCAGCGCTCTCCGCCTCGGCGCTCCGTTTATTTTTCCTTTTTTCTTTCTACGTCCCTTGTTTTGCAGCAGCAGCAGCAAATGCCCCGTAGCAGCCAAGAGGAGAAGGATGAAAAAGAGAAGGAAAAGGAGAAGGAGGGAGAGAAGGAGGAAGACAAACAGGAYGCAGAAAACGACAAGGAAGAGCTGGCCAAGTAAGTGGATGCCCCCCGGGCCGGGGGCGGTGTTGCGGGGCCGCGCTCCCCCCGCAGCCGCCGAGCCTGGCACGGGGCTCCCCGCTCTCCTCCTCCCACGCACAGAGCCCCCGCTGCTGCTGTTTCCCTCCCCTACCACTCCTCGTCCTGGAAAGCGCTCCCTGATGTGCTTTTATTTTAAAAGAAACGTCACAACCTGCACAGCCGCTCCGGTCCCGGGGCTTGTTTCGCTGCTGCGAGAGGCTCGTGGAGTCGGCGGGGACGCGGCGGGCGCAGCCGAGGGTGGCGCTTCACCCCCGTGTCGCTGGTGTCAGCGTGAGAGCTTCCAGATCAAGGGCTTTGGCTGGTTTTATAGCTGCGCCCGCCTCGCCGCCTGACACCATCGTAACTTAGCGGGGAGCGCCGGGGAGAGCTTGGCACGCGGGCCGCTCGCTATCTGTAATGGGCTTAATACTCGCTTTAAAGGAACATCTGGCTTCATTATATCTAGGCTGCGAAGACATTTACCAGCAGGTCCCTTTCAGGAAGATAAATGAGGAGGAGGCAGTGATGAATTTGAATGGCCTCGTATTCAACCTGTCTCCGTCAGGTCTCTGCGTGCTGCAGCATCTGCAGAACGCGAGCTCTGCCACCCAGGCCCCCCAGCCCGCTGCGTGTGCAATGCAGAGCACGGACCCACTGCCCCCAAAGCCCYGCCACGAAACCCAGGCACAAGCAGAGAGCACACAAACCCCTCGACCTGAAAACTAGGGCGGTTTCCCCCCCGGTCATTCCCTGCCTCTCTGTTTTTGCAGGGACAAGAATGACGACACGTCCGGGGAGGAYAACGACGAGAAGGAAACGGTCACCTCCAAAGGCCGCAAAACGGCCAACAGCCAGGGCCGGCGCAAGGGCCGCATCACGCGCTCCATGGCCAACGAGGCCAACAACGAGGAGGCGGCGGCTCCGCAGCAGAGCGCCGAGCTGGGTGCGTAGCCGCGGCGCGCTCGGGTCGGGCCGGCCGCACTGTGCTCCCGGTCCCCGTCTCACCACGAGGGCTCTCRCTCGCAGCGCTGGGAGTAGTCGCCTTGGGAGGCTCTTTGTGCATTTGCCTTAGAGAAGCAATCGCTTCAAGGAATTTGGCCAATTTTCCCCTTTTTCTCCTGTATCGAAGGCAAAATTATTAGTGCGCTACCGAAGGCAAGTACAARTAAAAGCAGGGCGACTCCTCTCGCTTCCCTTCTCTGCAATTTCTTGCCTTTTCTGTTCCATTTGCTATAAATCACAGCGCGGTGTTTTGCCTCTCCGCTCCTCTGCTGACAACTGGCTGGAGCTTTGATTGCGAGCGCTCCGCTTCGTACAAGTGATATAAATAGTTCCCGGCACCGCGGAGCCCTGATCTCCATCTCCAGCTTGTTAAGCAACGCTGCCTAGAAGCAGCAGATAATGCCAGAAACTTAGATCGGATTTCTTTTTTTTTTTAATCCCAGGATCTTAGGGACCTTGATAAACTTCCCCGTGAGCAGGGAGAAAAGGCTTTTGACCGTGTTGAATTGGGAAGAGGAAATGGCCTGATTGAAGTGACATATCTAAGCAATTGGTTACACTTTATGTCTCTCCAATAGTGCTTTAATTTAGGTTGGCTAAGAAAGTTATTGCGTTTTAAATACCAATTGAACATTAAAAAACAACACAAAACCATATTGTGGTTTAACTGCAGCAYGCTGGAACTCCCAGTAGGCATCTGTTACATAACTGCGCAACCTCAGTAAATATCATCAATCAAACCAAATAGGCCATTTCTTTGACTTTTCTTTACCATGCAATAACAGTACCTTAAAGCGGAGTTAAGGGCCTGGCAGAGCACGTTGGGATGCTTCGCTCCGAGCAAATTCCCGCCGGATCCCTGAACCTGCCCGGGGCTGGGGAGTCCTGGGTATCAATATCCCTGCGCTGGCCGCRTTCCCGGGGGACCGTGTTCTTGCTGGAGGGAGTGACCTGCACTGACTTACAGGAGGTGACACCTGCAGTCCTGCTCAGCCGGCTGTGAAGGAGATTCCTTCTCTGGCTCCCCAGGACCCAGCGGGTCGCGGGCATCCRCTGGCTCCTCCTGCAGGGTCTCCAGTGCTGTTAAAGCAGCTCGGGAGATGCTTCCTTCTTGCCTCAACCATATCCTTCACCCTCACCTATTGGCCTGTTTTCCATTTTGAAAGGACGCTGTCAAAACATCTCTCGTCGCTGTTGAAATAACGCGTTGCCTGTTGTTTAGAGTAATAACCCGCTGGCAGCGCGAACCGGAAACCTGCTTCCTTAGCGAGCTGTTTTCTGCCGCTGACTCACAGCCCCGTTTGTTATTGTAGGGTTTGCTCGCGAGTGCCAGGCTGCCAGCAGGGCGCTCGCGTGGGGGACGCCCGTGGCCCCGGCGTGGGGCCGAGGGGCCGGGAGCACTGGGTGCTGATGCCCGTGTCTTCCTCTCATGGCCAGAAGGGCACGGGGCCCTGCGAGCAGCCCCCTTGCTCTGGGGCCCCCAAACCGKCCAGCTCTGAAGTGTCCAAGCGCCCGGGACCCGCTTGCCGGGGGACCCTGTGGTCAGCAAAGCCACCCACTGTGGTGGCCCGTGTAAACCGTGGCGTCCTGGTGACTCCATCTCTCACAGCAGGATGGTCCCACCCGGCGTCTGTTGCCCCAAAGCGTCGGCTCCCGGCTCGGTACCTGCAGGGCACAGGCAGTGTGGGGCCCTGATGCAGCGTGAAATACCCTGCGGCCCTCGAGCTGTCTAGCTCTGCTGCCAAACCCCGAGACCCCAAAGCAGAGGCTGTGTGGGTTGCTGGGGCATGAAAACACTGCGAGTCCCTGCTGGGTCCAGCGGGGCCGGGGAGTCCGTCCCTCTGCACTGACCTCTGCTCCCTTCTCTCCCTCCCAGCTTCTCTGGAGATGAACGAGAGCTCGCGCTGGACAGAAGAAGAAATGGAGACGGCTAAAAAAGGTGGGCTGCTCGTTTGCTTCTCCCGTCGGCTTCCGCCAGACCCAGCCGGGACGGCGGCGTCGGAGCGTGGGAGCTGGTGCAGCTGTGGGGCCGGGTCCTGCCGTGCAGCCCATTTGTCCCCAGGAAGCTCCGCTGGGAGGTCCCGGGGAGGCGGGAATGGTGTGAGGCTCAGTCAGCCTCTCCCGGCCCCGGGAGCTGTGCTGGCACCACGGGTCATGTCTGAGCTCCTGGGTGCTSTGGGCACTGTGGATGCTGTGTGAGCTCTTGGGTTTTGTGGGCACCGTGGATGTTGTCTGAGCTCCTGSGTGCTGTGGGCAGCATGGATGCCGTGTGAGCTGCTGAGTGCTGTGGGCACCGTGGATGCTGTGTGAGTTCTTGGATGCTATGGGCAGCATGGATCTTGTCTGACCTCATGGATGCTGTGAGCACCACAGAAGTTGTCTGGGCTCGTGTGGGTGCTGTGGGCACCATGGATGTTGTCTGAGCTCTTGGGTGCTGTGAGCACCACGGATGCTGTGTGAGCTTGTAGATGCTATGGGTATCATGGATGTTGTCTGAGCTTGTGCGTGCTGTGGGCACCACAGATGCCGTGTGAGCTCTTGGGTGCTGTGGGCACCACAGATGCCRTATGAGCTCTTGGGTGCTGTGGGCACCGCAGATGCCGTGTGGGCTCGTGGGTGCCGCAGAACTGCACTGTGGGGAAGCTCAAGGCGTGGGAAGCTCCGCGAGCTCCCGTGCAGCTCGTGGCGAGTGCGACGTCCCCAGTGTCTGTGGGAGCCGCTCGGCACCAGTGGGGAGCAGCAGCCCCTCACCCGGGCACTGTGCAGAGCGCGCAGCGAGCACCGGGTCTGTGGCACCTCCCCGTCCCCCGGCGTGGGGGGCGCAAGGGCTATGGGGCCGCTTCACATCCTGGGYTGGTGCAGAACGCGCTGCCGGGGCCGTTTCTGAAAGTGCTGAGCGCAGCGCAGCCCTCGCTGCCGCTCCCCTCCTCCGCGCGCCTCCCGTGCCAGCTCCTTTACGGCTTGGAGGGTTTTTTTTTTTCCCAAAGTCACGTCCTGTTGCTGCGCTGCCGAGTTCTCATCCGCAGCCCGTGCCTGCTGCTCGGCGCGCTGCTTGTTCGCGCGGTCTGGTGAGGATTGTAAAGGCGAAATTAAAATGGAAATGAGCGCGTTTGGGGATGGCAACTGCGAGCAGGCGAGTTAGCGGCTCGGGCTCTGTTTGGAAAATGCACCTGCTGCAGGGATGCTGATTATATGTTCTGGAGCGCTGGCTTCCCAGGTGCCGAGGGGAGTTGTGGACTTGGATTACTTTGCCTGTGAATATCCCAAAGCGTTTGGCTCGCTCTCCTTCGAGCCGTTCCAACCCTCTTCACAGCGCGGTGCCAATCCCGTGCGTTGCCGAGCGGAGCTCTCTATAGAGGCAAACTTAATGGAGAGACTTTAATCAAGCAAACTGGCCCGTGGCCAGGTAAGGGGCGAGCAGGTGCCGGGCAGGGCCGCGCTGTGCGGGAGCTTCGCCGCGTGCCACTTTGCCGGGCAGAGCGGCGCCTTTCGACGCTGCGTGCGGTGCGTCGGGGCGAGCTGGAGAGAGCCGGGAGGAGTCTGCACGAGGCCCTGCACGGGAGCCGAATCCCCGGCCTGCCGGGAATAGCCGCGTTTGGGCTTTTCCTGCTGGCTCCTCGTGGCGCTTCCAGGGCCTGGCCGGCAAGGATGAGCAGGGCAGTGGAGGCAGGAGGGCTGCAGAAGCCGCTGCCCGCGTGCCCGCTGCCTTGGCCAGGCTCTCCTGCCTCTTCCAGAGCCGCTCTGGGCTGCTCCTGCAGCACGCTGGGCACGGTGCCGTGTGGCCCCATCGCTTCCCTGCTCCCACCTGCGAGGCTTTAGGGGAAACCAGGCCTTGGGGCAGCAAGGTGTCTGCTGTGTAAGAGGGTGTTCAGCATCTCCAAGAGCGGAGCAGCACGGGAGGCTCCGCGCCGGAGGAGGCAGCACCGTATCTGTAGGCAGAGGCAGTAAAGAGGAGTACCTGGTTATTACAGCTACCTCGGGGGACGGGAGGAGAGCCTGGGCATCAACGGCACTTTTATCACACAGTAAATTTTGGTTCAGCGGCCTGTCAAGATGCGCCAGGAGGGGCAGGATTGCCAGGCGGCYGGTGGGGTCCCCGGCGTCGCCTCCTTTCCTCCGCGCGGCGGTGAGGAGCCGCGCGCCGCGGGTCCCGGCGCCGGGCGCGCTCCCCATAAAAGGCAATGTTTAGGCGTGCGGGGGACCCGCTGGCACCGGCCCAGGGCCAGGAGCTCAAGGTAGGCGGGCAGCGAGCCGGGCGCTCCCGGGTGAGCGCTCCGCGCCGCGTGAACCCCGTGAACCCGGGCGGCGCGCGCCGCCGTCGCCGCGCTTTCAAGTCTGGTATCTGTTCTCGTCACGGCGCTGGGTTTTCCCCTCCCCGAGCCCGGCGAGCGGTTTTGTACTTTGAGAAGAGGCCACGTGAAAACGGCCTCACCTGAGGTCCTGCCGCGCTCTGCGCCGCGGGAGCAAAGTCTCGCTCTGCTCGCGAGCCTGGGGCAGCCGGTGCTTGTCCCGGGACCCTGCAGGGACTCGGTGCGTGGCGTGGGAAGTGGGGGCCCCGCGGCACCGCTCCGGCGCTCCACGTGGACCTGCTGCTCCCCAGGGCCCGCAGATGCTCCCCATGGGCCTCACTGCTCCCGAGCGCATGGGACTGGCCACAGAGGTGGCCTTGCTGACTTCCAGTCCTTGCAAACGGGCTCCAAACAGCGTTTTTGGAGAGGGCCGTGGCTCTGTATGGAATTGTGTCAAATGCGAGCGCTGGTGCTGGCGTGGAGAGGAGCGCACGGGGCTGGTGGCCGGGTGCTGCTCGCGCCGAGGGGTCTGATGTGGGCTGCACATGCAGAAAGCCAGTGAGTTAAACCRTTCAGACCCCCAAATAGCTCATTTTGGGTGAACGTAAAATATTTTCTTGGATGCAGAGAGTATCATTTTGAGGGCTGATTTTCAATCATGCCAAAAATCAGCTTAGAAAGTAAGATGAATTGCACACTGACCTAACCCTTGGGGTTTTTTCTCCCAGTTCCATTCTGTCCATGGAACGAAAAACAAAAACTGAAAAAACAAAAAACTGCCATTTTTGTTTTCATGATGATTCCTCCAGCTTAATGCACCCCCGAACGATGGATGCTGAAACCCAAATCCCGCTCTCCTCTTTGCAGCCGTGCCAGCCCTGTGCCCCGCATGGTGTTGGTCCCTAGCCGTGTACAGGGGTCCCCCTTGCCCCYAGACAGGCCAGGATCCTTTCCCGGGCATCCCCCTCACTCGACCTCCTTGCTGGGAGTCCAGACGCTGGATTTGACACCGCGGTTGATGCGGCCGCAGCGCTCGGAACYGAAGCCCGTCCAGGGGATGTGGCCGAGTGAGCCGGGCACGTTTGGGGCCCTCTTGGCTCCCTGGTCCACGGTGCTCAGCGATGGGTCCCCTTCCCCATGGCCGCTCCTGCAACCCCTCCCGGCACCGCGCTGGGCTGTGCGTCCCTCGCGCCCGTAGGAGAAAGCTGCTCGGATTCGCTTAGCGAGTGTCAGCGTGCGGAGCACAAAAGGCCTGTCAGGGGGAGCTGCGGGGTAATTGCAGTAATTTACAGCCTACGTTTTAATTCCCAGCGTTATTTTTTCAACAATGAGGGAGCGGGAATCGCATCCGAGGCAGGTGGGGGAAGAGAGCCGGGCGCAGGCGGAGCGGCCGCGTGGCACCAGCTCCCTCGCCTCGTCCAGGGCATCCAAAGGGGACGCCCCGTTCCCCGCGGGGCCGCGGGCCGGCTCCCTGCTCCCTCCTCCTCCCAAGGCCCGTGCGGGCCAGGAGCCGCTCACGAGGTGCCGGGGCTGGGAGGCAGCATGGGTGGCACCCAGCTGGTGCCCACACCAGGCTCGTGGGGTATCGGCGCTGCCACCATGAGTGGGCAAAGGAGGGTCCCTGTCCCGCAGCAACAGGCGCCTGCRTGTCCCGCTGTCCCCATGCGTGGGGCAGGAGCTGGGTGAAGGGGGTGGCCTCGCTCCCCAGGCACCCCGAGGTGCKCCGCAGCCTCCTCTTCCTCCCCGCTCCAGCCTCGCTTCGCTGGCGCCCACGCGAGCGCGCCGCGTCCCAGCCATGGCCGGCCCCGAGCAGAGGCCCGGGGCGCTCGGCGGCRCGCACCTGCCCCAAGGGGAAGCGCCTCGGTGTCGGCCGGGAGCGCAGGGCACTGTCAGCGCAGCTTTGTGTGCCTGGATCRCTCCCCCCGCGCTGACAGCGGGCGGGAGCGCGGGAGGGAGGGAGCGAGGGAGGCGGCGAGCGCCAAGCGGCCGCACCCCTCGTCAGCTTGGGCCGCTGCCACGTTCGTTATTAATGCTCCGTCTAGAGGTCACATTCAGCCGAAACGAGCCCCGGGTCAGCCGCGGGAGAAGACCAGCGCGCGCTCGCTCGCTGCTCCGCCGTGGAGTGCCGGCCCCGCACCGGCCCCCTCTTCGCTTCTCCGTCCTTTTCTTGGCACCGTCGGGCACGACCTGCCCGGGCTCCTCCGGCTGCTGAGGAGGGACGGCCGCGGCGGGGGACGGACGGTCCCGCGGCGGCGCTCGCTTGGCGCGCTGAGCGCGGCGATGCCGCTGGCGCGGCGGCCTCGCGGGAGGAAGCGCCGCTGAGCCCGCCCGGCATGCGCGGGGGGCCGCCGGCGGCGGCGAGCTCGGGAGGCCGGCGCGCCGCTCCGCAGCCCCGGCGCCCATGGCCCTGAGCGCTTCCCTTCCCTGCCGGCGCCGCCGCGAGGGAGCCGCAGCGAGGAGATGAGCGGGGCGGGCGCGTGGCCGGCGCGGCCCGGCGGCCCCGTGGGCCCCGCGCGCCGCTGAAGCCCCCGCATGCTGCGGGCAGGTGCCCCGGCGCACGGAGGCCGAGCGCGAGCAGCGCGTAAGTACCGCGTGGGGCGCGGGGCGCTCGCCGCGGGGCCGGGCGCCGCGGAGCTCCGCTCTGCTCCGCTGCCGGAGCTTCGGGCGCGCTGCCGTGCCGGGGGGCAGCGGGGGCCCCGCGAGCCGCGGGTGCCCCACGAGTGCGTGGGGAGCGCGGCCGGGCAGGTGCTGCTGATTCCCTGTGGGGYTTTTCTCGTAGGAGGGCGGCTGGGTTCCCGGCCACCTGCAAGCGCCCGGCCAGGCGTGCTCCTCCCCGTGAGTGCCCCAGCGGCCCTGGGGGCCAAGCAGGGGAAAGGGCAGCGGGGAGTCGGCGTCTCCCAGCGCGCTCGGCTCGCAAAGGTCGCCCCGCTGCCGTTTGCTCCCCCGCCGCGATCCGTGCCGGGTGCTGCAAGCGCACCGGGGGTGCCGCGGCTCCGGAATCAGCGGCGTGCGGGACCCCCTGCTCTGCCCCACGGCCGCGGGGTCCCTGCGAGCGCTCGGAGCGCGCGGGCTGCGCCCCGGCGCGCTGGGAGTTTCACAGTTAAACGCAGGCTGGTTTCTTGGCTTGCCGCGGCCTTTTGTGGTGCTGAGCGCGCGGTGCGATGCCTGCGCGCGCCGTGCAACGTGATAAGCCCCGGTGCCGGGACGGGGCAGGATCCAGGCTGGGTTTGCGGTTTAACCCTCGCTCTGCTGGACATGGCTGCTTTTTCCCAGAGCCTGGGGTGGGGAACAGGTTTTTTTGTTTTGTAGCCRTCTCAAAATACGCAGTGCAACTGCTCAATGCAAACTTCCTCCTCTGCAGCTCGTGCTGCCCCGTGCACACTTGCACATGCCCACCCTGTGCCCACACACATGCTCGTGCCCCTGCCTTTCTTGGGTGCACGGAGGCACCGGGCTATCGCACCGTGCTCTCAGGGACGTCGTGTGGCAGCCGCTTGGCTAAGGGTCACGGCTGCTTTGGGACACGGCCTGTCCCCTCGCTGGCAGGTGGCTGCAGCACGCAGGGCCCTGCGTGCTCCTCACCACAGTCACTGGCCCCGCAGGGTGGCTCTGGGCACCGGGGATGGAAGGAGGAGACCTTTGGGTGCGCCCTGGTGTTGGGCCGCTTGGGCGCTGCTCATGGATAGAAAAGCCCCTGGGAAAGGAGGAGGCTGCTCGGAGCAGGGTCATTCCCTGCAGGCTGCAGCACRTTCCCTTCCCAAGGATGGTCCCAGGCAGGGCAGTGCAGGGCATGGAGCCCCCGTGTCCCCTGGGCGGCTCTTGGGCAGCGTAGCTGGGGACGTGTTCTGTTCCTCAGACAGTTATCCCGGAGCCTCTTCCCTTCGGAAAGGAAAACAGGCTGCAGCAGGACACTCATCCCCTGGCCTGGGCCGGGCACCGTTGACCACGTTGTTCCCGCGGAGCTTGGCTGGCGCGGAGGGTGTTCCCCGTCCTGGGCAAAGGGCGCTGCCCTTGCGCGGGTTCCTCTGGGTCTGAAGCCTTCTCCTTTCCTCCTCGCCCTGGCCGCAGGTCTCCTCGAGCATGGGCGGAACTGGTCGGCCATTGCCAGGATGGTGGGCTCCAAGACCGTGTCGCAGTGCAAAAACTTCTACTTCAACTACAAGAAGAGACAGAACCTGGACGAGATCCTACAGCAGCACAAGCTAAAAATGGTAAGAATCCTATCTCAGCCCACTCCGGGCACCGCCGATGTTTCCCGGGAAGCGCTTGCCTTGTTCCCTACCGAGGGGGAGAGCTCTCGTCCCGGAGAACGTGCTGGGCTGCAGACGGTGGCACAGGCAGCCTGAGCCGTGCGGGAAGGGGCCCTTTGCTGCTTGGTCCCGGGAGGAGGGACGATGCTGTGGGCGAGTTMCCCGTCTGCTGGAGCGCGGCGCAGGATGGGGAGATCAAGGAGACAGGAGGGAGCGCGGGGCGGTTGCGTCGAAGCCAAACGTGAGCTCCGGCCCAGCCGTGTGAATCCCTTGGAGCCGGTGACGTCGTCTCGCTTCACATGGGGAGGGCCCGACAGAATCGGCCCCAGAATTGAGCACRTTTGTGTTGCAACGTGCGGGTGCCAGCGGCCCCGTGACACGCGGGCTGAGGCGAGGGCTGCCCCTGTATCCCCAAGCGCGGGGCTCCGTGCGGGGTGTTGGGCCAGCGAAAGCGCAGGGGGGCTTRGCACGAAGCGCGGGTGCAGAGAGGACCGGGCGGCTGATCCCGAGCCGGCTGTCGCCTCCCGTCGTGCCCGCGAGCCGGCGCGCACCTCTCTGCGTGCCTCGGTTTCCCCGTCACAACGGGCGGCTGCTGCTTTTCTTGCTCTGAGGTGCAGGATGTGGATCATGTGGGGCTTGTTCAGCCTTCTGGAGATAAGGCGGACTGCTGCAGAGCAAATAAGGATTATAATTATTTCATTTGTAGAGTATCCTGGGGTTCCCAGTTTCTGGCTAATAGAATTCACATGGCTAAACCCCCAAGGGGTGCTTTGAAAATGCAAAGGACAATGTTCAATGCAGGAATCTCTCCAAGCAAGCTATTACAGCAAGAGTAAAAAGAAAGACAGGAAAACATTCAATGACTCACCCAGGAATTTAATATCCTAGTCAGTCTATAGGAATGAGAAAGAGAGAAGACATTGGCGATTCTTTTTTTTATTAATTCTCTATGCACAGAGACACTCCTGTGTTCCCATGTTTCACTGAATTGTTTTTAGAAACAAAGCAAACAAACTATACAAAAGAGCAAAAAAAAAAAAAAGAGAGAACCTATATAAAGACTGGAATGAAACGTGCATAAAGCCCTCTGAATATAAAATGTTATAAAGATATCATTGTTCATTACTGGGGAGAATCTGAAATAAGATCATACGGCTTAGCTGGCGGTGGAATTGGTRTATATTAATTTACTCTGCTTCCTAATGTTTCAGAAATTATATCACAGAAGCGTTTTTCTGCAGAGCCACATTTTTCCCGTATCCATCCCTCCAAGGCAGCCACTAGGCTTCTCCACTCTAATTGCTCACTCTCACTTGCAGTTTATATCAGCATCATCATTTTAGTTTTCAGGCACGGGAGGCTATGGGATTTGGTTTTGTAGAAGAACAATGAATGTTCAGCTGTTATTTATTGTACTCCATTGTTTTGTGGCAACAGCAGATGCCAGAAAGCTGAATAAAGTAAAAGAACAACTGAGATTAAATTGCCATAGACCTTCCTTCCTGACTCCTAAATATATTCCCGAGCAAGCCAGGCCTCCTAATCTCTTCCTATACCCAGCAGTGAGCCTTGACCTGTGCAGAGTCAGCACGCGGCAAGCCAGGGTGTCATCAGGTAGCTTTGCCATGACATTCCCAATATATTCCCTGACCTTGCCACCAGCTAGTGCTGATAGTGTGCGAGGAAACAAATTGCCTCTGCTTTTCCTCCTCTTGCTTAAGGAGAGTCAGCTWAATTAGCCCGTCTCGTTAGGTTCCCAAACGTGGCTCGATAGGTTGTGACGCGGGTTTGCAGGGCTCCCTCCCCGGGCTGGGTCTCTCCCTGCCCAGGCTGGGGKTTTGCAGCACACAGGTGACATGGAGAAGCTGCAGGGATGGATCCATGTTCATAGCCGGCCTGGCATGGGATGCRGAGCCCGGCGAGGTCCCTCGTGCCCCAGGATGTGGCAGAGCAGTGTGGAGTGTCCGGCTTCCCTGCAGCTGGCCTGGCCAGAGCCCCGGGAGCAATGGGGACAGYGGGACCTGCTTTGGCTCCATTCCGCTGTTGAGCGGCTCAGACATGTCCCAGGCATCAGCGTCACTCGGCCTTGACCTTCTGCAGGCTGCGCTCCGTAATCTCGGCACTCAGGGAGAGCGGGCGCTCGGAGACGCGGCGTCCTCCGGCACTGCTCTTCACTCGGCGGCTGGAGATTAGATGCCCTCGTCGCCCAGACCTCTCAGCTGGTCCCTGGTCGCTTTGGGCTTCCTTTAACTGCCGAGCTAGGATGGGTGTTGGATRGAGGTGGCGGAGCGGGGCTTGGTGCAGGAGCCCCGCGCAGCCCCTGCCCTGCCTCTGGTTCCACGCTGGCGGGCGGTGCTGGGTTCAGGACTCAGCGTGCGGAGCTGATCCGGGCAGGAAGCTCGGTGGTCTCCTCCTCTGGAGATGAATGAGTCTTCCCTGCGTTTGTGCCGCAGCCTCAGGCTAGAGGCCAAGGCCCTGCTGGTCCCGCTGGGCAGAGCATCCCAGGGCTGCGTCTCTCCCGGCTTTCCCCATGGCGTTGGGAAGTGAGGCGGCCAGGGCACGGGGCAGCCCCAGCAGGGTCTCCGGCAGGCACCGAGCTGGGGCAGATGCCGAGGGAGGTCGGTGTGGTGACGGCTCCGTGTCGGCAGCGAGGCCGGGAGGCTGTTCTGGCTGTCCCTGCCCTGTCAGGCGGCGATTGCGACGGGAGGCCAGGTTTGTCTGGATTGCTGCTTCGCCCAGCGGGGCACGTGGCCAGGGAGGTGTCACGTCCGTGGGCTGCTGGCACGGCCTCCCAGCYGCCTCCTCCTCCAGGAGACAGCATTGGGGAAGCAGGGCAGGGCCCAGCGGAGGTAGGGAAGGAGCTGCTGGTCCGTGCCAGGCTCGGAGTCAGCGCCGCGGAGCTGGCGGCGCCCCAGGGCTGCAGCAGCCCCGGCAGCCGGGATGGCTGCGCGGAACAGCGGTGGGCACTGCCCCTTCACCCGCGTCCCCTGGCACAGGGTTCTCCATCCCCGCTGGCCACGGAGGTCTCTTCAGTAGGGCTCAGMGAGGCAGCCTGGCGCCAAATCCTGTCGCTTTGGGTCTCCTTGCCAATATGCACGATGGTAGGTGGAGAGCACAGCCTGCAGAATGAGACCCGTGGGCTGCAGTAACACCCATCAGCGAGGAGGTGCCCATGGCAAACATCCAGAAGCCTTCTCAGGGACTCCTGCTTCCCGCTGGGCTACGGAGAGCGTGTCCGAGCGACTGCAGGTGCCCAGAGAGCCTCCTGCAGGTCCTCCCGTTGGGCTGCCTCGCTCTGGAGCGGTCCAGCTCGCYGGACGCCCTGGCCCGCGTCGGTCCCTCCGCTCTGCCCGGAGCGGCATCCGYCCAAAAGCCCATCGCGGTGCTGAGGCCGCTTCCCGGATAATTCCCTAGCGGAGCGCCYGCTCCCTGGCTCCACTGAGTCACGGCTCCGTGAGTAAGAGGCGGGCGGGCAGAGGAGCCTTCGCCATAGTAACAGGCAGCGCTGCCGCCGAGCAAAACACRCCGCGCTCCGCTCGTTGCCTTGGCAAAGATGCCAGCGGCGGCACCGGGCAGGACGCGGAGCCACCGTCCCCGCGGTGCTGCTCAAGCCCTGAAGCCTCTCGGGCCCTTCTGGTTTTTTTTTTCCTTTCTCCTACCCAGTTTGATAAAAATAGAGTTTGAGCAAGCAGCGTTTCCAAGCAAAGGAAAAAAGCAGTTGTGTTTGTTTGTTTTATCTGGAAGTTTTTTAAAGGATTGAAAAGTTGCAGGGGGGGTTGGGAGGAGGGAAGAAATCAGCTCTTCCCCAYAGAGAGATCCAAAAGCAAAGCTAACGTTTCCGCCACGGCTTTATCTTTTCATCCATGTAAATAAACGTCCTGCCCACGTCATTCGCGTGGAGCTCGCGGAGCGCGCCGGAGATGATGGGCCTGTTCCTACTGGTAATATTTACTCAAGCAACAAGAGCAGGAAACAATAGCGAAGCTGAGACTCTGCTTTGGGCTGGGGGTGTCGGGAGGGAGCAGCGGGTGCGCCCAGGTCCCCCGGTGCACGTCCTGGAGAGACGGGACGGACGGGGCCGCCCTGGGGCTGGCTGCTCTCTTGRCTGCTCCGCTCCCTGGGTTGTCCTGCAGGTCGGTGCTCCAGCGTGTCCCGTGTTGCTGCCACGTGCTGAGTGTCCCACCGGCAGCAGGGACTAAAGGCCTTGGGCAGCTCTGGGATGCAGGAGACCCCTACACTAACGTGCTGCCTGCCGTGTGCCACCACGTGGTGTGGCTGGCACACCAGCCTGGGTCTGTCTGCTCCATGCAGCGCCTGGGGGTCCCAGGGAGCTTTAGGGAGTGGGGGGGACACGGTGTTGGCAGCATCCCTCGTGTCCCCTCTGACCTTCCTCTGCCTCTTCCCTAGGAGAAGGAAAGGAACGCCAAGAGGAAGAAGAAGAAAGGGGCGGCCGTGCAAAATGAAGAGGCGGCCTTCCCTCCCGCGGCCGAGGACGAGGAGATGGAGGTGTCGGGGACGAGCGGCAACGAAGAGGAGATGGCCGAGGAGGCTGAAGGTGAGGAGGGCCGGGCTGGCGACAGGGGGACAGCACGTGGTCCCAGCCAACCTCGAGGGTTGTCTGTCACCCCGAGGAGGCACCGAGGTGACCACGTCCTGCAGCACGAGGTGCTCGTGACCTTTCRGGTGCCTCTGGATTTCACACTTGCAAGGACTGCCCCGGATCACTGCCCTCCTCTGGTGTCCATCTGGAGGGGTGTTTAATTTGGGCAGGTCGTGCAGTGGCAGGAGCTCGTGGAGCTGTCACCACCAGATGCCTGGGAATCTCTTCAGGGTCCAGGTGGAGAGAATCTCAATGGTTCTCAAGAACCTGGGTGACTTGGATGGCACTACAGGGCCTTCTCCATGGTCTCCAAAGGGTGCACATGGAGGACGTCCCTGGAAGCAGCAGAGAGGATGGACTTTGTCACCCAGGTTCAGTCGGTCGCGGGTTTTTCTGGTGCCAGCGCCGTGGGAGAGCAGCTGTACGTGCGCGTTGCTCCCCTCYGGCCGAGCCCTGTTGTCCCAGTGGCCACGACGGCGCTTTGCGCCTCCCCCAGGGACTTCTCCTCACCCAAAGAGGAGGGTTCCCCAGGGACCTGTGCTCACTCCCTTCTCCTTGTGATGGCTGCCAGCGCCTAGGGACGTGCCAGACCAGGACACCGGGTGCCACATGGCCTCGAGGAGAGGGGAGAACAACCCGCCGGGGTTGCAGGGTCTGCCCCATCCCGTGCGGGCACCGCYGACCCTCCTGCCCCRGGCAGCCCTGCTYGAGGAGGCCCCTGCCGCCCCGACCRGCAGCCGGAGCCGCGGTCCCAGAGTGAGGATTTGATGCACCTTGGCAGGTCTTTTTCCTCCTCATTTTCCTTTTAAGGGAGCGCTTTCCTCTCTCCCAACCGTAGTGAAGAAAGGAAACAATTTGGAAGTGACAATTTTAGTTATTTATCGCTTAGAAAGCACGGCAGCGAGTTTGGAGAAAATGTGCATAATTTTCCAACAATAGCCCCATTTGACTTTTGTCAAAGTAATTTAATAACTTAACCAGCACTGCTAGCACCATGCTGATTCCTGGCCGTGGCACCCGGGCTAATGGGACTCGAAATTGAAAATCTTTTCAAGTCATAGTTGGAAGTGACTCATTACGAGGCAGATTCCAGGTAAATCTTTGTGCGAGGTGATACGTGACTCAGAGACACAATGCAAAAGGTGGTTATTGCTCTTTGGGAGAGTGGTGGAAAGGAAACAATGTATTTCTGAGATTAAAGACCGATCGCTTGACACGCTCTGCAGCTTTAGGTTCCTAGAGCTGCAAGTCTCGCTTCACATTCACCTCGCCAGGCAGGGGGACTGTTTCTAAGGGCTGTTGTGCGGGACGAATGTGGCAGCAGAGTGAGGGGAATGTGACGGGCACGGACGTGTGGGAGCCCCGTTTGGGTGGCGTTTGGAGACGGGCTCGGGGTGGCCCAGGGGCAGCTCCTGGCGGGGTGTTTGTTGCGGTTGTTTCTCCGCGTGCAGCTCCAGTGCCTGTGGGGAGCCGGCACATGTGGCGGCACCCAGGACACCTCAGGGCAGGGCGGCTCTGCCATCGTGGGCCCCATGTCTTGAGCATAAAGCATGGGTCAAGCCGGGACAAGCTGCCCCTGGATGGCGCTGGCGTTAGGAGTAACACCAGCTGCGCTGCCAAGAGAGGTTTTGACCAAACCTGCTCTAAACCTGCATCCTGTCAGTCTTGTGCCCATCACCCTTGGGCGGCTGCATCTCGCGGTTGGTGCACATGAGGAAGCTGCTCTGCCCCTTCTTAGCAAGGGTGAGAGGCCTCTGCGCTGAGGTCAGTGTGCTGAGATGGGACCCTGCAAGCCACTGCCCCTCCTGGCCCTTGGTGYGTTTGTGCCGGGAAGTTCTGGAGGAGACGGTTCTTTGTCCAGCCATGGAAACGGTCTCCGGGCAGCCCCTTCACCTGCGGCGCTGCCCTCCGCACGCRCCCTCAGCCCGCTGCACGTCCTTGCTGGATTGCAGACCGATCCTTGGCGCTTAATGATTAACCCGTCCCGAAACGCTGGCAGAGCTCTGCTTTCACTGGCCCTGACCTCCGTGCCGTTTGACACCGGTGGCTGCGACACGGGCAAACACGCCCGGTGCTCTGGGGCGCTCCCGGGGCGGCAGGGGCAGGACCAGGGCTYGGTGCGTTAGCAGCAGCTCTGCGAGGAGGGGCCCGGCCGCGGCGAGCGCAGCCGGGCAGCTCGGAGCTATGGGTGAGCCGAGCGAGGAGCGCGCGGAGCCGCCACGGCCACGGTTTGGATCCGAGTGCTGCTAGAGCAGCCACGGCCACGGTTTGGATCAGAGTGCTGCTAGAGCAGCCATGATTTGGGTCCGCATGCTGCTAGAGTGGCCTCGGTTTGGATCCGAGTGCTGCTAGAGCAGCCGTGGTTTGGATCCCAGTCCTGCAGCCTGGCGGCTGGGTTTGGCAGGGAGCGYGGTTTGGTGCTTGGGGGAGGATTGGCAATAGCCAGAGCAGTTGTTGTGCTGGGCAAGCAGAGAAGCACAGAGCACCTCTTGGCTTGGCAGGCTCTGGGTGCAGGGGATCCCAGCTCAGCTCTTCCGAGCCCCGGGATTGTCTCCCCCTTGAAGGAATGAGGGCGTTCTCCTCCCGGGGGAGAGGGCGGAGGCAGCGATATGGGAAGTGAGAATCTCAGTCTTATCCTTATTTTTATTTCTTCCCTTTTCTCAGCTGCAGTAAATAACAGCTCCGACACCGAGAGCATTCCCTCGCCGAGGCCCGAAGCCAAAGAGGGAGGCGAAAATGGGGCCAAGGCACCAGCCGGGCTGGGAGGTGACTCCAGTGCAGAACCGGCAGTCAAGTTGGAAGAGGCTCCCACACCCCCTGATGCTCTCGCTGCTCCCGCTGCTCCTGCCACCAACCCTGCTCCTGCCTCCAGCCCTCCTCCGGAGGCAGCTCCCGAGCCGGTCAGCAGCGAGGAGAAGGCCCAGGAGGACGTGGTGGTGGACGTGGTGAAAACAGAGGAACCGGAGGAGAAGGAGAGTGAGGAGCCCTGCAAGAGCGAGGTGAAGAAGGAGGAGAACGAGGAGAGCCACGACAAGGACAAGGGGAATGACAAGAAGGCGGAAAGCAGCGTCGGTGCTGGGGGAACGGCGGGGACAGAGGGGACGCCCAAGGCCGAGAAGAAGGAGAGTCATAAGGGCAGTAAAGGCGCCGGTGTGAACCCCGACAGCGACTCCAGCGCGACCTGCAGCGCGGATGAGATGGACGACCAGGACGCCGTGGACAAGAGCAGGTACAAGAGGCGGCAACACGCGGCGGGCGAGTGCGTGGCCTGTGCTCGGGACGCGGAGGGCTGTGCTGGTGCAGCAGTGCCCGTGCACACGTTCGTGAGCTCGCTCCTGGGGACGTCACCAGCCAGGCCTTGGTGGAGGCAGGAGCCCAGCTGGCACTCTTGCTTGTCCACCCCTTTAGATATCAAAGCAGCAGGGACTAAAATGCTGCCCTGGGCAAGATGGTGCCATCTCCACCGGTGCTGAAAACAGGCCGTGTGTGTGCAGCGGGTGAGGACGGAGACCTGGGTGCTCCCTGGGCCTGGTGCCCTCCCAAGCAGAGGGCTGAGTCCTGCAATGTCTCCATGTGGCCTCAGGCCTTTGGCTGCAGCCCGTGGCAGTGTGATGGGTGCAGATGCAGGGTGCAGGACACAGGGTGTGATGGGTGCAGGTGTGATGTGTGCACGTATAGGGTGCAGGACATGGGTTCACTGCCTGYGGGCTGCCTGGCTGATGCAGCCTGTGCACCGTGTCCTTGCGACCACCTGAGTTGTGGCTTGGGCCCAGGGTATAGATGGGGTTCCCTTATCTGAGCTGGCCCTGTGTGGCAGAGGGAGAAGGGCTCTGCCAGTGGCCCCGGTGCYGGCAGTGAAGGGGGCCCGACCCTTCATGGCATCTCGGAGCAGGGAGCGGAAACCCTGGTGTTTTCGGAGGAGAAACGCCCTGTTCCCTCCYGTCTCTTCCCACCACGGCCACGCAGCCCTCCCTGCCCAAGAGCCTTGCAAATGGAACAGGGTTTCCTGTTTTTTTTACAGAACATATATAAATACACGTCTTTGTAGTGCCATTTGCTGTAACAGCTCCTGGTTGCGTCCGTGCTGGCTCAGGGACCAGGAGGGGCRCCTGGATCCAGGCTCCTGTGTAGGAATGGCATCCGTTCCAGCTCGGAGCCCGGATTGGGGATGGTGYGGATGCCCTTCTCCCCACCACTACCTCCGTCCTGCAGGGGATAAAACGGCCCTGCGAGGGAAAGGCAGGACCAAGCTCCTCAAGGCTGGTAGGAACCAAGACTGCAGCAGGGCCTCGGCACGTGCAGGCTCCCAGCGGCTTCCCCAGCATCGCTTTGCTCCTCGTCAGAGTGATCTAAATGACACCAGGGACGCACAGAGGTGCCATTGTCCACAGGACCCCCTCCATTGAGGCTCCCCATTCCCTTAGCCAGAGCTGAAATGCGCCTGTGGCCTTTGCCCGTGTCCTGCGCACGCGTGGCGGGCTCGGGGGTTCCGCAGCGTGCGGGGAGGCGGGAGGTGCCGCGGCCGCCGTCCTGCAGCCGCCTGCATTCACGCCGGCACAGACGGGCGAGACGAGGAGCTGCCGGCTGCGCTCGCCGCGGCGGGAGGCGGCTGCTGTCTTTGGTTACACGTGGAGCCCGTGGAGCCTTAGGAGCGCCGCCGCCCGCGCTGCCGGCACGGCGGGTCAGCGGGAGGTCACGCCAGATGGGAGCGCGGCCGCGTGGGGGGACGCGGGGGTCTCGAGGGCTGCGCGGGGCCAACCCCGCGGTGCCTCCCCTGGCCCCGTCCTCGTTGCACTCCCAAGGAGTGGAAGGGGAGCTGGGAAATTTGGACAGCCTTGGATGAGTCATGTAGGAGCGTGCTGGGTCAGCCGGCAGCTGAACCGGCCCCACGTCTCGGGGTGGAGGGTGAAGAGCTTCRGAGCACACGCGGCATCCGGGGCGCCTCCGGAGCTTCGCGCCGGGACGTGTCCGCACAGGGAGGTTCTTCCTTTTGCGCATGTGTTGAGCACATGTATAGGGCCTTGCTGCTCAAATCCTTTTCCTTCTCCATCCATTTTCATCGCCCAGCTGTAGAGGCACCAGATCTCTGGTTCAGGAGACCCAGGTTAAAAGCAGGTGCCTTAGTTGCTGGGGGCCGTTCGTCCCATGTCCCGCTGGCTGCGTGCAGGAAAGACCAGGGCATTTTGGAGCAGAGCATCCAGAAACCAGCACTGTGTCCAGTGCATGGTTTGGAGAGAAGAGGCAGTATAAATTGTGCGAGCTGTGCAGTGTCATATTGATGAGTTTAAGGTTGATTACGGCTTTCTAAGTCCTCAGGCACCGCRAGCGCCTCAACCAGGACCACGCGCACAGAGCTTGGGAAGATTGGCTTTTATGGAGCAAAATGGGAGATCAGAATGTCTAGAGATTATGGGAACGAGAGGTTGGCTCTAAATAGCCCCAAGCGCCAGGGTTTGGAGGCAGAGCCCCTGCAAATGCCACTGGGACTCGGCGCCGGAACCCCCTGGCAGCAGCACCCRGCTCTGTGTGGATTGAAGCTCTGGGAGCCCTCGGGCCGCCCATCTCAGCAGCCTTTGGGCGCTGTGCCCTGTGCTATCGCTGCAGGATGCGGGGCCGAGGACGTTTGGGCACCCTGCACGGCTCTGCCTGGCACGCGGGGTGCTCTCGGCCAGGGCCGGGGTGCCCGTCCTGCTCCCGCGCGGCTCCCTGTGCGCCRGGGCCGCGGCAGCCCCCGTGCCCTGGTGTATTTATTCCCCTCACATGGCCCAGCAACGCTTGTTTATTCATCCAAGGGTGAGCACGGAGTGACCTTGAAATTTATAGGCTGAAGAGAGCAGTGAAATAACAGCTAAAATAAACAAATCAAGCTGCAAACCTTAAAAAACCGTGGGACTGGCTTGGACAAACGGGACTGGGGAGAGATAGAAAGCGGGGTCTCCTGCAGAGACGCGGCCCTTGGGTCTCASCCCAGCTCCAGGAGCCAGAAACCCCTTGGGTTTGACCTAAGGCCCTTGTCACTGTCCCTTTCCCATGGACAGGACCTGCCCTGCTGGGTGCCAGGTTGCAAAGGGAAGAGCCCCTTGGCTCCGATAGCACCTTGGAGCAGTGAGTCCCCCCATGCGGTGCAGCCCTGGGGACAGAGATCCCCGCACATGCCCCAGATCCCCGTTTTCCGCGTTGGGAGCTGCAGTGGGACAGGCCGCGTGACGCTCCCTGTGCGCGGCGCTCGGCACGGCCGCGCTCTCAGGCTCTGCGGGGCGGAGAGGGCAGAGGGCTGAGCCCGGCCCGCCTGAGCAGCAAATCCTGTCCAAATCCGGCCTCTCGTCTTCCCTAGGATCCCTGCGCCCCAGCTGGGCACACGTGGTCGTTTTCCCAGGCTCCAGCGTGGTGACGGAAGCCAGGCCCTGGCTGGGCGCGCCAGGCGGGTCTGGAGGGCTGGGGCAGCCCCAGGCGGCGGCTCCGAAGGGTGGCACGATGCCCAAACGGAATCTGAACTCAGCACCCTGCTCTGGAGCTTCCCCTTCCCATTCCAGCCTTCCCTTCTCCCTTGGGAAGCAGCTTCACGAGAAGTGCTTTGCGCAATGGATAAGTGGAAGAGCCCGGAATCCCCTCGGGATTGTCTTCTCTGCAAGCAGGAACTGAACCCCAGCATTCCCTGTGTCCCCTTGGCCTCCCCACTCCCTGCCCAAGTCGCCCTGGTCTTGCAGAGCTCTGCAGCTCRTTGGCCCCTGTTGGTGCCCGTTGTGTAGCAGGGAGCGATGCCCGGGTGTGCTGGGATCCAGCACTCYGGGTCTCCAATTGCCACGATCACAGCTTGGGACACCTTCCTTGGGGCTTCCACTTGCTGCTGGGTGACCTCCCATCACGCAGGCAGCCTCGCGGGGGACTCTGAGCTCTGGGTATGGTGGTTTCCGTCTCAGCGTGGGGTTGGGAGGGCAACTGGCAGAGCTGGAAACCCGCGTGGCTGCGGTCTGAGCAGGGCTCCGCTCGGCTCTTCCTTGATGGAGAGGAGACGACTGAGGCTCAGCAGCGGAGAGCAGAGGAGCGCGGGGCACGGAGAGCAGATGGAGCCCRTCCTTGACGTTGCCCGGGTCGCTCTTGTTTTGTGTTCAGGCTGCTGTCCCCCAGGCCCAGCCTGCTCAACACGGCCAGCGATGCCAGGCTCAACTCCTCGCCGCAGAAACCCCTGGACCTGAAGCAGCTAAAGCAGCGCGCCGCTGCCATTCCTCCCATCGTAAGTACCCTTCGCTCTGCACGGAGCTGGCTCCCCCGGGTGACACGGGTGGGAGTTGGGGCTGGGTTCACACCAGGAGGCTCTGCCTGCCTCGCCTGTGYGTGACCGTCTCCTGCCCGGCCTGCAAGAGCTGGTAGAGGCCCAAGAACRGGCAAGGTGCTTTCTGTGCACAGCGTGTTCCAGYTGCTGGAAAGACTCTGTCAGCAGYGCCTGGACGTCTCTTGGGCTCTTTTATCAGAAAGGAATGAGAGGTCTGGACAGAAAAACCTTGTCGTTGCCACATGGCTGTTACCTCCCATCGCTTTAGAGGGAGAGCAGGCACCTTCCCAGCCCAGCGCTGCTCTTGAGCCCGTGTGCTCARAGGACCTACGTTGTGGTCTTGGCTCTGCCCCAGTGCAGAACAGCTCTTCGTGCCTAGCACAGAGTGGCGTTTTCCAGCTGTAACACTTCTACACCACAACATAAATAACAAACCATCGACYGAGGACCTAGGTGGGTTCAGTGGGAGCAGCAGTAACACGTAGGAGAGGTTTATGCTCTTCCTCTTTGCAACACTCTGTATTCCCCCTTCCTGGCTATGAAGTAGTACTGAAAGATTGTGTATTTTCCCAGGCTGATCGTTTCTCCTGGTTCTGTGGCTTGGGAAGTGACAGAAAGTACCCCACTGTGTTCAGGGTCAAGTTCAACACCAGAGGAGGAGCATTAGCAGGGTGGGGAGGGAAGGAGTCCCTGATTTCATGTGCTGTGTTTGGAGTTTCCAGGCAGGATCTGTTCCTGATGTGCTCTCAGTTTTCCATGTCACCGCTTAAGAGCTGTCTGCTGTAATGTAATTTCTTGCAAAATCTGTAAACACTTAACTAGAGGTCCGAGGTTTTAAACAAGGCAAATCTGAGGCTCTCGTGGTGTCACCAGAACAGATCTGATRCTCTTGTGGGGGCAGGAAATACATGTGTTTTTGTTCTAAGAGCCTGCRGTTGGGGAGCTTTGGAGCCTGGTCGGGATGGCAAGGCTGGTGGTGATAGTGTGGGGCAGATATGTCTCAGAACAGCAACTTTCCATCTCCTTGAAGACTGCTTTGGATATTAACAGTGCAGAATCACACAGTGCCTGTCAAGCATCACCAATTCTCCCTCTTATTCCGCAGATTTCCGAAGGTTTCTCCGAGGGGATGCTGCAGAGCGGCAGCGTGAAGCCTCAGGTGCCTCCCCACGCCCTGGCCCTCTACCAGCAGCAGATCACTAAAGCCCACGAGTCTGCCCGCGAGGACCTGCCCCCGGGGAAGCTCCCGCAGCAGCCCGAGAAGGAGCCGCAGCCGCCCAGCAGCAGCCCCCGGGGGAAGAGCAGGAGCCCGGCGGTCGGGGACAAGGAAGGTAGGGGCTCTGCGTCGCGCTCTGTTTGCCCGCACACGAGTGCGTGGGGCTGCGTGCGACCAGCAGCCTGCCTTCTCCCGGGTGGAAGTTTGCTTCAGCCCTTGAAAGCTCTTTAATAGCGTCTCAGAGCAGGACCAGGGAGGCCCGGCTAATCTCCCGTGTTCATTAGACAGTACATCATGTCTCATTGAGCCCACAGCAAACACCGGGCTAGTGTCGAATGCTGAGGAGGTGAAGATTGCCTTTATTAGCCTCTCTGCCGTTCACTTGAGAGCAAAGGGGCCTGGAGGGATGCCAGGGCACTGGGCACAATGGCTCTTTTCTACCTTGCTGGCTTTTTATAAAGAATGCTTTTAATGCTCAGCAGGGACCATTATTTCATTTAAATCAATGCTAATACTGTGACTCGGAGTCCAAAGGTTCCTGTAAAGATTCCCAGTGCTTTCTCCCTGGAATAGCTCTGATGTGGTTTGGCTGCCTAATGAGCAATTCAGCGTTTCCCACCATAGAGCATCTGAAGTGTTATTAGCTTGAGCACCTGGAGATCAGGGTTGAGGAGAATCGGGAAGTCACGACGAGACCGTCCTCTAAATGTGTTTGTCCCCGGAGTGTCACTTTACTCTGGTACAAAGTCTGTGTCTCTGCCCCTCGTGGCCACTCTGCACCTCAGAGGGCCCTCGAGCAGTGTGGGGGCCTGGTTGCTTCTAGACACTGGCGCTCCTGAGCTGTCACATGTGAAGATGCAGCACTGTCACCAGTGGCACAGTCGAGGAGCGGGGAATTCAGGCTTTGTGAATGTGACCTCTCTGGTACTGGATTCGGCACCAGCATAGGAGGAGTTTGGATGCAGCTGGAAAACTTTACAGCTTTATTCCGAGTTGGAGGCTGAAGGAGAATGTACCTGGATTGAGGCCTGTGCTGGAACATTAACGCACTAGTTTGCACTTCACCAGGAGCTGAGCGGCGTGCCCTGCCGTGGCAGACCATGGTGTTCTTCAAGCAGTGACGTCCCTCGGGTAGCTGCTCGCCTGGGGAGCAGAGGAGCCCATCGTAGGTCACAGAGTTGCCACCTGTGCAGTAAAACCTCCCGCTGATCCTTTCCTGCTGGGCTCGTGTTTGTGACCCAGGCGCCTTGTGTGGCACAAGCAGAGCTTGGACCAGCAGCTCCTTGTCACTGGCATCTGGCCACGGGAAAGGAGGGCAGCCTGGTATCAGGCAGACTTGTTTGCATTCAGTATAGAGCAGGGTTTCACAGGTTGGAGCTTAACCTCTCCACTACCATTGCCTCTTGGCATCATTGCTAAGCACGAGTCTGACATCCAAGGGGATTTTGTACGGCTGCACTCTCCCCAAAGCACCAGTAATACCAAGCGGTTCGTTCTCTGGGCCACCTCTGCTGTCACACCTCGGTCATGCTTTGGCTCTTCCACRTGCTGGAACGAATCTTGTTTCCCACGTGCAAGGTGCACACACGGGTGGTACCACGCAGCAGTGGTGGCAGAGGGGTTGTGTACGTTGGCACGAGGGTGTTAGCAGGGATGCAAGGATCTCCATGGGCTCCAGCTGTGTTGACCAGAGCAGCCCTTCCATCCCCGAGGCAGCCCAGGAGGCCTCCTCCTAGCAAGGCAGGAGCTTCTCCAAGCAGGTATCCTTGGCATCCTCTTCCATCCCCACATCKCTGAGGCCCTGCCCGATAGGAGAGCTTGAACTCCTGCAGCCGCTCCGGAGATCAACATCCTTCGCGCCGCTCTGGCTCYGCTTCAAAGCAAAGTCTTGCACACATCCTGGCCGAGGCGTTGGCYGCCTCGCGGGCCCCTGGCTGGATCCGGATGGGCTTGGAGGGCGGCCAGCGGAGCTCTGCCCTCCCGCACGCCGCGCTGCCCTGGGCCGCCTCGCGCGGCGCCCGCCCGCGGGCACACGGTCCCCTTTGCCCCTCGCCGCATCGCCGCCGGGCATCTCCTGGGTTATCGCTCGGTGCTTTGAACGCCAGYGGGATGTTTTGTGCTGATTTAGTTGTGTTTAATTTGGCCCTGGTAGGAGATGGGAAGCCAAGAGCATTAATTTGGATGACGGATCGTATAAACTCTGACTCCTTCGCTCCGATTCCAGGGGCTTGATAAACGGTAATAGGAACTCTCTCTTCCCCGTGTAAGTGCTATTTTATCAAAAGCTGGATGAGTTATAGCCACCCTCTAATGCGGGGGCAATTAGGAACTGGCCACATTTCATAGGCTCCAGAGGAGCACAGGGGAGGGAACAGCTCCCGTGGGGAGGGGAGGAGGACGCCTCTTTCCAGGAGCCATCCAGGGTGCACAAAGCTTGGCTCGCGCTGCCCTGGCTTCCAGGAGCGTCTCCAGGCCCCCAGCTGGAAAACCAGCAGCATTTGGGGGAAAATCAGGGAGAGCCTCCGTCGTGGCATCCCAGGAGGATGTGCTTGGATGCCTCCCATCCCGGRGGGACGAAGGGGTCCTCGCTGGGATTCGGCGTGGGAAGAGCGCGGTGCGGCCGCGCCGGGCTGCAGCTGTGTGCGCCGGGCATCGCCGCGCCCTCCTAATGGATTTCGTGTCTCACTGAAGAGGACRAGAATAATCTCCCAGCTTCTGAGTACACTGAGCATTAATAACGGTAATGCAGTAAAGCCTCATTAAATTGGGCCTCTGATAATCTACTTGCCCTATTATTAAGCTTAGCAGGATTCAGGCATCTATTTTTATCAAAAATTGATGGTTAAAGGCTGAGTTCATTTGTGATTGCTATTGTTTACTGCCCGGCTTCTAATTTCTGGTYACTGCAGACATTACACAGGTGGGTCTGGGGGAAAAGGGCAGTGCAAAATTAAGTGTTTATCGATTAAAAGCAAATCCTCCCAAACCTGCCTGTAATCCATTCAAGAGAAGGCTCCCTCATCCATCTGCTCAGCAGAGCCTGTCTGCGAGGCTGCGCCGTGGCAGCTGAAGTGCCTCTTCCCCACGGAGCACCATGCAGAGCATGGCCAGGTTTGGGTGCTCGGCACGAGGAGGAAGCTGCTCTTTAAACACCCCAAGCGGGGTTTCCCGTGCCCTATAGGCAATTTTGGCATTGAATTGGCTTTTTTATAATGCAGGTGAAGCCAGAGTGGCATCCAGCATTCCGTGAGCCAGGTGATTTCAGGAAGCTCTGCTGCCTCGGGCCCAGGTGCTTTGCACTGGAGCAGAAAGCAGCGCTGCTCCCYGCAGAGGCCTCGCGCCCACGAGCTCCTCTTGATCTTCATTTGCCTTTGACTGTGCCATGAAGCACAGTGGTCCCAGGTGCTCGGCGAACATCTGGTCACTCCAAGCAGAGCGTTATTCCCTGGCTGTCCAACAAGCTGACGCCTTTATTTTTGGTCTCTTCCAGCAGCCTGCACATTGTTTATAATCAGCAGCCGTCCCTTAAGAAGGRTCCAGCTTTTGTGTTGCAACGTGATTGGGAAATGAGCTGGTCAGCTCCATGTCCCTGCTCCCCAGTGTCCCCCGCAGCAGGAAGGGGGACTSTGCACCCAGGGCTCCTCCAGCCCCGTGTGTGGTTTGATAGGACCCCACCAAGCTGTGGAGCAAAGGCAGACGAGCGGCGCTAGTGATGCGGAGGCAGCCTTGTGTCCCCGGGTGCTGGGGGCAGGTGCTGGGGCTGTCTGGGGCACTGGCAGCGTGCGGGTTCCCGGCCTGGCTTTCCTGCYGAGACAACACGGCCGTGGGGCGCCTCGGGTGCCACTCAGCAAACTGCTCCCTTGCTGTCTCCCTTGCAGAAAAGCCGGGGCACTTCTCGTCCATCGCRGAGGCTCAGAAGCTCAGCGCGGAGCAGGCGGCTGCCTCGTGCTGGCCTCCTGTGCTGTCCTACCCTCGGGATGTGATCAAAACCTCTCCCCAGGCAGAGCCCCACTTGTTCCAGTACAACCCTCCAGGCAAGTGGATGCCCTCCCTCTGCACACGTGCTGCCTGGCCGTGAGTGCTCTGTGCCATAGCCCCGGTGCTGCAATTGCAGCCAGTATCACAGATCACTGCCTTAAATCAGTGCAGCCCCTCTCGTCCTGATGGGAGAAGAGGCTGCAGCATAAACCTGCTGGCGCCTCTGGTGTTTCCCCATGCAACAGTGCTGAGGTCCCAGAAGGAACAACCAGGTCTCCCACGTCTGATTGGGAACACGCTTCGTGACAGAAGGGACACACGGGTGCCCCCACAGCCGCCTCGGTGCAGGGCTGCCGAGGTTTGCTCCCAGCCTGCTGTCCCTCCTCAGCAACAGGGCTCTGAGGCTGGACCCAGAACAGCCTCTAGCTGTACTAGGGTGGGAGGGAAGAGCTGTTCTAGGGTGGGAGGGAAGAGGCAGGAATTGAAGCTTTTCCCTTTGCAAAGCCGTGATGCAGCCTGGCTCCCAGCCAGGGTCAGAGCCAACCAGTTGCCCATGCTCCTCCCCAGCTCGCTCAAACACTTGCAGTGTTTTGCTCATGTTGTACATGCTGCTGCTTTGTCTTTCCTTGGCCCTGCTAACACTGTGTTTCCCCCCTCAGGACACCCCATCCCTCTAAACTTGCATGACAGTTCTCGGTCCGGGCTGCAAAGGCTGACGAGCATCTCGAACCCTCCTCCCCTCATCTCCTCCACCAAGCATCCCTCTGTGCTGGAGAGACCCGTCGGGTCCATTTCACAGGTGAGGGGGCAGGGCCGAGCGCAGAGACCCCTTGCAGGGGGCTGGGGGCACGTCCTGATCCCTCCTCTTGTGTCCCAGGGCATGCCCATTCAGCTCCATACCCCGTACAGCTCCGAACACGCCAAGGTTCCCGTTGGCTCCATCACCATGGGCCTGCCGCTGACCATGGACCCCAAGAAACTGGGTAAGAAACGGGGAGGCTTCAGGAGCCGAGAGGAGGGCGCTTGTGGGTTGCTCTTCAGGCCTGCCCATCTATGAGGGCTTCAGATCAGCCCTGGCGTGGCAGGAGCCTTGGGGGACCAAGCTGGTCCCGGGAGCTGGAAGTGTCTCACTGAGACGGATCTGCTGCCCTGCTCCAATCCGGAGGCCCTGCAGGGCCCTGCGAGGACTGGGCTGATGGACTCTGTGCTGTGGCCCAGTGTGTCCCACTCGGGAAAGGAGAAGCACCACAAAAGCCAAGGAAGTGCTGAAGGCACCAGACCTGATAAAGAGGATGAAAGGGTTAGTCCTTTGGGAGAGGAGAGATGGAGGGAGCTCAGCCTGTGCTGCGCAGGGAAGCGGCAGCTCTGTCAGGAACACATCCCCAACTATAAATACCCTCCAGCTACGGCTGTGATTGAAGGAAGGAAATATAGTGCTCTTCTCCCAGGCTGGTAGGGTAAAGAGTAAACGGCCTGAAGTGAACAAAGGAAGTGTTTAGTCTGCACATTTGGAAGCATTTCTTAACAGCACGAGGCGTTGGGCAACTGAGGCTGCAGGGAGGGAACCCTGTCCCTGCAGCGGGTGTTGTGCGAGGAGGCTCCAGTGCAGCCCCCGCTTCCCGGCCCGGCAGCCGACAGCACCGTGGCCCTTGGCCCTTTCTAACAGCAGTTCTTCCCTCCAGCACCCAGAGGGGTGTCAGAAACACCCACTGGGGAGGTACAAGCCATGCAAGCCCCGAGCCACAGCTGCAAAAAGCGAGGGGAGCCGCGAAGGCCCAGAGCTGCCGGGCCCTAACCGAGACATGGTTAATGTTTTCCAGTGCCTTTTCCCGGAGTAAAGCAGGAACAACTTTCTCCTAGAAGCCAGGCCAACCAGCCGGAAAGTCTGGTTATGCAGCCGGCCCCGGAGGGCTCCATCCTGCGGGGTGAGTGCGGCGCGGGCGCGGGACATGGCTCCGGCGGCGGGGACGACGTGCGGGCGCTGCCAAGCGCCACCGCCGCCGGCTCGGCCCGCCTGCTGCGTCCTCACTTGGTTCCTGTGTTTCTGCCCGGTTGAAGGTGCCTCTTTGCTCTCCTGATGGCCACGTTCCCAGAGCGGGTGGCTGGATAGGTCTGTAAAACATCTCCAGCGGATGCCAAGACGCTTGCAGCCATCTCCCAGAATCAAGGCCTCGGGTGGCAGCGCTGGCAGGAGTTTTATGTTTGTCTGTTTAAGGGACACCTCGCAGTCGTTGCTCAAGACAGCAAAACGAGACCTGTTTAAATGCCATTAATTGCTTTTCAGGCTCCTCGTTATTAGTGCTGCAGCTGGGCTGGGACCGCATTTCGTTTGAATCGAGCCCTCCCGTTTTGCTCTCCCTGTAGCTCAGAAAACAAGTGCACAGGCCTTGCTTTTAAGTGCAAATTCTGGTTTGTGAAAAACCCCGACAAACACGGTCGGGTGCAGGGAGTACGGTGGATTGGCACCGGCCCAGGGCAGATAACACAGGAGTGAACTCCAACCACCCCGCGCTGCCTCTCTTTGGAGCTCTGCTCCGATCGTATCAGGAGAGGCTGACACAGGCTGTCCTTTCTGCTGGGCTTATAAATCTGCCCGGCCCATTCCTGAAGGCAGCAGGGCGATGGTGGCCTCAGAATAACCGCGGAATGTTATTTCCGCCTTCGTGCTCCGAGCTCGGCAAGGTCCCCCGGGGGACGTGGTGGGAAGGGCTGTGCAAGACATCGGATTTAAGCTGAAGTGGCGCTGAGGGCTTCCCCTTCCCAGAGGTTGGGTTGGATCCTTCCGGCTCAGCCGGGAGCGCTCTCCACCCTGCAGGGTTTGGGCTGCGTGACAAATCCGGCCACCAACTCTCGTGTCTTACAGGAGCCTCCCTCGGCCCTGCCTCGGGAGGGAGCATCACCAAGGGAACCCCCACATCCAGGCCCCCTCCGGAGTCGCCCATCACATACCGAGGGTCCATCACACATGTAAGTGCCTCGGCGTAACCCCTGCCATCCCCTTGGCTTTAAGCAGCTGYCTAGAACCCAAAAAAGCAGCTTTAAGTGGTCTTGAAGACATCGCCGGCGCAGGGAAGCGCAGCAGGGAGGCGATGGGTGGAGGGCCCGGCCCTGGCGGGGAGAGGGGGCGGCTGCGAGGTGCACGTCAGGTAAGGAGGGCTCCTGGCAGGGCTGAGCACGCCGTGCTGTAGGTCCTGCCCAAAGGCGCTCTCGAGCAGGAAGACGTGTTGGCTTTAATCTGCACCATCCATCTTCGGCGGAGCAGCTGGCAAGCGGGCGATAGTTTTTGCGGTGTGAGTTATTGCTCATCTGGTAACGGAGTGGAGAGCATAAAAAAAAAGAAAAAGGAAAATCTGTGTCCTGTAGGGATTGTATCTGGCCATCGTTTAAGATGTTTAAAGCTACTTGCACTCAGGGTCTGGCCCACCTCCCTCAAGGAGGCTGAGCCTGTTCCCTGTGGCCTTGGGGCCTCAGGCCCAAGTGCTGGGGCAGAGCACAGGCACGGTTCTCCTGGTGCCCTGTGCCCAGCAGCTGCCACAAGTGGGTGTTTGAGGGCTCTAAATAACCCCAACTCGTGCTCCATGCCCTTGCCTGCCCCTCCGGCAGCTACAGCAAGCCAGGGATGAGCGTAGAGCTTGAGAGCGGGGCTTGTTTAGACCCTGGGTTAYACCCAGCTAATGAATCCATCTAGAATTCCTTTGGCTCGAGAATGAGGTACCAGCGATGAGGAGCTGCGGCTGCCCCGTTGCATCCAAGAGGATGGTACCTGCAAAGATGGTACCAGCGGAGCAGGCGGCCCGTGGGACTGCCTCCCTCTCCCGCCGCTCCGGAGCAGCCCCCGTTCCCGCAGCAGCTCCCGGTACCAGAGCTGATACGTGATCTCAGATTACTCACCCCGTTCGCAGAAGGCACATCTTGAATATATGCTCTCTGCTCTGAAGCCATCTGTCATCACTTGCTTTCAAATCCCCCCTGAGCACGTCCGCGGAAGGAAGGCGACTTACCTGGGGCTGGGAAGGCTGTCCCAGGACTGGGGTGTTCTGTGTGTGTGTGAATGGCCGGAGCGTCAGCCCCACGCACTGGCCCGTCCCCGAGGCCGCCACGGGGTCTGGGGGACATCTGGGGCTCTGGTGGGTGCAGAGCAGAGAYGTCTCCGAGTTGGGGCAAGGCAATAGTCTCTCTCCAAGCATTGGTGTAAAACACCCACGACGCCAGTGCTGCTGTGGGCAGCCCCTGCCTTGCACGGGGTAGGAGGCTGTGCCYGCGCCCCGTCTGCCCTCTCCCACCGCACGTGGCTCTGGACAAAYGGCTCCCACGGCTTCCCCGTTGGGTGGGTGTTGATGGAGAGCTCGTTCCTGACAGCTTCTTCCCACGGCTATCCCTGTGATAGGGAGGGGGAGCACGCTGGTCCCGGCAGCCCCTGGGAATCCAGGCCACGCTTGGYGAGGCCGTGGTGGCCGCAGGGGGATGCTAAGATCTTCCAGGAGGGACATCTGAGGGGGGATGAAGGAGAGGCAGGGGCCGATGCCAGCGGGTCCTGCACACCTGGGAGACGGGAGCAGCCTATTCTGCAACGTGCAGGGAAGAAGAGAGGGAAGGAGCTGCTGCTTTGGGCTCCCCCAAGGCGCAGGGCGAGCCTGGTGATGGGCACTGGGGCCGGCCGGGCTCCTCGCACCCTTCCCTGCTCCCTCCACGCTGCCCTCGCCCCCCTGGGCCTCTTCCCAGCAACCTTGCACGAATCACGTACCTTTTTACCGCTCGTCGTTAYTGTCCTCATCAATAATTAAGCTGCAAATTTCTCGCTGCTGGCCGCAGCAGGAAGCGGAGGCCGGCGTGCTCGCCCCRCCGCCCGGCCTCCCTTTTGGAACAGAGTGTTCCTGTGTGCGCGAGCGCTTGCTTGCTTAATTGCTTGTGACACTGTTAAATATGGATCTTGGTGGCTTTCCAAGGGCACCCCAGCAGAAGTGCTGTACAAAGGAACCATTACCAGGATAATCGGAGAAGACAGCCCCAGCCGAGCAGAGAAAGTGAGAGAGGATGCCATGCCCAAGGGACATGTCATTTACGAAGGGAAGAAAGGCCATGTGCTCTCCTACGACGGTAAGTCCCTGTCCCTTGATGTTTAGGGCTGGGCGCCGCGGGCGCACGCGGCGACGGTCGGGATGCAGGAGCTGTTTGAGGAAAGGCTGGTGACGGGGAGCGCGCGGATCTCGCACGGGTCCCGCTGGCCTCGCTGCTCTCCCTTCCCACCCTGCGTCCCCCTGACCCGTGCTGTGTCGCGGAGCTCAGCCTGGCTGGGGGACGTGGCAGGACCTGCGGCAGTGGGGCTGGACAAGCCGCAGCCCTCGGTGGCAGGTGCCCCCGGCTGGGCTGGACGTGGTGCCTGTGGGATGGAGGCGAGCATGGCTGGTGAGCAGGTTTATTTGGATATCGGGTTTTCTACGTGCAGCCTCTGTGCCTTGGGCACCATCCAAGGCCATCCCAGCCACCCTGCAGGAATCCCCTTGGGACACAGCAGCCCCTGCCTCTATTTCCCTGTGGCGCCGCTCCCTGCTCCTCAGAACCTCCAGATCCCGAGGGATGCTTGTCSCGCTGCCAGGCCCGGTGCCCAGAGGGGCCGTGGAGCCCAGGGCCATGTGCAGCACCCCGTGTGCGGCGCCAGCCGCGTGCTCGGCATCACTCATTAACCAGACTGACCCGCTGCCCGCACAGGGAGCGGCCCAGCAAAGCAAACAGGCAGGCCTGGCGCTGGGCTCTTCCCAAGGGGCTGCCGAGGGTCCCCAGCGCCGTGCGGGGACGGCCACCTCGCCACGGTCACGGTACCAGCATCCGGTACCAGCTGCTCCCGCCGCCTCTGTGCCGGCCATGAAAGCCCTTCCGCGAGCCCTGGTGGCCGCCATTAGAGACGAGCAGATGTTCCTATCCAGCGAAGCCACAAGTGACTCCTCCGTGCTCGCCTGTCGCCGCGTGCTGGGTCAGGCCTCTCCAGGCTGCAGCTGCCCCTGGCGGGGAGCCCGGCTGCTCTTCCCCCGGGGCAGGGACGAGGACAAGCCGAGTTACGGACACCCCCACCTCCCAGCCCCGTCTTCTCAGGACTCTCCAGGGCCTCAATGCAGAAGTGGCCAGAGGCTCTGGCCAGGCTGCAGCTCCGGCTCTGCCTCCTCTGCCTGCCCACGGCTGCTGTCAGCTCTCCCCYGACGATGAGGTCACGCAGGAGGCTTGTGTCTCCGTGCCCTTTGGGATGCTTGGCCGGGTTCGTCCCGAGCAGGAAGAGTTTGGGGACTTGTTTGTGCAACAGGCTATTTTGGTCAAGACTGCCCGGGCTGAGAGTGGAACGGGGCTGGTCCCCAAAGCGGTGCCACCTCGGGCAGGGATGAGGAGGCTCCGGCCAAGCCGTGACAGTGGCCGCCCGTGCCCGGAGCCAGGCGCTGAGCTGCCGTTTGGGGTGATGAAGGGAAACCCAAAGCCCGGACTCCTTTCCCGTGCCCATCACTGCTGCAGGTCCTGCCCTGGGCACAGCCCATCCGGGCGMTATCCCACAGGTACCCACCAGTGTCGGCAATGGGCCAGGTGCTGCCCGGCGCCTCCCGGCCCGTTTCCCACCACACGTGTCCTTGCTTCGGCTCCAGCTTGTCCTCAGAATGAGGAGCGCGTTCCCAGTAGTGCCGGAGACCCGGGAAGGGCCGGGTCTCCCCATCCCGGTGGGATGGCCGGGTCTTCTCCCTCCATCTGCATGCAGGGAAGCCCCAAGATGCGAGGTGTTGGTCTAGGGTCCCAAGAGCATCCCGTCCTTGGGATCCCGAGTCGTTGGTGGCATCCTGGCAGAGAGGTACGGAAGAGAATGGGTTAAAAGATTAAGTAAATAAGTGAAATTAAAAGCCTGAAATGGTTGGTGATTATGAATTTTGGCAGGCAGAAAAAAAATTGCAAATTCTTTAGTGTCATGAGGGTGCTTAAAATAAAAGGGCTGTAATGAGCTGAGATCCTGCAGCATGTGCGAGCTGAATTGTGCTAGATTGGTTATTCTCATGCCGCCTGTGATTGCTAATGGCTTGTGCGAGGCGAGGGACATGTTTGCCGAGCAGTTTCCTTTCTGTTTAGCCTCTCTCCTCCCGGGCGCCCTCCTCCTGCTTCCCCACAGCACAAAAGGGACCTGGGACCGTGTCCCTCCCGCGGAAGGGCTGCTCCCTGCAGATGTGCCGTGACGCCGGGGTGCAGGGTTGTCACCCACAGGTTTATCCCACTGCGGGAGTCTGARACGGCGGCTTGGGGACAGATCCAGCGCCCGTTTCCCAGAACATTCCCCAAATCCTTTTTGGACTGAGCGGGTGCTGACTGTGGAGACTGGTAGTGGGTGTGAGGTTGTAATGATTCCATTTTATTAATTGCTGGTTTGGCAGAAGAGAACTTTTGTTCCCAATTTGCCATCATGGAAATAATGTTTTTAACTTCTCCTTTTTCTCTAATTGTATAACCCACATTCTCTGCCCATGAAAGAGGAGGATCAGGACATGGGCATTTTTTGGCAGGCCAGACCAGGCCAGGGATAATGGGCAGCAGCATTTATCTCTCCAAGCCAACCTCATAGCTTGGAGCTCGTTACATAAACACKGGGCATTCAGCTGGCTCGGAGAGCGCCGGGTAGACTCACAGCTTGCAGCACTCGGGGGAGGAAATTGGACGGCGGGTTGGGATGGACTTGGCAGGGCAGGGAGGAGGGCAGGCAGGCTGTGCCGCGCAGCCCAGCGTGCCGGGGCAGCCTGGCACGGCCTGGCACGGCCGAGCGGGCGGCTCGGGAGAGCTCCCGCGTCTTGGGCTTGTGTAAGGATCTCCTCCGGCTTCGGAAGAGGCCATGRCCAGTGTCCCGCAGCGAGGCCAGGACTGGCCCCCTCAGTCCTGTTTGGTGCACGGGACTCCTCGCTGCCTGTCCCGGACATGCACGCTCGGTGCTGTTTCAAAGGAATTTGTTTTCTCTGCTTTGCTTCACCCCCTCTTTTGCCTGTTTTTCTCACTCGGGGAGTGTCTCAGCAAATGTTAAGGCTGGACAACATCCCAAGCAGTAGGTGTCTAGCAGAAATCAAAACAAACAGGAGAAAAAATCCCCAGAATCGCGGGGCCAAGTTCAGTGGGAATTACAGCTACTTAGAGCCGAGCTGRTCCCGCTCCACGATGTCTCACTGCCTACATCTGGCCAGCAAGGGGGAGGAAGGGAGTTGGGCAGGGTGGATGCTCCTACCCAAGTAGGAGGAACAGGACTGGGAATCTGAGGCAAGCAGGGAGAAGACATCAGATGAATTTCTTGGAAGCCAACCTTGTGCGATGTTCCTTGCAATGCCAAACAGTGGCTGTTGCTCAGATAGGATCTGATCTTTCAGCAAAATATGCAAACAGTAGCAACCGCCCGCTCCTCCAGCAAGTCCCGACTCCCCTGCTCCTCACGGTGCTTCTCTGTGTTCCCTTTCCCAGGTGGTGTTGCTGMTTCTCAGTGTCCCAAAGAAGACAGCAGGAGCTCCGGAGCGTCGCACGAGCCCACGGGAACCAAGCGCACCTACGATATGATGGAGGGCAGGATCAGCAGGGGGTTATCAGCCCGTGATCCTTTATCTGCCAGCATTGAAGGTGGGTCTGGGTGAAACCTTGCACCAGTACAGTACCTGTAGTGAGATGCAGAGCCCATCTTATCTCTGGTCTACTTTATGYAACTTCCCCTGTCTATATCCTTACCATAAGGATGTTCCATAGGTGCCACCCAGCTACTGCTAGCTAGTGTTAGTTAACTGCTCTACCAGTGATTGGTTATATCCCCTGGTATGTCCTAACAGGGCAGCATGGAAAAGCAAGGGGTGTGCGCTCGCCCATTTGCCGTTGCTTTCTGACCTAGTATTCCAGTTTCAGGACTACTAAAAAAGGCAATGCATTTCAAAAAGAGAAATTAAGTCATTTTAAAATTGTTATTTTTTTTCGTTGTCCCAAGGTCCTCCGGTAGCACCGTTATTGTGTGTTCATTGTAAACAGGCTTCTGTGTCACAGCCCAGCATTTCCTCTTGGATCTGTTCTAGGTCTCATGGGTCGAGCGATCCCTCCAGACCGACACAGTCCTCATAACCTGAAGGAACAGCATCACATCCGGGGCTCAATAACACAAGGTAATGCCAGCACACAGAGCACGGCCACAGCCAGAGGTAAYGTGTGAAAACTGCTGCACCACTGATGTTCTCAAGCGTGTGGCCCCTCATTTGTCAGGTTAGAGCAGGAAGAACCCAACGGGGACATGCCATGGTCCAACTGCAGATCTCTGCAGCTGCAGTCGTGGTCAGAGAGAGATTTTGGGTCCTGCTCAACTTCTGCCTMACTTGGCTCCCACTGAAGTCAGGGATAAAATTCCCAGCTACTCCCAAGAAGGCAGATTTAGAGTAGTGCAAAATCGGTCCAGAAGCTGCCGGTAGAAGTGAACATGTCCCACTGCATTAATGATGTAGCTGCTGTGTATGCTCAGCTGGGTACCAGTCCCCAAGCAATGTGCATTAGCTAGAGATCCCCTTGGCCTCAGCGTCTCCTGGGGACTGAGAGCCCAGTGTCCAGCTGGGGGATCAGATCACCCCATTGCATCGTTTTCTTGGGTGGGTTGCAGGAATACCTCGGTCCTATGTGGAGGCCCATGAGGACTACCTCAGAAGAGAAGCCAAACAGCTCAAGAGGGAAAACACTCCACCAAGGGACTTGTCTGATGCCTACAAGGTCAGGTCTCACGAGGGCCTTACTCCCCTAAAAATGAAACCAGCCCATGAAGGCCTGGTTGCCACGGTGAAAGAAGCAGGAAGATCAATCCATGAGATTCCCAGGGAAGAGCTGAGGCGGACGCCGGACATCTCCCTGGCCAGGCCTCTGAAGGAAGGCTCTATTACACAGGTGAGTCTGGGGTGAACACCACAGGTGTGATCTGTCCTACTCAAGCTGTCTTCCTTGCAGGGATCCTAGGGGACCATTCCCAGGTTTAAAGGAGAGAAGAGAGGGCTTCTGGAGCTRCAAACGAGTCACTGATCAGAATGTATATCTGCTTGGATAGACCTTATTCTTTTCTATCCTTCCTCAGCAGATAAATACAAAACTCAGGGGAGCTGAGTCCCTCCTTGGCACGTTAGAAAAGCAATGCTCCACCCATGCAGACGTGCTCAGGAGGCCAGATTTGGCTCTTGTTCAAGGCCAGAGTCAACCCGGTGCCCTCAGCAGTTGTGGCCCTGGGTATACACAGTCTTGGCCTCTTCCCTTTATGGGCAAACCAGCAAGGCTATTGCATGGGGTGAAACGTGGCATGCTGTCTCGTGTTGAGCTCCAAATATTTGGAGGGTTCCCATGGCACCTGGTAGTTCTACCTCATTTCACGGCGTGTGTAGGAGAGAGGCGTGATGGGCACAGACAGCCTGTAGCAGTGACTCATCTTCATCCTGTTGGGGCACAGCAAGGCATGMAAAAGGAGCACCCCACCCTGCCCTGCTCGGTGCTGTCCTGTTATCCCTGCTTCCCTGGTGGCTTTTGCCGTTTGACAAGTAAATTGATGCTGCTGATGTATGGTCCCACTGAAGCAGGAAGCATAAGCCCTGCTGAAAGTTGTTGGGAGGTGACCAGTGCATCCCTGTCTGCTCTGCACCCCTCTGAGCTCCCCTCGCTCTGCCTCTTGTCCCCAGGGCACCCCGCTGAAGTACGACAGCAGCTCTTCCTCAACAAGTACCAAAAAGCACGACGTCCGCTCCATCATCGGCAGCCCTGGGAGGACTTTCCACTCGGTGCACTCACTGGACATCATGCAAGATGCGAGGAATCTGGAGAGAGCTTTCGAAGAGAGCCTGAAAAACAGGCCAAGCCCGGTGACCAACTCGGGAGGCTCCATCGCYAGAGGGGCTCCCGTGATCGTGCCTGAGCCAGGAAAGCCGCACCAAAGTGCCCTTGCCTACGAGGAGCACCAGGCAGGGCACAGCACGGCCTTCGGCAGCCACTTGCACAGAGGCTCTCCGGTCTCCACGAGGGAATCCACGCCACGGCAGCACGAAGGTACTCGCCAGCCCTACACGGGGGGCTAGGATGTACCGCAAGCTGAAGGAGCAGGGTGTGCAGGAAGTCCCTGCRACCACACCTGAGCTCCCAGTAGTTCCCGGCAGGTGCCTGTCTAACCTGTTCTGTGCAGCAGCCACCTGCACCCCGCGGCCGCGGGTGACTCWCGGCAGCCAGGGCTCARCACCTTCCCTATGGCTCCGTGTCCRCRGAATTGTGACTGAAAGGAGAATTCTGCTCTGCCTTGTGGGGCTGATGCTCTTTAGGAAGCGTTTTCTGTATCCTAGCATTGATGCAGGGCACTCCAGGGCTAAAGGCAGGCAGGAAAGCAGTGCTTGGGGATTTTCATGCTCTTTTGCCCCAGCTAGTGGGCGTTTGCCTCCCTTATGTGTCTAGGCCTCATGTGTCACCTCAGCACCCGCATGCCTCGCCTCTAGGAACATCTAATCCCTTCTAAGCTGGTAGATCTGGTCAGTTCAGCTGGGCCTGGCGCAGTMTTCCTGCTGCCCTTGGTGCTGGTCATCTCCTAGAGCCAGAGCTGGGGCCACRCTCAGGTCTGCTGATCTGCAGTGCCTGGCGAGACCCACTCAGCACCACCAGAGCGTCGGCACAGCAGGTCTCTGCCTGGCCCTCGTGGCTGCCCTGTCCCGTTGCTGCAGTTCCTGCAGTTCCCCTCTAGCTCRGGCAATTATTTCCCCCGAGAAAGGAGCTGCTCTGCGGGGAAGCTTGCCGCTGCGCGGAGGCTCTTGGAGATGTGCACATATGGTGAACATGCTGTTCTCACGCTGGGGAGGCAACACCCAGGCTGCGGGGACGTTTCTCAAGGGAAAACCCAACTGTTTCTGTGAATTGCCAGCAGGAGAGCAGAATCCTGCRTGTCTGCAGCTCGCGGGGAGTTGGGGTGCGAAGGACCTGCGGAGGCCGAGCAGTCTCTAASGAGAAGTTCCTGTATCGTGGCTCAAATCGGAAGGGATCTTTTCCAAGCCAGTTAAACCTTCCCCCTGCCCTGCGGCGGGCTCGGTTTGTTCTCCTCGAGCAGCCGTGCCAAGTCGCTGAGGTCTGCGAGGGGAGAGGGAGTGGCGGTTCACAGAACCCGTGTCGTAGCCATGGTTATCTGAAAGTCAACAGCAGCGGCACCGGGTTTTCCTGCGTGCACACGAGGGGCTGGAAACACCGGGAAGCCACCGGGACGGCCGCGCTCTGCTCTGCAGGCCGGGACGTCGTCCATCTGCAGCCCCTGCTGCCCCCCACCCGCTCATAGGGCTCACAGACCCGTGGTGCTCGACCCTGGCAGGGTGGAGAGGCCACCGGGGTGCAGCTCGGGCTGGCCAAGCCCAGGGAAGGCCCTGACGTCCTTGCAGCCTCCTCTGTGCCGGTTGTGAAATTGCTGCCGGCTCCGGAGGGCGGCGGGTGCCTGAACCCTCTGAACCGTGTTTCGTCACCCCGCCGGGGTGCCACGCTCTGCCCTGCGGCGTTGACCTCTCGGTTGCTGGCGGGGTGGGGATGTGGAGCCCTTGGCTGCTCGTGCGGGCCGGGATGAGCTTGTCCGGCAGACCCGTCTCCTGCTGGGCTCCCTGCTAGGGGGAGTTCTCAAGCTGTGAGCAGAGAAATGCAAACCCAGGGTCGGTGAGCTGAAACCCACTGCGCCTCCGGGGTGCAGGCAGCACTGGGAAACGCTGAGGGATCCTAGGTCAGAAGAGCTTGAAAGCTGCTGTCTTTGAAGCTGAACTCAGACCTTCTTGGAGGGAAGCCGTCAGGTGGATAAAGAGGAAGGATTTTCCTSCTGTTCAGAAGCCAAACTTGGCATCCAGCTGCAGCGGTGCCCAAGGAGCTGCCTCGGGCAACCTTAGGGCTCCTGGCACCGGCTGGCACTGTGGCTGCGCTTCCCACTAGACCGTGTCACCTGCACTGGGGACGAGGGCACAGGTYGGTTGCTGTCTGTCCCTCCCCTTGTGCAAGTGAAATGCTCAAGTGCTGCTGCTAGCGAAGATGGGGTCACTGGTGCGTTGTGCCCTGCACCTCTGGTGCGTTCCCCTGGGAGGTGGCAGGTTGAGGGCAGGATGTCAAAGGTCCCCTCGACGCTGGCAGGACTCGGCTCCTCTGACCCCTTTCCTTCTGCTTCCTGCAGGGAGCATCACTGCTGGGAAGCCGGTGTCCCAGGACAGGAAGATCACCCCCACGTCACGAGAGCTCAGCAACTCCAAGTCCCCSCACGCGCCGGTGCCCGAGCACCATCACCCCATGTCGCCCTACGAGCACCTGCTGCGCGGCGTGAGCGGCGTCGACCTCTACCGGGGCCACATCCCGCTGGCCTTCGACCCCGCCGCCATCCCCAGGGGGATCCAACTGGAAGCAGGTACCTTCCYGGCGCCGGGAGGCTCGTGCAGACCAGGCTGCGCTCGGGCTGCRGCTCCCGTCCGAGYTGCRGCGGCTGCACTCTGCTCACCCCGCWGCCCGTGTCCTGAGCTGGTGTCTGCGGCGTGTGAGCCCTGCCAGCTGTGCAGCTTAAGGCCTGAGGCAGCAAAAAGCCCTTCTGGCTGCCTGCACCGCAAGCTCGTGAAGCTGGTGTTCCCAAAGGCCGGGCCTGCCAGCCGAGGCCAGGTGGTCGGGCCCTGCTTGTGCTGAATCAGGCATCCAGCGCCTCCAAACGCGTCCCCCGCTAGCACGGGCAGGCACCGCATTTCCCCCGTGTGCAGCCCTGCCTGCTCTCCCCTGCAAGCCGATCCCTGGGGAAACCCACTTTGTTTCTGCGTCTTTGTCTCTCCCAGCTGCTGCTTACTACCTGCCGAGGCACCTGGCTCCGAGCCCCACGTACCCCCACCTCTACCCGCCGTACCTCATCCGGGGGTACCCGGACACAGCCGCCATGGAGAACCGGCAGACCATCATCAACGACTACATCACCTCGCAGCAGATGCACCACAACGCCGCCGCCACGGCCATGGCGCAGCGCGCCGACATGCTGCGCGGCCTCTCGCCCCGGGAACCCTCGCTGGCTCTCAACTATGCAGCAGGTCCTGCAAGCGCCGCGCTCTCCCAAGGCGTTCCCCGGGGCATTTTGGTCTTTTGGGAGGTGGCTGGGTCAGACCCAGAGGGATGGCTTCGTTGCCCGCTGCAAAGATGCGTCTGGGTCCAAGGGCCAGCATCACGCAGTTACCCGGTGCTGTAGGGGGAGCAGAATTGCTGCTTTTTCCGCTACCTTTAGTTTCTTGAGGTTCCTTGCGTGCAGCCCTCACATAGGGTTGCAAGTCAGACAGCATCCAAAGCACCACACGGCACTGGGAGCCTCCCCAAAGCTGCCAGGAGAGCAGCGACTCCTGCTGAGCCCTGGTACTGTGACGATCCCGCAGCCCGAGCGGCTGCAGAGCGCATTGGGGAGCCCAGGCAGCCCCGGGCCGGGTGACTGCAGTGGCCGGGGATCCGCTAGCATTCCAGGCAGGCACAGCATGTGCCAGCCCGGTTCTGCCTCCCCAGATTCGGCCTCAGTCTAGCTCTGTTATTGATTTCTCCTTCCTGTCCTAAGCTGATGATGAGACTGGTTGCAGGCATCCAAACAGCTGCTGGATCCCCCTCCAAAAAGGACTGGTGGTGCTCAGGGACGGGAAGTAATTCCTGGCTCCCCTGGGGTCTCCGAGGATGCGCAGTGCTGCCAGGCTGCATCCTGACCGCTGCCTTGCCCTGCTCTTCT
The DNA here is from genome assembly GCA_003342815.1 of Eudromia elegans. Taxonomy (NCBI): domain Eukaryota; kingdom Metazoa; phylum Chordata; class Aves; order Tinamiformes; family Tinamidae; genus Eudromia; species Eudromia elegans. Next base: position 3,185,889 of record PTEX01000041.1, on the reverse strand, counting down.
GCAGCCCTCAGCCCCACGGGACAGGCAGCACAGATGGAAATGAGCAGGTTGCAGCTGGGAGAAAYGGCAAAAGAGGGAAAGAACAGATCGGGACAGTTGGCAGCTGGGTCACAGGGTGTGGGGCCAGACCGAGTCCCATAAAACACAGTAAGAAAGCTGGAGGCAGAGGCCAAACTGCAGAGCTGCTTCTGTCTTTTGCAGCCTGTGATAGGTTTCCATCCTGGAGAGGTGTAAAGCCCGTGGCAGCAAGGGCTTCCCAGCTGGGCAAGGAAAATATGAGTGCTCATAGTGTTATATGTTGCTTTTTGAAAAGAAACAGAGCGTGCTTGAGGGCTGCTGTGCACAGATGCACCGTGCAGGGTGGCCCCTCCTGCCCTCCCTGTATGCAGAGCAATGGACAGGCTGGGTCTGGCCTCTTGCTCTGCACGGGAACATCTTGGCATTCCTTCTCCCCTGCGAGCCCTTGAAAATCAGGTCCCATTTTGTGCAGTCAGACAGACGAAATTAAAAACAGCCTGCTTGGAGGTGAGGGGGAGCTGTTGTAAAGCATCCGTGGCAGGGGGTCRAGAGCTGATGCCCCGTGCCGCAGTGTTCCCGGCAGGTGGACACGCTGTGTTTGCCCGAGGAGCGTCTCCTCCCCGTGCAAGCAGCCACGGGGGCTGTGCCGGCCCCTCTCGCTCTGCACCGGAGAGCAGCGGGACGGGACGACCTCTTCGGGCGTCCCTGCCCGCTCCGAYGGCACCACGCTGCAGCAGCTCCGGGTCATCCTGACGGTCCCTTGCTTCTCTCTGCAGGCATCATCGACCTCTCCCAAGTGCCACACCTGCCTGTCCTCGTGCCCCCCACCCCCGGAACCTCCGCCACCACCATGGACCGCATCACCTACATCCCCGCTCCTCCGCAGACCTTCGGCAGCCGACACAGCAGCTCCCCGCTCTCCCCAGGTAACCCCAGCCGAGTGCTTTGTCAATAGGAAAATAGTCGGGCAGGAGTCCCTTAAATTGTTCCGGATCATAAGCTCAGTATGCCAGTGCAGATCAGGCATCCCAAATTAATTTGTCTTTTTGGACTAAAACATTATTTCCCTCAGACCAGAAGCTTCTGGGCCATGCTGAGTTTGCTTGTTGTAGTCTTCCTTGYATTTTCCCTGTGTCCTCTGAACTGGCAGATAGCAAACAGCTTTGTGTAAAGGTTGTGCGCTGGAGAAGGTGCCAGGATAGCTATTACGTGACTTGTTTGGGCTTCGTCACACTGGTTTTCCTGATCTGGCCTCCTCTAGGTGACCTTGAATGGAGCCATTGCTTATCTCTCTGCTACATAGACAGAGTGATATGAAGAGCAGTCCATGTTCCCTGCCGGGGATTGCTCTGCCTGCAGTCCTTTCACTGCCTTTCCATTTCAGGAGGCCCCACACACATGACCAAACAGTCGGGATCATCGGTGTCTGAGCGGGAACGGGATCGGGAGCGTGAACGGGAGAGGGAGCGCGAGAAGTCCATCCTGGCGTCCACYACCGTGGAGCACGCCCCCATCTGGAGACCAGGTAGGCTGGGGAGGAGCCCGGCACAACACGTCAGGACCAGTGCTGCGTGGAGGTAGGATTGGGACTGTAACCGGGACGGTCAAATGAGCCTGTCATTGCGTCTGCCCCCAGGTACGGAGCAGTCCAGCAGCCGTTCGTCGTCGCACTCTCACAGCCACCAGCACTCTCCCGTGTCCCCCCGCACCCACGAGACCATCCAGCAGCGCCCCAGCGTGCTCCACAACACRAGCATGAAGATCATCTCCTCGGAGAACCCCACGCCCTCCGTCCTGCGGTACGTCCCCGCGGGGTCGGTGCCGCCACCGAGACCTCCGCACTGCGGCCCGAGTGTTAATGAGTGTTGGTTCGTGCACCACGGAGGTGGAGCGAGGCTGTTTTGGCCTTTGATCTCGACTGGAGCTTGCAAAAAAGTTGTGATGGGCAGAGGCCCATTTGTGTATCCTCTTCCTTGTCCGTATCTGGTGGCTTTAACTGCTACCACAAAAGATGTTTGAGGGCTATCTGTGACCAAATGCAGATGCCAATTCTTTTACTGAAAGTTTCCTCCTTCTGTCTGAGATTATTATGGTCTCTGGGATTTGTTCCATGGTTTTTGTTCTGTCTGGTTGAATCATCCTGGTGACAGCAAATAGCCCATGGCCAGCTATTGTGGGGGATACGTGGGTGGTGGAGACTCAGTCTGAGCCCTTGTCACCTGCACCAGTATGGGCCAACTCAACAAGCCCGACCTCTGTAAGGAACATGGGTGGGCAGGGCTAATCTGGTGGAAYAAGTTACAGCAGTTCCCTTCACCACTCGGTTCTCTTATCTTTGCCTCTTCCTCTTTTGCCTTGAAGATCCTCATCCACCACTACCACGTCGCCGATCCGCTCCRCAGGCTTCCCCTCGGCCTCCACGCTGCGCTCCTCCATGGACGGCTACGCAGCCATCATGGACCCGGCCGTCCTACAGAAAGAGGCCTCGAGGGCCCGAGAAGCCAAGGTAGAACGTCCCCAGCCTGACAACAACATATTCACCTCAAAGCTGCCCGCCGGGGCCAACCTAGAACAGTCGCCTTCACCTATTAAAGCCATGGAGTCGAGGCCTTTACCTGCCTCCGGTTCTTCTCATCACTATAGCAGAGGACAGGGGAAAAGCCAGCAGCACCATCACTCCCTGGACCAGCAGCATGCAGCCTCAGGCCCTGAGCAGCACAGTAGAGACAAGAGTCAAAGTAAACCCTTTTCCATGCAGGAACAGGAGCTCCGAGCACTCGGTAAGACCACCACGACAGCGGCCAACTTCATAGATGTGATTATCATGAGTCAAATTGCATGCAATAAGGGGCAGCGAGAAAGAGGCTCGCTGAGTAACGACTCCACTAGTGATGGTAAGRAATTGGAGGGGAGGGACGACAGAGCCAACCTGCGGCCTGAAACCAATTTTGTTTTGTTATTTCTTATTTTCAGTTGTGCATTTTGGCTGTTGGCTTCGTCAACAACCCGAGTGTGTTTCTCCCTCTGCTTCCCAGTTGTTTCATTATTCCAGGCTTTTTATTTCTGTGTGTTTTAGGGATCTTCCYTTCTCCCATCCTCTTTTAATTATTTCCATTGCCAAGGCTTGTTTTGCAAATGTCATTCAGTTCCTGGTATTGCTTTTTACGGACAATAGCAATTTRCTAATTCTGATTTCCCCATAATTAGAAATTCCCAGGCAGTCTGTAAGAAACAGTTGTGGGTAATAAATCAAATGAGCAAAGAGGAGGGTGTGACGGGGCCGCTGGCCGGCAGACAGGCACGTCCCCGCTCGCGGTTGTGCCTTGGAGCGTGCAGGATCTCCAAGCGCTTTGCAGGCTGCCGAGTGGGGTAGCTCTGATGCGATACCCCTGCTTAGGGTCCCCAGCAGTGAACGTGGGATGAGAGGGAAACGTAGACAGGGAGGTTCAGGGGTTGCTTCACCCRGTCGTGCTCTGCAAGCTGCTTCCAGAGCAGAGCATGATAACCACTCGCCAGCGATCCTGCACACAACACAAACGCAGCAGGAGGAATTTTTACAGAAGAAGGTGCAGGAAGGGAATTGGATTCAGGGTCTGGGCTAGTTGTAATGGGACCCCCTTAGGGAGAGCTACCAGCTTCACCTGGAGTGTTCGCCCAGAACTGCCCCTCAGTGTGCAGAAGCAGCAGGGAGCTGCAGTGGGGTAGTACGGCGGCACCTTCCTCAAGTTGGAGCATCTGCCAGCATCTGCGGTGGCCGTCAGCACTGAGTGTTACCACCAAGTCCTCCTTAGAGCACAATAGGGAAGAGCATGGAAAACACATGGAAAGGGCATGGCGGTGTGGGCTGAAGGAGAGCTGCTCCCCCGGCACCTCCCAATTCGCTCATCCCAGCGTGACATCCAGGGCCCAGGGTGTGCTTCTGGCCTGGATACGTCGCCCAGCTGAGCTTTTCCTGTGCATTATTTCCTGATGTYAGTGCCTTCTCCAGCTGAATGTTAACCATGCCAATGAAGAGGGGCTTCTCTCTGGTCCGTGAGCTGCTTGCAAGGATCTCGCATTCCCCAGGATTGCTCGATTCTTGGTACCCGGGAGCTCGTGCCGGGGAGGCTTCTCCAGGGGGAGAGGTCAGTGTGTCGGGGCCACCACGAGAGTCCCCGCTGGGAACCAGCCCCCTCCGTCAGTGCCGGGGGTCGAGTGCCAGATCTGCCTCGAGCTGGCAGCTTCCAGGAGTTCCGCCTAGCAGGTCGAAGGCCTCTTGAGACGAAAGTCCAAAGTGTTACCAAACTTGCTTAGCTGGAGAGAGGCCGCGTGCGTCTCCCTTGCTGCAGAGCCTTGGCCTTGGGGTTCTGGGAGTCTAGGACACATTGGTCCTTTGCAGCTCGTCTGTAGGTGCATGGCCTGTGTGTGCCTCGCTGTTCTTGCTCTGACAGAGGTGGTGATGGTCCTTCCTTCCTGCTCAGCCTGCTSTGATGCACTCTTCTCACAGGCATCGCCAAAAGGTGGAATTGCAAGTGGAAGTGGCCTGTTGTTCCCGCTCTGTGGGCAGGTGTCCCAAGGCTGCTGGGAGGGCAGATACACCTTGTGTTTGTCCCACGCTGCCCCATCCTCTCCGCTGCTCTGGAGCCACATCTGCCCCTCGTAKTTTCACCCACCAGGTCTTCCCTGACCTCTTCATTCCCTCCTTAGCTGAACATGAGACTCCTCTTGTGAGCAGCCATTGCAGCCATGCTCGGGAAGAGCAGAGGGAGCTCCAGCCAACGGCCCTTCTTCTCCTTCCACAGGCTTCCACGGTGGCTACAGCCCGGACCGTGTCGAGGCCGTGAGTCCGGTGAGCTCRCCCAGCCTGGCCCACGAGAAGGGGGCCAAGCTGCTGCCAGACCCAGAGAAGGGACACGCAGAGCACGACCTGCGGCAGAAGCAGCAAGGTGAGCTTGGCACCGCAGCGAGCATCGTCCGGCTCTCCGTTTCTCGGTGCAGTGTCGGGACGTTGCTGGGTCGCCGAGGAGGAGGAGGCGACGTTCCTCGCACTCCAGCCCTGTCCTTTGTGCCTCCCGCAGCCTCCCTGAAGGCCTCGGCTCCCGAAGCAGCCCACCTGCAGCACCTGCGCTCGTCGGAGAGCCAGCAGCCCCCGTGCCAGCCGCTGCAGGCCAGCCAGAGCGTCAAAGGCATGAACCAGCGCGTGGTCACGCTGGCGCAGCACATCAGTGTAAGCGAGCTGGCTCCCTCCTTGCTGGGKCCCCGGGGAGGAGGACAGAACCGTCCCCAGAGCTGACCTGATCCCCGTCTGGTGGGGAGGGCCGGGATGATGCTGGAGACGGGAGCACTGTGGTTTGGTGCACCAGACGTGTTCAGCCCGGGTGGTTCAAGCAGCCAGTGCAGAGCAGCTCCTCCTGCTCATGCTCTTCATTGAGTGCTGCGAAGCAGGAGGCAGAAACCAACTCTGTCTCTGGCTTGGGGTTCTCTTGCAGGAGGTCATCACCCAGGACTACACACGCCACCACCCTCAGCAGCTCAACTCCCACATGCAGACGCCGGTGTACTCCTTCCCCGGGGCCGCCTGCCCCGTGCTGGACCTGCGGCGCACGCCGAGCGAGGCCTATCTGCAGCAGCAGGAGCACGCGGCAGCCTCCAGGATCTCCCCGCAGAACGAGGGAGGCAAACGGTGAGAGCAGAGCACGGGCAGGGCGCTCACCAGCTCAGCTGGAACAGGGGGAGGATGAGGCCGTGGGTGACCCAGGTCATTGCTAATTTATATCCCCAGCTCAGGGCTCACGGGCGTCACTTGCTTATAACACCCAGAGCCTAAAGCTGTCTTCTCATCTTGGTGCTTTTGCCCTGTGGTGCCTCTCTTGCCTCCCCAGTTGTCTCAGGGATGCCCTGTAGACACCCTTAAAGTCTGTTTGTGTCCCCCTTCTGCAGCCGTGGTGTCCCTGGCAGGTCACTGCATGGTGACCTAGCAGATTCCAGGTCATTCCAAACAACACAGTGCAAATCTTCTTCTGTTGTTTCCAAATGAATCTTATCTCCATCCTTTTTCAGTGAACTAGAAGCTTGCTAGATGTATGTGCTGTGTCATCTATAATTACCCATTTCAGGCACCAGCTTTATTTTTTTTTTTAAGTCACATAAAATTATGCAAGTGGCATCACAAGAACAGTATAACTGCTGCTGTAGTGAGCTGAAAAAATGGGAGTCTTTCATTGGAAATCCTAGAGTGGGATCTGCCCTGCTGCCCCAATGCAGACAGTTCAGTGAGACCCAGATACAYCCAGGAAATGGTGGTGTCTCCAAACCTGTGACCCTGTGTCAGTAAATGGGATTATTTTTCCCAGCTCTGCATGGCCCTAGAGTTGGCTTTATAGCATGAGGGGGGAGAATCCAACCCTGGCCACCCAGAGAAGAAAAAAAAATGTAAAAAAWGAAACCACAGAAAGAACAAAGACGTGAATTCCCAGAACTCGCCGTGAGGAATTCCTCGCGGACGCGACCCTGGCCGTCTCCCAGGCAGCTGCTGCACTCCGGCACTGGAGGCCTCGCCAGTGTAGCCCATGGCTGGCGGGTCCCCTCCAGGCTGGCCCCAGGGCCAGGCTGCTCAGCGGCGGCCAGCGAGCCCGTGCACGGCCCTCCTGGGCCCCTGCAGAGGCTCTGCCCGCCCGTGCGACCCCCAGAGCCGCTGTGGACCCGCTGCCAACGCTGCCACGGGGCGGACRGGCTGGAGGAGGGACGTGTCCCCGGAGCGACTGTGCCCCAGCCCAAGCAAGCACCACACGGACGCCGTCCGGGGGTGGCGGCAGTCGGGGTCCCCGCAAGCGCAGGAGAGCTCTGCAGGGTAGAGGGACCTGTGGGGCAAGCCAGAATGTTCCAGGACATTCGTCCCTCCGTCTCTCCTGGGTAACTAACTGTATTTGGGCCCGTCGCCGGCTGGCCGGCTGCCCGGAAATCTGGGCCACATCGCAGCTCAGGCCTTCTCTGCACGCCTGCGGTTCAAAAAATGCCCGAGCGGCTCGGTTCCTACGGCTCGTGTTAAAAGGCACTGTAAGCCCAAAGGGTGTGGAAGGTTTGGCTTCTTTCCCTGCTTTACAGAAAGCTATTTTAGTCCTCCCCGCTCCCCCTCGCCCCCTCGCCGCTGCGCAGAGGCGCAGGGTGTTGCAATAGGAGGCTGCATCTCCCCGTCCCCTCCGCAGATCCCCGGAGCAGAGCAAAGCGTCGGCAGAGAGGGGGCCGGACAACTGTATCGAGCCGGTCTCGCCACCAGACGGCGTGGCGGAATCGGAGCACGCCAAGAGCGCCACGTACCCGCTGCTGTACCGAGAGGGCGAGCCGCTGGAGCAGAGGTGACGCCGAGGGACACGGGGCGGCGGAAGCGGCGCGGGAGCGCTCCCCTTGTCCCCCTGCCGCTCTGGGCTGCGGGAGGACCGGCCTCTGCCCTGCTCTATGAAGCATCCCCATGCACAGGGCTGGGCTAGATGGGGGATGTCTCCTTTTGTAGCTCCGTTAATCCAGGAGCAGGGTGAGGGGCCAGCTGGCTCTGGAAACAGCTTCTCTGAGGAGCTGGCCTTGGAGATCCCCTCCCAGATGGAGCCTGGTGTGGTTTACCCACTACTCCGCAAGCACATCCTAGCAAAGCGCCCCTCTCCTGGGGAGACCAGGTGGGAACGGAGGCGTTYTGACCCAGCTTGTAGATCCCAGTGATCCCGGGACGTCGGCTCCCATCCCTTTCTCCAGAGCAGGCRATGGCCTGGCACTTCTTTGGCACCTTTGGCAACATCTCCCTTTACAAACTCCTTTTCTCATGAAGGTTTGGCTGAGCAGAAAAGATCTGCTTTGGGGAACTGAATTTGAGGTCTCTGAAAGRAATTTAGTTGGACTCACTCATTGAAAGGTTGGAATAATTAGGAAGGAAGGACTTTTCTTGCAGCCAAAAGTAGAGTCACATCCCAGATGGATGTCTGTAGGGCTTATAGGGGTGTTTCCCCACTGTGATAGTTTTAAAATAGAGCTGGGCAGGGAACTTGGACATACCAAACAGTGCAGGAGCCCCAGGGCTCATCTGGGGCAGATTCAGTTGAGGTGGGATTTGGTGAACCTTCCATCACACTGGTTTCTAACAGGCTTTTTCMTTGCAGGATGGGGTCCAAGTCCCCTGGAAACAACAGTCAGCCCCCAGCTTTCTTTAGCAAGCTGACGGAGAGCAACTCTGCCATGGTGAAATCCAAGAAGCAGGAGATCATCAAGAAGCTCAGCACGACCAACAAGAACGAGACKGAGTACAGTAAGGACATGGGAGATGAGTGGAGGGCACCTGGGGACCAGGGGGCACACGYGAAGCCGGGGGCACTTGGGAGTGGGAGCCGCTGTGATTAAGGGCTGGGACTCCCACCCGGGTGGTTCCTGGTCACGCTGAGGTGTGCTGGGAAGCACCAGTGCCAGCTGCTTTCTGCAATGAGCCCCCCTGGTCCTGGGTGGCTGTGAGCACCCAGGGAGGTGACAGGAGGGTGTCCCAGCTGCATGGCTCCTTGCTATGGCACTGTCAGTCCAGCCCATGTGGGTGGCAGCAGCAGATAAACTAAACAAGGAGGAGGTAATGAGTTGGGCATGGAGGAGACTTAAGAGCATTTGATACCATAATGAGTGGCCAGCCAAGCTGAATCCTTCCTCCTTGAGGTGCTTCTCCCCGCAGCGTTACATTAATCCCTCCATCAATATTGGTACAGCTCTGCAAAACTAACCAGGCTGGCTTCTATGAGAAATCCTGCCCGTTCGTTCATTAACCACTAACAGAGTAGATAGGATCATGATTTAATTTAGCCCAGCATTTTGCAGTCAATACTAATTCAATTTGAATCCATCTTACAACAGCTGCATCGGATAAGAGGGACCAGGCTGTCTCGTCTCCCGGATGGTGTTACCATGAGCCCACTGTGTTGTTATGCCCCTTTGGGGACACGCGGCTGAACCCCGTGACATTCCACACTTTCCCTTATCAAGGGAAAATACACAGAAATAGGAAACGTCTCTTATTTTATGAGAATTTCTGTTATTCTAAGGAAAGCGATATCCAAGTCAAACAGCTCAGCTAAGAAGGAAAACATTGATTTAGCCTTTCTTCTCCTCCCCACCGCCCCGACCTGCTCCCCGGCCATGGGGATTTGAGCCCTTGGGAGCCCTGCAGGCAGGAGAGAGGGGTGAGGTGGTAACGCGGAGGGGCTGGAGGGGCAGGTCAGCACCGAGACTCTGCACATGGGCTGTTGCCAGCCCGGGCACTGTGATGGGGACACCAGTATCGTGCCATGGCCGTCGTGACAGGCCCAGCCAGGCTATTCGCGCTGCTCCCTCTGCTAAAGAACTCTTTTTTTCCCCAGATGTTGGGCAGCCCGGGACAGAGATTTTCAATATGCCAGCGATTACCGGAGCAGGTAACTCTCACACTTTATCTGTACYGTGCCTCATCCCTTACAGACTTCATGGGTATGAGGAAGAGGAGACTCAGCAGATTTAAACTGGCGGTGGGGAGATGGTTTTTGTGGTTGTTTCTTTGCACTAAGACCAGGTGTAGCTGTCGCTGAGAGGCTGAAGGCCTCATCACACCGCGACTCGCTGGTGCTGAGTTGAGACAAGGCAGCAGGAGTCCTCTGGAAGCCTTGCAGGCCTCCGAGGTCAAACCCCAGTAGTGGCACCAGCAGTAAGTTTGTCACAGGGCCTGGCACGGGGACGGGCAGTGCGGTTCGAGGTGCGTTATCCTGGAGGCCGGTGAGGAGCGCGGGAGCTCCAGCCTCGCCGGAGCTGCAGCAGAGGTTGCACCCCCCGTGCTGCTCTTGTGGCCGTGCACACAGGACGAGGAGGTGGTGGGTGCGTGGCAGGGCATCAGCAAAGGCAGGGAGGGTAGGAAAGGGCTTCCCACCACCGCCGGCTGGATGTGATATGGGAATTGGGCGTGTTCTGGAGCACGAGCGGGAATGGTATCCCACACACAGGGATGAAGCCCAGGGCCGCCCTGGTGTGTGGCCACCCCCTGGGCCAGGCATCAGGGCAGGGCGTCCCTCGCACGTCCGCGTCCCTGTGAGACTTCGCTGCCGTTGCTGTGTGATCCCGAGCCGAGAGCCCTGCAGGCAGCGGCACCGGGAACAGTGCRAGGGCGCCAAGGGGAGCCAGGAGAGCAGGAGGCCACTGGCGGGGCCCGGCCCCCCAGCCTCATTCCAAACCGCGTGCCGGGAGCCGGCCCGGCAGAGCACCGGGGACGCCGGGACCGCTGCCCCTTCCCGGGAGGACRAGGGGGCCCGAGAGCCTCCGGAGCGGAGGGGCCGGGCTCGGCGCCCRCGTGTCTGTATTTTGCCCTCGCTTGTCTCCTGTAACCGCCGCGCTGGGAATGCCGGTCGCGTGGCTGAGCCGCTGGTCCCGCGCGCCGCTGCTCCATAACTGCATGGCTTGAGACTCACCGCGGCGAGGGACGGGAGGGCTCTTCCTCGCCAGCGCCCAGCCACGCCGGCCCGGGCCCCCCCTGCCCAGCACGGCCCTGGGCAGGCTCTGCACAGACCCCCCAGCCCCTTCCTTCCCTGTCTCTCCCGCCTTGAGAGCGCGGCTCCGGCGTCTCCGCACGCCGCTTTCCCAGAGGGCTGCGGTCCGTGCAGGAGCATCCCCATGGCCCGGCCACGCGGGAAGCCCCCGTCCCACTGCACCCCCCTGGGGCTGCGCAACACCCCACCCTTTATCCCCCCCTCCTTCCCTGTCTCCTTCCCTGCCCTCCCAAGCCTTCAGCCCCCCGGGAAGCCCGTGCCCAGGAACCGGCTCAGCCCCGTGCCCTGCCCCGGGCGGGTGGCAGAGGGGGGCGGCGGGGGTCCCGCCGCGGCGGGGGCCCCGTGGATGGAGGTGACAACGTGTGTTGCTTTGCGGGAATGTGCTGACTGTTTGTTTCTTCCCTTCTCCCTTGTCTCCTTCCTCCCCTTCCCCGTCCCCCCCATCTTTCTTCTCATTTGGCTCCCTCCCACCCCCCCVTCCCCGTCTTTCCTCCCCGTATCTCCCAGGGCTAATCAGTTGTAGGAGCCAGGCGGTCCAAGAGAATTCCAGTACCAACATGGGGTTGGAGGCAATAATTAGGAAAGCCCTAATGGGTAAATATGACGAGCAGTGGGAAGAGCGCTCACCTCTCAGTGCCAATGCTTTTAACCCTCTGAATGCCAGTGCAAGCCTGCCCGCTGCTATGCCCATAACTCCTGCTGATGGACGAAACGAGGACGTGCGCTCCTTGCCAGGTCTGCAGCCCTCTCCCCCTTCGCTCTCTCTGTGTTATTAATTCTCGCCCTTGATATTTCCCCTTTCACGGGTGGATTTGTTCCCCCTCCCAACACCCCCCCCGTTTTTTTTGTTGTTCATTTTGGTTTCCTTCCCTCCTCCYGCCCTGGCTTGGAGCTTTGTGAATCCGCTGATTAATCCCGGTCTCGTTTGATGTTCGTTTAATAGTCTCGGGAGGTGCTGACGCTTTCTCTAAACCACTGACCGTGCTCCTTTCCCCGTTTGTTGTTTTTTAATATCTCCTTTCCTTAGCGCGTCAAGGAGGTTCGTGGGGGCAAAAGAGAAATCCCCCAATGCCAAAGCCATAAACTGAAACAGCCTCCCCTAAACCATCCGCAAAGTCCCGTCCCGCTGCCAGCCCGGGGGAGTAGCAGCTCCGGGCAGCCCGGGCTGGGGCCGCTGCTCCGGCACGGCGCCGCTCCCGCGTGGAGCCTGGGCCTCGGCAGGACGGGCGGACGGATGGACGGGGGCTCGGAGCCGGGCACGGAGCCGAGGAAGGGGGGAGTGCTGAGGAGGGTGGGAGTGGGAGCCCTCCGGCTGCGACAGGGGTTGGSTCCGGGCGCTCCGGCCGGTGGCAGGGTCGGCGTTCCTGGCTCCTGGGGAGCCGCCCGCTGCTCTCGTCCATCCGTCCGCCCGTCCCTCCTTCGGAGGAGCGGGGGGTCCTGCCTAGCAGCGGGTTTGGGGGCCGCGTTGGCTTTAAACCTCTTGCAAAGTGGCTGGCGGCCGCCAAGGGCTTTGCCGGGGGTTGAGGCAAGGGGATGCACGGGGGCTGCGCCCGCTCCCCGCGTGCTGGGGGGCACCGCGGGCTCCTTCCCGGCATGGGGAGCGCGTGGGTCCCGCGGGCCCGTGACGAGCGGCCGCTTCTCCTTGCAGGAGGAGGAGGGAAGCCAAAGACGGCGGCCAGGCCCAACAGCCGCAAGGCCAAGTCCCCGGCRCCGGGGCTCTCCTCGGGCGAGAGGCCGCCCTCCGTCTCCTCCGTGCACTCGGAGGGCGACTGCAACCGGCGGACGCCGCTCACCAACCGCGTCTGGGAGGACCGGCCCTCGTCCGCAGGTACCGCGGGGTGGGGTGGGGTGCGGGGGGCTCACGGGGTGCCCTGCGGGTGACGTCCCCGGCGGACTCCGAACGCCGGGGCTGCCCGTCCCCGAGTGCCACCGCGTTGCGGGACGGTGCCCGGGGAGCCGCGCTCTCGCCGTGCTGCCGCCGCCGCCGTCCGCGCTGACCCTCCGCTCGCTCTCCCCGCGCAGGTTCGACGCCGTTCCCCTACAACCCGCTCACCATGCGGCTGCCCAGCGGGGTGGTGACGGCGGCGGCGCCGGCCGCGTCGCTGCCGCCCGGCGCTGCGGGCAGCCAGCACCACGCGTGGGACGAGGAGCCCAAGCCCCTGCTCTGCTCCCAGTACGAGACGCTCTCGGACAGCGAGTGAGCGCCGGCCAGCGAGCCCAGGGCCGCCCCGCGCCCGGCCCCGCCGCCCCAGCCGCCCCCGGCACCAGAGCTGCTGCCGCTCGTTTCTTTACCCCCCTCTTTTTTATTTTTCCCTTCTTCCTTTCCCAACCGGCCAATCTTGGGGGGGGCTCTTTGGTTTCTGCATTTTTTTTTTTCTCCTCTCTCGACATCTTGGAAATTTCTGGAAAAAAAAGGAAAAAAAAAGAAAAAGCCTTAATGAGATAAAAATCCCGGGAACCCAACTTGGATGCTGGTGCCCAGGCTCAAGAGCGAACGTGCTGCTGACACCGGGGCGGGAGGCGGCGGCACCGGCTCCCCGGGATGCGGCGTGGGGGTGTCGGAGCAGTGAGGAGCCCCGGGAATGAGGAGCCCCTGGAATGCGGAGCATGGGGGCCCAGGGCCGGACAGACGGACACCGTGGCCTCGCGCCCGCGTAGCGGGGGGCCTTGGGGTGCCCAGCGCAKCCCGGAGGTGCCGCAGGAACGCGAAACCTGGAGGGGAAAAAAAAGAAAAGAAATTGTTTAAAAACGTTTAAAAGGAGAAACAGGATCCGGGGCCGCCGGGGGGTCCCCGCGCTGGGGCAGCGGGTCCGTCCTGCCGCCCTCCGGGCCCTGCGGCGGCGGCACGAGCGGACGGGCAGGCAGGCGAAGACCCCTTCCCTGCAAATAATAATAATAATAATAATAATAGTCCCTTCAGCAAGAGAAATCCAGGGCGTGAATTGGAGGGGGAGGCGCTTTCCTGGCGGGGGCCACGCGCTGCGGACAGGGGGGCTCGGTGGCTTTAAGTGCATTGTTTTCTGAATGGCGAGAAAAGGCAATTGTAAATTGTATTGGTCTACAGGGTATATTTTTGATACCTTCGGTGAATTATGTCAATATTTTACGCAAGGAAGGACTTTAACAAACCACAGTATTACATGCTGTAAAAGAGGTTTCTGTTCTTACCCGCGGGGCTTCGATGCGTTTGTCCATTGTATGGAAATGTTTAAAAAAGAAAAAAAAAGGAAAAAAAAAAAGGAGACAGTAACGTTGATCCATCAAAGTCACCTGTGGGGCAGGAGAACGTATGAACGAAGGTAAAACACCAAGGAAAGCCCTTGCGGGGGTGGCGGGGCCGAGCTCGCCGGGTGCAGGGCGCGAGGCCGGGCGCTCGCGGCCAGCGTCTGAAGCAGGAAAAAAAGGAAAAAAAGGTTTTTATTGTATTTTTGTGATACACACGAATGCTCTACTTTACTTTTTTTTTTTTTTTCATTCCATGATGTTGGATCATATCTGCAGTTACATGGTTAAAGAACAAAATATTAGACTGTTTTTTTTTTTTTTCGTTCACTTCTGCTTTCTCGCTCCGGGGGAAAACAATGGCAAAAAAAAAGAAAAAAAAAAAAAGAAAAAAAATACCCCAAAATGTATGAAAAGCTTTGCATTCTGTACGCTCGAGGAGAAACAAAAGTAACGCCCCACGACACAGACTTTGTGCCTCTGCTGCTGCTGGGTGAGGAGCCGGGGGAGGCGCGGGGAGGGCGCCGGCCCGGCCGCAGCCGCRGCCCCGACGCCCCTTCCCGCGTTTGAGGTTGATTCCGGTTTCGAAGCACGAGAACGCCGGTGTTCGCTGTTTGTTTGGGGGTTCAGGGGGGGTTTTTTGTTGTTGTTGTTTTGGTTCTTTTCTGTTTTTTACAATGTACAGGTTTTTAATGTTCATCGATGTTTGTCTTTTCTGTTGTGCTTTTTTTTTTTTTTTTTTTAAGAAAAAAAAAAAATGGAGAAAACGCACGAGCGCTGTGGGGTGTCTTTGGGTGCCCGGGGGGGCAGGGGCCGGCTCTGCAGGAAGAGCTACTAAAGTGCCCCGGGCCCTGCTGGGAAAAGCCCCGACTCCGGCCCTCTTTGGAGCCTCCTCCTCAAGCTTTTTTTGGGGTCAAAAGAGGCAGAACAAAGACTGGCCGGAGGACAAAGGTACCGGAGGGCACGGCAGGGGGTTTTCTGTAGGGGACGAGGAGGATTGCGGATCATCCGTGATCCCTCTGCCCTGGGCAGGGGACGTGAGGAGGAGCTGAGCGATGTGTCCGGACTCGCTCACACATTGGGCTTCAGTTCAGATTTACGCCCTCCTGACCAGCGCAGCACAGAAGCCCMTCCGCTGGCCCTGGGATTGACCAGGGAATCAACACGCGCTCCCTGACGAGGGTGCCGAGGCCCAGGGGCAGCTCCGGCAGCACGTGGGGCGTCCTGGGCTCGCAAGCAGCTCAGAGAGGGACCGGAGCAGCTTCGGAAGCTGCTTGTGGTGCTGGGGGAACCGGGGGGCTCCACGGGTGGGCACGGGCGTCCCGGCGTGTGCCCGGCCGGGCGGGCTGTGGGTTCGTTCACGCGCTCGGTTTGGCCCCCGAGCGAGGGTGGCGGTAACGAAGGCGCCGTCACCCTGCGCAGGGGCTGCTTGCACAGAGAGCCCTGGGACAAACCAGAGCCTTTTCCATGGGGAGGTTAATCCAGAGCTCTGGGTTGGAGCTGTCTCCAGATTTAGTATTTCTGGATGGAAATAAGAGCGTGTGAGGGTCCGTCTGRTCAAGGAAGGAGCCAGTCTTTGTACCCGCTCCCTGTACCCTGGTGAGACGTCGCAGCCGCCTCAAACGGTGCCGGTTCCACAGGACCAACATCCCTCCAACCCACCTCATGGGACCCATTCTTAATCCACCAGGCTCCGTTCAGCCTCCCCGGCCGCTGGAGTGTCCCACATCCGTGCGGAGCAGCGGCCGCTCCGGGGTCTCCTTCCCGTGAGCTCCGGATGTTCCTGCTGCCCCAGGCCCACTGGACGTGAACCAGAGGGTGTCAATGTCGGCCGGAGCGCCCCATGGAATGGGGGTTCCTCCCGCACCCTGACTGGGGCCTGGGGGGACGGGGTCCGAGCAGCTCGAGCGGAGCCCCCAGCGCGGCCGAGGGGCTGCAGGGACCCCCTTCCTTTCCCAGCTGCAGCCCATTGCGCTGGGGCTGCCGCTGCCCACAGCGCAGGACTGGCCATGGAGCTCCACATGGGGCCAGGCTGCTCTCCAGATGCTCCTTTGCAGCACTGAAAAATACTTGGGATGCTTTTCCCACCTCACCCTTCCCCTTTCCGAGCACAGGGAGCGGAGGGCCCGTTGGAGGGCTGGACGTGGGAAAGGGGCCGGGAAGCGCCAGGACTCGGTGCTCGAGGCCCCATGTGCCTRGAAGTGCCGGGGCTCTTGGGAAGCGAGGGGGAGCCCAGCTGCGAGGGGAAGGGGTCGGGAGGAGCAYGGAGCCTCCCATTCCCTGGGGCGCTTGTCAGCAAGACGAAGGCGTCCGCTTCAGTTCCCTGCGTCCTCCTCCCTGGCCTCCCACGCAGGAGCCGCACGGACTCCCCCGAGCGTCCTTGGGGACCCAGAGCACACAGGCTCGGCCTCGGCACCCGTCACGTCGCTGTTGTCAGAAATCGGGTTATTTTGAAGGGAAAGGGGCAGTTTTCAACAGTGCATCTATAACTAGCTTATGGCTGGCGTGTCCTTCCCCTGCCCTTGTTATTCATACTGAAAATGATAAATGGGGGATCGATGGTTCTTGCCGGTTTCCGAGGACGCGTCTGCAGGTCCGAGCACAGCAAGCAGCGACCCGAGGCCTCGCGCCATGTGCAAGGGGGAGGTTTTCCTCCTCGAGGATCAGGCCAGGCTGTTTTTGCCMCTTGCTGTGGGCAACGTGACTGTCRTTTCCCCRAGCTCTGCTGAGTGCACGGGGCGTTCTGAGTGCACAGGCAGTTTATTATGATGATTATTTAATCTCTGCATGCCCATGATCAGCAGCTTATTTTAGATGAGGCTTTTGGCATTGCACATGCACCGTTCTTGCTGTCTGAAAAGAAAAAACAGCCTAAGTCTGTTCCTGAAGGCATCTAGTGTAAACTCCAAGCCCATCCATTATTACTTCAGCACCTTGTAATCCCTCAGCGACACGTGCGATTCCTCTCTGAAACATCCCAGGAGCAGAGCTAATACCAAGCATCASCTGCTTACATTTACGGCACCCCAACGGCCCGGGGCGAGGCTCCAGCGCAGGGGTTAGCTCACGGGAGCGCGCTTCCCAACGCGGAGCCCGCCTCAGTGCAGCTTTGCGCGAGGGTTGGGCCGCCGCCTCGGGACCCTCCCCTGGGCAGCTCCCGTTGCGGGGTTTTGGTCAGCGCCCAGAGCGGCCGCGCGCGGCCTTGGTCTGGCGTTGGCGTTTCCAGCTCCGCGCTGGTCCAGGCGGTGCCTCCTCTGCCCGCCCCGCGTTGCTGCRTTCGGCTCCCTCAGGTGCTTGGGTGTCTCCCACGCGGCCTCCYGCTTTGGCAGGGATTTGTGTGCCAAAAAGTTCAGGATCAGGGCAACGGCATCAGCCTCGGAGCGAGTCCCCTGCGTAATGCGGCTTTCCTCCTTTCCATTCCTTACGGATTAACAGCCGTTTCCGTCCAAGCCCATTGACTTCATCCCTATAAATCCAGTCCGACTTTTCCATGAGGATTAGTGTCAGATTCCCCCTGCAGACATCTTAGCTCTTGGAAGGGAGCTCTCCTCCTTGCTGGCTGGCAAACCTCCGGCGCTTACAGGGATGGCGTGAGGAGAAGGTTCTGCCATGAGGAACCGGAGAGCTGGAACGTACCGAGGCTCCCGGTGACGCCCACGGACACGGATCCGGGGACACGACCCAAGCATCGCTCTGCTTCTGCAGTGGTTTGGAGGGCACGGAAAAGCTGCAAGGGGAATCATTGTAATCGCACACCAGGGCTTCATAACGAGGTAGAACMAGGTTGAGCAAGAAGGGAGAAATTTAGGGTGAATAACTGCTGACCAGGGAAAGTCTGAACTGCAAAATTGGCCCGGCAGGAAACTTGAGCTCTGTGCCCCCTGTGGAGCTGTTTAAACCTCCCCCCGGGCCTCAGCGATGGAGCAGATTTTACTGCTCGTGGCACCCCCCATCTGAGCCCACAGCCTCCGGAGCACGGAGAGCGGGTCGGAATTCCACTGATAAAGGAGGGAAAACTCCCCATCCRGATGAGAAAGTGGCAACAGATCCCAAAGGAATGGATAAACGGATAAGGAAGGAAACTCAGTATAACAGTTTGTGCATTTTATTATGATATATAAATTTTGTCTTCTTAAATTACTCTGCATGAGTTGAACAGGAAGGGATTATTGTGGAGGGGGAATATACAAAAATAAAAGGATATTGTGAACTACTGCATTACCACATATACAACAGTAAAGTACTTCACAAGCACTTAGAGAATCAGACTTACAAAAATAAAAATATGACACATCCTTATGCACTTCCACCACCCTGTGTTCTCTCTGCCCTTCCCCAACCTTCCGCCGCCTTCCAGCCCCATCGGCAGGTCTCCCGTCACACGGCAGGACACGCTGCTCGTTTCCATGGCCCTCCCGGTACCCGAGMGGGAATGAGCGTCACGCAAGACGCTGCAAGCAGAGCAGCTCTTGGCGTGCYATGGGGCAGATATTCAGGACTGGTTAATCCGTGTGGGATGGGGAGTTCATGCGGCAGTAGAAACACCAACATCCACCAGGAGAGATGCAGCCCTCCCTACACAGCCCACACACACACGGCTCTGCGGGCCTGGGCCTGATGCACAAGCCTGGGGACCACTCACATTCACAGAGCTCAGGGGGCCTCAACACTGTGCTGGAGGGTGGATCTGACCTCATTTCAGCTCTAAAGGAGGCAAGGACACTCCTTCCTGCAGGAAAAACGAATACAGCTAAGCATCCTAGCTCAGTTTGCACAGACAGRACCATTCAACTCCGGATGCGATTCACACAACCTCCAGTCTTCAGCTTGCTCTACAGGTTCTCTTGCTCACCGTCCCTCTAGCGACCTTCCCRGTTTGGTACGACGCACTCAGCATAAATAATAAACAGCACTCACCTCTCCGAGCTCACTCAACCGCTGCTCTCAACAGCCAAACCTCACCTCACCATTCCCAGAGAGCCTGCACCCACGGTGCGGATCTCACTGTATTTCACATTGAGAAAAGCAGGGCTGTCTTTACGAAGGAAGAGAAAAAAAAAAGGGGGGAAAAAAGATTTTTGGTCAAACTTGTTCTCTGTGGCTTGTGCAAAGTATTCTTCAGATCCTGAAAGGTCAATAGTTAACGTTCCCCTTTTTGGCCCTGAATGCAATGACAAGTAATACAGGCCTGTTCCCACCTTGTCTCTCGAAAAGCAAGTGTCAAGAAGGCCTAAGGAAAGGCAATGGCAGACAGGCCACGATGACTCTGTTGCATTCAGAGGCCAAACAAGCACAGAAACAAAGGGGGCCAAGGGCAAACCCCTCACCTTTGAGACAGAGACCTTCCAAAATACTCTGTTTTGATGTAAAAGAGCATGTTAAAAAAAAAAAAAAAAAAAGAAAAATCTACTCTAATGAAAACCAGAAGTCTTCTGTGAAAATTTCTGGTTTCAGAAAATAACTACTGAAAGAAAATAACTCCTAAAAGGCAAAGTTTGACTTCACCCACCAGGCTCACACAACTATGGAAAACTGGCATCTTCAGATGCCAGATTTCCACTAGGAAATACATGATAAGCAAGTCCRCGTGTCTCCAACCCGCGTTGCACAGGGACCATGTTCACCCCAACTTAAGGTGCCCTAAGACACCTTAAAGTGCCCTGGTGCCCTTAAGGCTCAATTTCTACGCTAACTGTGCAGCACGGTGTTCACTGGAGCTCTGCAGAGGGGCTGTTTCAGGCTGAGTGACCCCTTTTGAGGCAAATGCTGCTTTGCAGAAACAAAACTTGATCAATAATGTGCATTTCTGTGTTGCTTGAAAGAATTCTACAGTCCCTGGAAGCCTTGCTTGGAAATCCTTTCAGAGATTTGTCTCTGCTTGGTTCTAACTCCCAGAGTTTATCACTCACCCAGCACACAACATATCTCTAAACATCGATGATGCTTCCACTGTTAGGATTTAGGTATGTATATATAAAGGCTTATGTTGTCATCTGGTAGAAAAATGGTGYTTCCTTTTAAACAAGGGAGCTCTGTTTCATAAAGGTCACAGTTCTGATCGCATCTACCAATTGCCCTTTGAAAATGATGGAAAAGGGCACTACTTAAAATATTATTTTTTTTAAAGTTTGTCAGATCATTTTTTAATCTCTGTGGGTTTGTGCGTCAACTGTTCTGGGCAATCAGCTATGTCTTGTGGACATCGTTAATAGGGTTTCTGACTTGGCTGCTYGGCTGCGTTCTGAAATAACTCAATCAGACTCACAGCAAGTCAGGAACAAAATGGAAAGTTTAGAAGAGGGAAAGCTGGAAATTAATTTCCGGACCTGTGTAGCTATTTTCTAAGTCTGGGCTCTTACAAGAAGCATGCAAAAATTATTGTAAAATTTTTGGAGACAACTCCCTGACATTTTTCAAAGGTTTTATGTTTGCAGGAACCCAGGCTCTGCAGATTTGCAGTGAACTACCAACACGCAGAAATGCCCRCAGATGTGATTCATGACTGGGGAATGGTTTACCTTGGGGTGGCTGTAGTGACTCCTGCTCTTGCAGARTCTCCTAATCCTGCTGTAGGGACAACTCAGCTGTTGACTTGTTACAGCCGGGCTGAGGAAGGAAATTCAACACGGATTTGGGCTCTTCAATAACTCAGATTCTTTGTGAGACAGTTTGGATGCTCSTCCACAGTCAGTTATCCAGGTCACAGGTAGGGAAACCACCAAGTGCGTGAGTGATGCTCACGGGTTAGCCCAGCATCTCCCTGCACCAGACTCCTCTCTGYAATGCAGCCCTGAAACCCAGAGGGTGGGCAGACGTGTCCCTGCAGACTGCATGCTAGGGCACTTAGAAAACAGCTGCAGAACTAGCCTGTTTCCTTAGTCTCCCTTGCAGACTCTTTGCCAGGTTGGGTCTCAGCAGAGCGGCAGTGGTTGYGGGCAGACCCTTCCTTGCCACACGTGCAGGCTGGCAGGAGAACACTGCCGGCACCTGGGTGACATTCCTGCTTGCTGCGGTCCCACTGTGGCAMATTTCAGGCAACCTGTGAGACTAGGGGCAGACAAGGTCATGGCTATTTACAGAGCTTCCTTGGCTTCTCTCCAGCCAAGGCTGGTGGAAGGCTGTTACCTGCAGAGGAAAATGCAAGCAGCAAGTAATCGCTCTGTGCAAGACATCTGCCCCTGTGGCACGGAGACAGGGCTCCCAGCTTCCCATACAGGCCTGTACTTTCCAGGCTATGTCTCTGCAGCTGAGCTTTCTGCTGTTTCCCAAAACAGGGACCTCTGGGAACCACAAATCTCCTCTACATACTCCCACTGCACCACCTTGCTATGGTACGTTGGCATCTAGCTGCCAGCAAGGACACTCGGTGTCGTCTGCYTCCTCCTGTGCTCGCTGACAGTCCCCATGACTGTCAGGAAGCCGGCCTGGAGGTCACCACAGTGGTGCAATATTGCAGCTACCTTCCAGATGAGCTCTTGGAGCAGCATGGAACATAAYGATACAAGCAGCTGCCTCTTCTGCATTTAAACCTTAGAAGATTTGGCTGGGTGGTGTTGGGCAGGCTGGACCCTGACTCTGCAGTTGTCTTCTCTTTGCAGGGATCAAAGCAGCTCTGAAGGCCACAGTAAGTCTCATCTATGTGCTAGATGAAACCTAGAGAGCTCATAAAGCAGCACTCTGCTCTGGGGTAAAAGAGGGTCTTTTGTCATCCTGATTTCATCTAAACACAAGTCAAAAATAGATATGCTCAGAAACAAAAAAGAAAAAAAAAAAACAAAAATAAGATCCAGATCACAAACATCAAGAATGTCGTAAAATGCGAGCCAGCCTGTCASTGATAAAAACCATCCCATGTCTTGCAAGCCTCCTCCCAGCCAGTTCAGCCTCACCCAAGATGACACGTTTTCTAGCCACTAATACTCAGTTGCCACCAGTGAGGGCCCAGCCAGAGACCCAGCAAAGGCCAGAGTGTCCTCGAGGTCAGAGAGCGGCCAGCAGCAGCGTGGATCAGAGGGTCTCACTGTACATGACGCTGGGGCTGGTTTCCTCGCACAGTTCCAGCTGCACACTGGAAGCAAACCAGCGTTTGGCAGAGCCTAAGCTGTAGCTGAGGGTGGTCCGGTAAATGTTCTTGGCGCGTTTAGGAAAAATGATGGTCGTGCTCTGGAACCTCAGTGGCTTTTGGCGAGGCTCGAAAATCAGCTGGGACTTGTAGTTCCGCCAGGTGCAATTGGGGGCGGCGATGACYGTCTCGCTGTAGGTGGTGACCGTGGGGATGGGGCTGTAGAAGATATCATCCCGGTAGTGCCTCTCGGAGTCATACTTCACCTCTGAGTTGCACCTGCAGAGAACAYCAAGGCATCAGCAATGGGGTTTGGGCAGCAAGCAGAAGAGTAGGACCCTGACCTGCTGAGATTAGCAACTTTTATCACACCCTAGTGTTGAGTCTGAGCGAAGAGCTGGGTACCTGTCCTGGTGTATCTGAAGTTTGCAGACACCAGGACAGAAGGCTCTAAGCTGGGGYAAGGCCAGAGGCTGAGGAATGGCTGTTCATCTATGGACTCTGCAACAAGAGCCTGACATCCCAGGTACATTCTTAACCAAGTGTTGACCCATGCATTTTTCAGAGGCCCAGCCACACAACAGCCACTTAAAATGGTGCATGTGCCCATAGAACCAAAGTCCACTGGGCAGTGACTTGTGGTGGGTCTCATATGCTCCCTGCTACTAGTGYTAGGCCTGCAGGATGACACCGCACTAGTGGCCAGGCTGAAGAGACACTGCTGGTGGCCTACGGCCACGGACTGTCAGACTGAAGTCAAAGGAACCTACATGCCAGCACGGCGAGTCTGCTCTTGCTTTCACAGTCCATGCTRTCCATGCAAGTGCTAGTGTGACAGGAGAATAATGCTATCAAGATGGTTGTCACAGTGGCAGAATCATAGTATTTGGGGCATCTGTTGGGTTGCTAAGGCTGTGAGACTGTCTCTTTCTCTTTATGCTGTTGTGCCACCAGAGCACAAGAGAAGCCCATGCTTCAAGACAAAGTCAAAGGCGCTGGGAGAGGACAGCGAGGACACTGGTTGAGRCCTCCAGGAAATCCAGGCAACAGTCACACAACAGGCAAAACCAAGAGATGCTGTGTGCCACGGCTGCCAAAATCCAAGCCATGGGGCCTGAGGAAGTGGCAATGTCAACAGTTGTTATGACAGKTACTGTGTAAGTCACAAAATGTGGGTTCTCTGGTCCCCAAACCCTCCTCTGGCAATCAGCAGCCAAAGAACGTGCAGCTCCACATAACAAAGATTAAAAGCTGGGTGTGTGCTTGTCACTACCTTCACCCGGAGGCGGGTGGACTGAGCGTGCRCCGCATGTAATCCGAGCTGCTGCAATGCATTTCGCACAGCTAGGATGTAAGCAAGTCATTCAATGCACATAAAACACAGCCCCACCGCAGCCACCATAAAACCTGCCTGCGGGCAGTGCCTCAGCAGGCCCAGGTTTACTGGGGTGYGCTTCCCGGGAGGCGCAGGGGTGGGAACCGCAGGCACGCTCTTCCCACCCCTGTGCGACTGCACTCCGCTCTGGGTGCATGCTCCACACCAGGGCCCTGGAGGAGGGAAGGACACCTCAAATGCTGGCTTGAGGGACCACTTCCTAAGCAGGAGATAATTCTGCCTCTGAAGCTGCTCTAGAGGTGGCCTTTGTCACAAATGCTAATAAAACCAGGTGCCAGTAATAATGGTGTTGCTTCTTCTGAGGACACAAGTCAGCAGAGAACAGGACAAAGAGACAAAGACCACCAGGCCTAGGCCATCAAGTCATCAAGCTACAGGTGGGAAGGGTTTTCTCTCAGAGCTCTGGATTTGATCTGGCCTTTAAAAGAAGGCTGCCTTTCCTCACTAGCTTCCCCCAACCCTTGTCTCCTCCTTGCTATCTCTGCTCCTGTCTGGGCATTTTATTTCAGGTATTATTTCCTCATCTATCACTCCTTCCCTTTCCACCAAAATAACCATGACTCCCTTTTGTAAATACTTTATTTTTGTTGTGCCCTCCTGCCTTTTTTTTTTCTTTTGAAGATAAAAAAGTGCCAGGAAAAAGGAAAGAAATTCCCCATGCCCCYTCTGTTTTCCCTACCACCAATCCCTTCTGTACCTAATTTCCTGYACGGGCTCAGGGCTGACCTCAATGCTTTCTCCAAAAAACACAGGGTACATTCGAGGCCTCGTCTCTGGCATGGATGAGTTCAGGAGCAGGTAAGGCATCTGTGGGGAAGAAGAACAGAGGGAAGGTTAGGACATAACAGGAGGCTAATGTGGCTCACACAGTGCTGTTGACATGGACTGTGCAGGGTTCAAAAGGTCTCTAGGTGGCTGAAAAGCCCTTGGTGTTTTTCCACTTTACATGATRCAGCTTCTGCCTCTGCATGTACCAGAATCACAGCTGATTTTCAACAGTTTCCCACTTAGGCTATCTTAGGGCTGGTGAGATGTACTGAAAATGGCTGAGGGTACCAAGAAATCAGCTTGTGCTGCCTTTGTGATTCACTGCTGCCTTCCCCAGCAGCTCCTGGCTGGGACAAAGGACTGATGCTGGAGCTGTGGTCCTGTTCCTACTGCTGGGGCTTGGGAAGAGGTGCYGGGAATGTGCCCTGCATGTCCCAGTGATGCTCCCTGGTCCTGCACTCAGCTGGTGTTAATGGGCAGGGCTGTGCTGACCCACTCAACAGCATGAGCTCACATAGCTGAGGTCTCTTTTGCTCTAGTGGTTTGGGCWTTCTGCCTCAGGGCAAGACAAAAAATGTTGCTGCTTCATCTGAATTCTCCAAGTCTTTAAATTCTGTATCCCAAAGGCACAGAGCTGCTTAGTTTTTCCATACTGAAATGCCTCAATATTTTACTACTATGTTGAACTGAGTAACAATGAGTAAAATGGACAGGCCCTCTTTTTCATTAAATATTTCTGTTTCTTTGTCCYCCAAACCACAGTATTTGCATAGGTCTAGGGAAAAAGAGAGGAGAAAGAGGGGAGGRAAAAAGATATGTTAAAATATGTTCATCCTCATTCCCAAACACTGGCCAAAAGGCAAAATTCATTCCTGGGTTTCTTTCAACATTCCTGACAGGGAAGGGCAGGGAGCAGCATTTCTGGTCATAAATAAAGCTCTTTGCTTCTGAAATATGAGTTGTTTAGATTAGACAGGCCAGACAGTTCACAAGGGTGCAGAACTCTAGTTTTTAACAGGCTACATATGGCCTGAGCTCCTTCTGAAGACATCTTGTGCACAAGGAGACATTGCTTGGGTGCAGCATGTGCATGTGGGTTCATGGGCTCAGGCAGCATGGCCAAGCTGGAKCTTGGGGAGGTTCTGCTGTAAAATGATGCAGATTGCTTGAACTAGTGAAGCAAGAAAGGCTGGCAGTGCGTCCCTTCCTGCTGAGGGACATTTTCCTGTGTAAGAGAGCAGGAAGCATAGGTTATTAATCATCTCTGAGACCTCCACTTCTCTGATCTAGCTGAGAAGAGTGCACAAGTTCCCAGGGAAGATGAGGAGAAAGACCCTGCGAGACAGACAACACACATGTCCCCTGCCCAGGCAGGGTCATGACTGATCATATATACCCCTTTTCTGTAGGAAATTAGGCTGAAAATACACTGCAGAAGTTTTCAAAACGCTGCTTAGACACGGCCAGCTGTAGCAAACACTTCCAGCTTATCCAGTAGAAGCTTAATGTAGGCTGAAGAGGGCAACAGGGTTTTCCTTTTTTTTCTTTTTCAATACTCCTATGGGCATATTTGACATCTTCAAAACTCCAGTTGAAAATCTGCCCTCTCTTTACACTGTGYCCACTTAAGGAAAGGTCTTGTCCCAAAGGCTGTAAGTTTTGTTCTTGTTTGTAGGTGAGGTGAGAATCCTCTCCACGCTCCTCTCTTTGGAAAGGTCAGGCCAGCTCAGCAAAGGTATTTCCAGCTTTCCCAGAGGATATATTTCCTTTGCACAGGACAGAAAGGTGGACTTCAGTCACAACATGAAGAGCAGGCCTACAAGCATGAATAGCCTTATGGCTCTCACCGGAAAATATCTGAATGCCCTATTTCTACAGATGAAACAGTGGAAAAGAAGAATGTCTAAAGCAATAGCCCAACTCGAGTAATGCATAGCCAAGTGGAGGGCCAGCTTTTGCAAGAGCAATGCACAAACAGGCAGCGGTTGTGACTTCCTATTGCGAAGAACTTTTGAAACTGCCATTTCAGCTACATGCTGGAACGGGGATCCAACTGAAACTGCACTTTGCCTCCCCAGGCTGCCTCAGGAATTACTTGGATTGCACCCCAGCCAAGCTAACCAGCTTCAAACTCTCAGTACAAAGTAGTGCTGGTAAAAGTCAGTAATGCGTTTTATAGGTAGACAAGGCAAACTGGCATCAGCTTCAGCCCTGCAGGCTTGGCTTGAACAGTTTAGAAAGCTGGGACAATGGCAGAGATTGGCAAGCCAGCAACTTCTACACATGTTGGAGACTATTACAAATTCACTTATCTACCATGTGGGAAGCCTTGGAACCACATGGAATTCTGCCTGTGGAAGGCGTACGTAGCCTACAAAGCACAGTCTAAAACTAGAGATCTTCTGAAATAGGCTGTGGACTGCTCACCAGACAAAATTAAATTCCTTGCAGAGGAAAAGGGTCATTTAACAGTGAGCCTAGGTTCTGCAGAGCAGCACTGGACAGGAACTTCAGACGAGGTCTGTTTTGCTCCCAGTTCTGACATGCCTGCTCCTGAATCCCAACTGCAGTTGGGAAGCAAAGAACAGGGGACAGGAGCTCCATAAATGCTTCTCTTTGGGCATGAATTGTTATATGGTTGGCACCTGCCAAAAACTGGCTTTTTGGCCAAAGTTTGACAACAGCTCYTTCCAATCTGTTCCAAGACAAAATCAGAGCCAGAAAATTCTCCCTCTGACAAATAAAAAGTAGAGTGATGTTTTTCCTCCTTGACAGAGATGGCAGAAGGAAGAGAAACTCTCGAGTGCTGAACTTCCTACAGAACAGGATGATCCTGGGCTTGTTTCCAGCGACCACTCGGTGATCTCTGGATGTTCACACACAAGGTCCGTTCCTCYGCAGTCCTGCAGCACAGGAGCAGAGCTCAGGGGACGCTACTGCAGATCCCATATGGTGAAGAGGAGGAATCCAGGTGTCCTTAGAGCAGCCTGCACACAAGTGACACCCAGCTGGGGTCCATCTGTGCAAAGAACAAACCCTAAGGTGCTGAAAGGCTATAGCTGGGGTCTGGCTAATCCCTTCCTCTCGACTGGAGGTGCTACCATTTAACCAGATGTTCAACACCCAACTGGGTAACTTCCACCATGCTCTGCAGCTCTGTAAAAACCAAGTGAATAGCAAGGGACTCTCAGTGGAAATTAAAGCCAGTCCCAAAAGTGTACATTATGCCYTCAGAACTAAGGTAGGTGGAGCAGAATTAAGTAGGCATTTTTTATTTCCTTTTTGGTATATAAATTTTCTCAACCAGCAGAGAGTTAAAGTATTATTTAAAAAAAAAGTTGAAGTGATTTCTTGTTTGGCTGCATTTTTCCCCTCTGTCTTAACTCTGATGCCTTTCAGGCATGTAAAGGCCTGGGCAGCTAGGCTCTGCTTTTTTTCACATAGTATATAGATAAACACCCATAAAATAGGTCACTGAACAGGTATTCAACCTACTGCAACCAGCAGCACATCCTTTATGCTGACATAAGCACTATGGAGGTCTCCCTGCTCTCAGGTGGATACGTGCCCTTCAGTTCTGTGTCGCCGTTTCYATTGGTGCCAGCAGTGACGTTTTGGTGGTTGGTTCTTGGGAAGGTTTTAGACCTCAGACTTCTGAATGATGGCAAAAATCATGCAATGGAAAGAATAAGGTATAGAAAAGGTGTTACTCTTCAATATTCAGTCTCTGWCTTTGGGCTTTGCACTGCTAAGATGCTTTTTATTGAGGGCATTTTAAAAGAAAGAAAGGAGATCCACCAATTGGTAAATAAAGGTAAGGCCAGAAAGAAAAGTGCCATGGAACTGGCCTGCAGTACCTTGTGCTTTCATAAATCCAAATTCCAGGAAGCAAAGCCTCAAAAAAAAAAAAGGGGGGGGGGGGGAGGGCCTTGAGATGACTTGAAGAGAAAATGAAATCTCTCCCTCAAATTTTTCCCTAAAGAGCAAGGAGGGCCAGAACTGACCAACTTCTTTTGCTAAGAAATCAGCCTGAGGGTGCTAAGAGGCTGTGGCTTTAGATCCCTAGGGACTGTAAGGGGAAAGGGTTGCCCAYGTCTCAGGATTAGAAAGAGGAGACAGCTCTCCTAATATCCAGCTTCCAACTTTGCTAGCACATAAACAAATCTTTCCTCATGTTTCCCTGATATGGAAACATGTCAGACCTATGAAAATGTCACTTTAATCAGCTGTTATTTACAGCTATAATGAAAGATCTGGCTGAGTTACTTGATATACATCTACATTTTCCACTCTAGTTGATATGAAATATTTGTTTAACAGACCATTTGTTTTTCCAATATCTTCACATATTATACTTTACAAGTAATTTATACTAGTGCCRAATGAAATTTAATTTGGAAGTGATAACAGTAAATGGCAATCTCAGGTAGAAAGCAGGGCCTTCTCACTTCAAGTTATATCCCTCCTGCCTAGAGGTCTCTGCGGGGATGCAGCAGCGGTGAAGCAGCTGGAAGAAGCCACCCTAGATAATGTCGCACTTTTAGAGTAGATAGGTGGTTCCTGTAACTGTTTTTCCATTTGCCTTTATCAGGAATGTTCTCTGAACCAGGATGACATGCCTGTCCATCCCCAAGACCATGCAAAGGTGAGCACACCAGTTAGTATGTGCACTTAGACCACCATGTCCCTTCTAATTCCACTGATAACACTGATCTGTCCATTTGCATTTCATTTTCTCAGTTATTTGGGGATCGTTTGGGGCAAAACACACCATGCCCACAGTGGTGTTTTTTACCTCTGGCTGTAGTGCTGAAATGCCAAGGGAGTTTCTCACAAAGAGCTGGTGGTCGGGATTTGCAACCTATTCTCTGGCACACCAGTTCCTGGAAAACCTCCTGTCAGGCAGCGAGCAGTGCTGTCGCCTCCCCTTTGCTGAAGGCCTTGCTCTGTGTGGGTTTGAACCTCCTGCTTCTGATTGCCAAGACCAAGCCATTAATCAAAGTACAGAGGTAGCTCCACTGGAACCAGCCAGAAGCAGGATCAGGTTGACCTGCCAAGGAAGTGGAGCTTGSTGCCCAGACGGGATGTGTGCCATGGTTTGCAGGGGAGGTGAAACCCTCAGCCAGTCCTCATTCCTTCTCTCCACACRTGGCCTTTTCCACAGTTGCTGGGATGCAGGTGGGCTGGGAGTCAGGGTTCCTGCATCGTTGCAAGGGCTACAAGCTGGGTCAGGTTGGGAGTGCTGAGCCTTTCTCATCTTTGCTTTCTTTGTAGGTGTTGGCAGGTCTGGAAGTGGTGGAGACCTGTGGCAGCATGTCGGGAATGAGATTTTTAATACCACTCATAAATCCATCAGAATTGGTATGCACGTCGACCTGGACCCTGTGTTTGGAGCCATGCCAGCAAAGGCTGTGCTGAGGAGCAAGGAACCCTGCTGTCTCCATCCTCTGCACTTGAGATGAAGCTGAATCTCCTCCCATCACACAAGCCCAATTCTTAAATGACACTGTGGTCAAACACAGCAGCTGAACGTAAGTAGCAATACCCTAAGTGGGAGCATTTATGACAGAGGAGGCTCTGGGACAGTCTTGCAGAACCTTTCGCCAGATCTACCTCCCTTGATGTGAAATTTCACTCCCTACTTCTCTTGCAACTGCTTCTTCGTGAGTACTAATAGTGAGATGCACTTTGCACACATGTTCCTTTTGGCCCAGAATTACACAGAAAGCCTAGAGAATTYGGTAAACCAAGTCTTGAGTGCTTAAGAATCAGTTCAGTTGTGTTTCAAAGTTAAAAGGCAAAAGTCACCTTTTATTTTCCTTAGAATATTTGCATTTAAGCACAAAAGATAAATCCCCTACACAGGCTTTATTTGAAGAAAATAAGCCAATTTCTGCTGAACTGCAAGTAAAATGCAAAAAAAAAAAGTCTCTAAAGGGTGTTGAACTTGTGGTATTTATGACTCTGGCCCTAAATTGCCTTTCATATTTTCTTGGATCCCAAAGCTGTAGCCAAATTGGCTGGTTAAATGTGAATAAATGGTGCATTGTCTTTGAAACAAAGCTGTGCTTATTAAAGAGAAAAGAGTTTACTTTTTCASAGTCACAGTTAATCACACGAAGTGGGGGGAGCATGGATTTTACACACAAGAGAGCCTTCAATAAGGGCATGCAATCTCATTTCAGTCTCTACGAGAAGGGCTGTCCCAGATCAGAAAGATTCTTCAACGTATTTGTCAAGTTAGAGCAAACTAGCTGCCTGCGAAAGAACACAACTGGGTTCAGACTGGCCTTTTTGAGCTCTGCAGCAAGGAATAGCATGAAAACCTTCCCACATACTTGGAATGTTGTTTTCTTCACCTGACAGCAATTTATTGGAACCCTACATACTAGATTTTTGGCCATTAGTGACTGAGCTTATATGTTTTATAGTACTACAGAAGAATGCAGACTGCATTCCTGGCTCTGTCATGTTTCTAAGCAAAACAAATGCTAATATAATAGGCAACTAAGAAAAAAAATAAAACAAGTCTTGGATTGCAAATAGCTGCAATTACTGATTTGCCAGTTCTGCTTGCTCTGAGGAAGGGCAGAGTAGTAGAGTTAAGCAGCAGTGCAATCACAGATTGTGTAATTGCCCATAGATCTGTTAAACAGYAAGATTAAAACTAATTAGACATTGAAATTTAGGAGGGCAAAGCAAGTAGAGTTCTCATTTTTCCTGCTTTAGTAGTAACAGCTGTGAGCACAATATTTGCATGGAAATGAAGGGAAACACTCCATAGAGTGAATTAGCATGAATATTCCTATTTATTTCATTATTTTGGAGCATACCAAGCAGTCAGAGTTCCAGCACACAGTTACCCACCAGTCCAAATAATGCAATCAAATCTACAAAGTGAGCTCCTCTGAAATGTGTAAAAAGTTCATTTGTGATCAAAATAACTGGAAAAAGTAACTTTGCTAGACATGTCTCAACTTTTTGCTGTAGCAGTCGAGCACTASAACTCTTGGTGATGGTAGCTCAAGAGCAGGCATGGGCTTTAGTTATGTTACCTTATCTTTGATAGCTAAGAGCTCTGTGAGGAGGAGGAGGAGTGGTCACAAGCTCCCAAGGGGAAAAGAGGCTGTCACAGACCTACTATAGGGCATTTTCTGGTTCAGCAAGATTTCATTCACCTTCCTTGTTGTTTTATTTTACAGATAAACAGCAAATGTCTGAAACTGCAAAACCAGATGCATGTGGGTACAGAAATGGTCCCATCAAAATGACACATGTGCCAAGGCATCTGCAGGTAAGACCCTCTATGTGAAACCTCAAGGGTAGCAGGTCTGAGATCTCTTTTTCACAATTAACACTGCATAGCCTAAGCACCTCAGTCTGGTGAGGAGGACTCATTTTGTGTCTGAAGGTTTTGGAGTACAGGGAAATGAAAGGCAATTTCYAACAACATCCTAAAATACCCTTAATATTTGAAAGTAAATGAGGGTGTGACAAGTCACTGCAAAATGTCTCTACTAGGAAAAAGAGTCTTGGAGTTGTCAGGCAATCCATAGGTAGCTAAACCTTTCCCATGGAAAGGCCTGTGCTACAGACAGTTTTTATTCTGTATAAAAGCCAATTAACTGTGGAATACACCTACAAGTGTCTTTAATTTGCCTTAGGAAGAAAAATACTTGAAAGGGTCCTGTAGAAGAGCTTTCCTTATCCTTTGGAAACCTCTCCCACCATGGCTTACGCTGTCCAGTTTGTGTTTAAAAGTGGCTTTTATAGCTCAAGGATGGAAATAAACAAAACAGAGCAGAATAACAGYTGAAATCTACCCAAATCCTGCTCTGCAGTCAACTGCTTCACCGACAGGCCCCTAGCACCAGCCCTCAGGGCTCTCAAACCATTGCCCTGCTCAGTGCGAGAGCCGCGCGGAGGCTCCTGCCACCAAACCCACTGCAGCCACGGCGGCTGCTCCTCCCAAACGAGCCCCGCCAGGGAAGGACATGGGTGTCCTGCCTCCAGAGGCTGGGTGTTCCTCATCCCCAGCTGCAAGGCTCCCTCCAGCACCGCGGCTTCGTCCTTGCACCGTGGGACGGAGGAGCAGAGCTGCRTGCGGCTCATGCAGCCGTGACCTGCATGGGCAGGGCAGTGCCCTGGCCAGCTGTGGCACCCTCCATCGCTCAAGGGTGGCACCGGGGCACGTCCCAGAGCTGGCCGGGCTCCTGCACCATCACCAGGGTTCACCCAAGACAAGTGGCCAACGTGTCTGAGTGTCACCGGAGCGCTGCGAGCATCCCGACCCGGGGGCTGTGCCCAGGGGGGACGTGGCCCCAGGCACGGAGCGCCCCAGCTCTGCCTCTTACCACTTTGCCGTCCTTGGCCTCTCGCCGCTGCCCCGGAGGGTCCGCGCTGCCACCGCCGCCGGGTGAGAGGGAGTAGAAAGGGGGGCTGGGGCTGGGGGGCAGCCCCGAGTCCGGGCTGTCCAGYAAGCCCTCCCGGCTCTTCTCCTTGAGGCTCTCGTCCATCCCTTGCAGCTGGAGGTGACCGACCATGTCTGGGGGGCAGCGAGGCGGCCGCGGCGGCAGAAAATCCTCCAGCGGCTCCCGCGGCGCCGGCGGGGAAGGGGGAGCGGCGCCGCGGGGCGGCCCCGCCGGCCGCTTCCCGCCGCCCGGGCGAGGGGGCAGCGCCAGCATGAGCCGGGCCGCTTCCCCGGCCGGCCCCGCGCCCTCCCGGCCGGCGGGCGCGGAGGGAGGGCCCGGGGGAGGCGGCGGGGCCGAGCGGGCCGCGCTGCTCCTCACGCCGCCGCCGTCCGCCCGCCCGCCCTCCTTCCCTGCCTATTTATGCTGCGAGGGTGGGAGGGGAGCCGGGCAGCGCCCTCCCCTTCCCCCGGCCCCCCAGCGCTGCCCCGGCCCAGGCCCGCTCCTGGCGGGCGCCTTCGCGSGCCGAGACCCGAGGCAACCTCGGTGCGGGGCCCGCGGGCCGCGCTGCCCTCGGCACTCTCTGGGTTTGCCCTCCGTTTTGTCTGATTTTTTCCCTCCCTTCTAATTTTCATATTTCCCCTCAGGTCCATCTTGATTCTTCCCCTGCACTCCTCCATTTCCACAAGCAGTTTTTCCCTCGGTGCGAAGGGGCTGTGGTGGCCCCGGGGCTCATGGAGACCCCTCTGCGTGACGGCCAGGATGGCATCGCGGGCTGGCTGGGCCCTCCAGAGCTTCCTCGTGCTGCCCCTGGCTCCATGACACGGGGGCAATGGCCACTGTGCCTTCGGGACCACGGAGCAAAATGGTGGGCTTCCATGGGAAGCTCTGCCCAAACCCAAGCGGAACCAGCAGCTTCTCCTGGGCCCAAGCTGGTGGCCCAGCACTGGGCAGAGCGTGACCATGGCTGCTTGCACCACACTGATATCGGCTCCGACGAGCACGAGCCGACGTCTCTTCCGGGGACCCATCAGAACTGACCCGTCTGTCACGGCAGGGCCTGCTGAAGGCTTTCACCAAGCGAGGGTGGCACAAAGTCCTCGGAGGTGGCCTCAAATCCTGACCCCATTCCCGGAGGGGAGCCAGGCGCTGCGTGGTGCCGCGTGGACTTGCTGGCTGCATTCGTGGAGGATTCCTCCTTCCTTACTCAGGTCAAAAGGAGAGGGCTGGGGGATGCCCAGCTCCACCGTTGAGTGCAGCGAGGGGAGTAACTGAAGCGATTTGTCCGCACTGAGCTGTGCAGAAGGATTTATAAATGTCAAAGAGCCACCGAGCAGCCCACACAAGAACCTCAGTGAATTCCTACCTCCGACCCGCTGCTCAGCTCCCGCCGCCACGCAGGCTGCAGGAGCCCGGGCCTGCAAGTCTCACGCAGCCACAGCTGATCGGGAAATGTCAGAGGGGAGCGAAGGTCAGATTTTCCATAAATTAAGCCCTGGCTTGGTACCTATCACGTAATGGGATTCCCAGGCCGGCTAACGCTGTGAACT
Organism: Eudromia elegans; assembly: GCA_003342815.1. Taxonomy (NCBI): domain Eukaryota; kingdom Metazoa; phylum Chordata; class Aves; order Tinamiformes; family Tinamidae; genus Eudromia; species Eudromia elegans. The sequence continues at coordinate 3,151,951 of PTEX01000041.1, read as the reverse complement.
GCAGTCATTGAACCCAGCAGTTCCCCTGCCGCTCTCCTGAAGCGGTGAGATGGTAGCTGTGAGAGGAGGAGGTGTCTTCAAAACTGCCTTTTGCAAGAGGAGGACAAGGACTTGGGCTCTTGACGGGGGCGAGCACGGTATCCTTTCCTCCTACAGGGATATACTTTAGATTGAGTGGGGTATTTTTTCCAAATACTGCCTTGCTAAGTACCGAGGGACTCCTGTCTCACACTGTGCTCAAAAGTGGTGTTCCTGGGTTCCCCTCACCACCTCTCCACCATGGCCTTTTCTCTGCCTCCTTCCCTTGGGATTCTGGCTACGTTCCTATATCCTGCAGAGCTTTAATACCGTACTCATCAGCCCTTTTTAGCCTTGAACGTTATGCTGGTAAGCTCTTACCCCCTGAATCCCCAAGGATCAGACTTCTAGATGCTTTGGTGAATCCCCTACCTTCTSTTTCCCTGGCTATTCTCCTTGCTAGACTTGAGTGCTCTCGGGAATCTGCCGCCTTGCAGACATGGCAGGATGTCAGCGTCACATGCTGAATTTCCTTCCACTGCTGCCAGGCCTGAAAGTCAAATAGAGCGAGGGAAGAAAGAGACAGGATACAAACACCTACATCGGGACTTTTTCTGAAGCAAGCTGGGTGGCAAAATGAGAAGAATGTTAAGAATGTCCATTCTGGTTCACCATCGAACTCGATCCTTTGGGAACGCCCACAATGTAACTAGTCCCAGTAAGACAGGCCTGGGCTGCAGTTGGATGTAGCTACGTTCTTTGATTCCCTTTGAAGAGGTGTAATCTTTCAACAGTGTGCTCCTGACAGTGCTACTGAAAGCATCTGTGTCTCCCAAAAGAAGAGAAATGCAACAACAGAATAGGAACCAGGTGCATCGTGCCTAGTCCACCTTGCCTGGCACCTTATGGAGCTGTTTGCCTCACGTCAAACCTAGAAGGAACCAAAAATAGGCATCTGTCTCTGAAAGAAGCAACCAAACTAATAGGTATTTGCCTCTGAAAGACTTTTTGGGAAATAATCCTCCTTGGAGCATCCTGAGGTGCAACTTTTCTAAGCTACCATGAGGGTTCATAGCTGCTGCTTCTCTCCCATTAGCGCTGCGTCAATTCTGTGTTGTGGGTGCTGTGCAGCTCCAAGTCRTGGTTGCACCTGCCCGGAGCCCCTTTACCCTCATTAGATAAACATTCCCTCACAGCAGTGAACTGGAACAAACTGTCTAGCAGAAAATGGGAACCAAAACCATAAAATCTCCTTTCCTGGGGTTCAGGAGTGGCTCTTCTTGGCAATAAATCAAAGGAAACAAATTCCCTTTGATTATTCTGGGCTTGACATAGAGACGGTAGATCTTCCAGACAAGATGTGATACTTTGCTCCTGTAGCCAAGTAGGATGATCTTTAAAAACTGTGCATAGGGTTAGGTGTGGCAAATGCTGCCTGTTCACATTCAACTGGAGTTTGCACAGTTTTTGCCATAATCCTAGCAAAGAACCAACACTATCACAGAGTGAGCACAGAGTCTAAAGCCCAGGGAAATCACATAAAGCTTGCTTTGAATAGAGCCCTACATGCAGATTATTCAATTGCCAATTGAGTCCTGTTAATATTTGCTGATACTCTTGCTCTTGAGGCAAAATACATCTCCCTGCCTCTCGCTCCTAGCAAGAGACCTGCCCATTATGCTGTGAAATTTCCTCTGCTTGTCTGTCAGGGCTGCTGTGCTGTAATCTTGGAGGATAATCAACAGCGAAACCATTCATAAATCACAGCTTACAGAAAAGACGCTGGTAGGGTCTTAAGTTTCCAGCTTGCAAGGCCATCATTTCAACAGTGACAGTCAAAGGGGGAGATTATGAATTCTTTTACATGGAAAAGTTTTTCTTGGAAGAGCAGCCCTCTTCTTAGTTGTCTGTAAATACAGTCATGTGGATTTGATTTCTACATGGCCCTTCTGCCCGCTTGTGGGGAGCGCTCTGCAACCCTGTTCTCACACCAAACTGGCGTGTGGAGGCATTGGGGCAGGATTTACATGAGACAGCAAAAAGGGAGAAYTAAAGCTTTGTCCAGTGTTAGCAGAGGCCAAACGAGCTGTCTGCTTGGGAGGCAGTGGTAGGACGTTCYGCAGAACTACTCCCCTGTTTGTTCATTAAAAGCAACAAAAATAAAATCCTCCCTCATGGGAGGCTTTTTTTTTTCATTTGCAGATGAAAGATCATGACTACTACTAGAAAATACATTATAAAGCCTGATAATGAGGCTGCAACGGGGCAGCTGGAGAAGTGAAAGCCTGGAGAAGACATAATGAGGACAGAAGAAAGACCACATGGAGGAATGCAGGCTGCTAAGTCATCTGACATGCTTTCCACATTAGGTTTCCATTCACAAGGAGAAGTAGGTGGCTCTGCTGGGATATTTACACTCCCTGATTTCTAGATATGTGCTGTGTTTCCTACTACTGTTTTTCTAGCCTACTTAGTTTTGTGACAAGCAAGAGGAGAATTTCACAGTGGGAAGGATGCTTTTGTTCTAAGTTAGGTCAAAGGAAAACAAGAGCATGCCAAAAACTACTCTGATGAATTCAAAATCTTTAAAAAGGCAAAGTGCTTCCTAGTTCAAGACTTCATGCTTTTTTTTTAAAAAAAAAAAAGGCAGAGGAAACATGGTTAACATTGAGGATAACTCTTCCCAAAGAATGAAATTTTTCTTCAGGTTTTCCTTTTTAAGTGATGATTTAAAATGCAGCCCCCRGGGAGAGATGTAAAGCCTCAATGAGCAGCTTAAAGAAGAAATTTTTGACTCAAAAACGTACATGTTATTATAAGGACTCTCATAGTTCATACTCTGGGCTAGTTTATGTGGTTTATATTGTGYTTCCTTTAGTGTGTGACACATTATTCCCTCTTGTGATGTCTTAATGGTCAATRATACATTTCTTCTCCAGACATCTGCTCCATTTAGCTCCTTTGTAAAACTTGGAAGGACAACCAGAGCTCTCGACTCTCTGCTGAGATATGACATGTTGAGAACAGGGAGTGACGCCATGACACATGTTGGACAGCGAGGRAATGGCCTCATAAGCCTCTTAGCACTATTTCCTGCAGCTCTAAATCAGGTAAGATATGTMAGAATGATTTGTGCACCTTTTGGTGATGTGGGAATTGGAAGGCCATCTTCTTCCAAGAGCAGTAGCTCCCAACCTGTGGCTTATGGAAGRAAACCAAGAAAAGCAAAGCTATTGTCAAATTAAATTCACTGTATAGGAACTGCATCACTGCTGAGAGTCCAAACTAAAAAGAAAARGTCTGTCCTAGAGACCTATTCAAATGGAAAATCTTTGGCTTGCCATCTCTAAATTAATATCCAACTGAAATCCACTTGCTTCAGAACGTCATTGTCTCTCTTGATGAAAGAAAAGGAGCTGAGAACTGTGCTGTCTTGAAGGCTTTTGGTCCTGAGCTGCTACAGCTTGTTAACTTTGTTCTTAGACACCACTGAGCTGAAAAAACCCTCTCCTTCTGTTTATCCGTATCAGCGGGCTCTTAGAAAATCCTTCACACACAGCTCTCCCCCATCCCAGGCCATCCAAGAATAATTCTGGGATTCTACTCTGTCTGGTTTGATTTCTGTGATAAAYGGAGACAGACACAGACTGACCCATGTGTCTGTGGAGCTCAGAGGGGCTGACCGTACCTCTGTCTGGCAGCAGTATCTGGCCACRCTGTATCCAGCTGCCTAGCAGCTGTGTCTGGAATGGCTCTTCAAGGCTTGAGATTCAAACTTGGGCTAGATTGGTCAATCAAAAGCTTTTGAATTTACCAAACTACCATCAAAGTTTTAAGAATGCTGGATATCCAAGTGTGGTCACAGCCCCTGGCAGCGAGGCTGAGATCACTGGAGTCATCAGCTAAATTAGTTTGAATAGATGATCTGCAGATTAAAAGCACCACAACCCAGCCCCCATTATGTATGCAGTCTCCACTTCCTTTTGTATTTCTTTAATAGAAAAATAACAGGAAAAGCAATTACTGGCCATGCRAAATATAAGCTCATACAGTATTTCCTATAAAGCTTCAAGCAACTCCTTGTTAAAGCAGATAAGTTAATCTGTCTTTTTTTGTGGAGGTCACAGTAGGTTTTCAGCTTTAAATCACCACGGTACAGTAACTAATAGCATTTACCATAGGAATGACGTTGAAAAAACAAGGAATCCAGGCAATTACTAGGTGTGTATTTCCAGTGAAAACAACCCACATAAAGACAGTGTCAGAAAAAAAAAGGATGATTGATCATCTGTAATTTGCTCCCATGCATTTTCTCRACCACTTTCTTTATCAGGTAGTATTAGCGCGAGTACTATTACTGTAATGAACTCTTCTAGGGGACTTCTCAGCACAGGCAACTCTGGCAGTATCCAGAGGGGCTCAGCAGGGCTTTCCACCCTGCAGGTTGAAACTGCACAGCCYGAGGAGGTAGAACCCCTTTAGGGCATCCAGCTTTCAGAAAGACCAAGGTAAGAGCTTTACCAGATTTTTTTCWTCCTTTTCTTTTTTCTTTCTTTCCATTTTGAATTCTTGGCAAAATGCTGTATGTTTCAGACTAGCTTCAGAGCTCCTTTAAAGACAATATAAAGACTCTTGTTGAGTTTAATGAGCAGTACCTTGAACCCTAAAGCTACTATAGGTTCTAAACTCCCACTGATTTGTAAATAGGTAGTTTTGTTTGCACTGTGGGTATAATATTTGGCTACAATGCAGGGATRTTTGGGATTGTTTTCTATAGCATTTTTTGTGCCTCTTTTAGATGTCTTGTATTTTTCCAGGACTATATATAATTATAATTTTGCAAATTACATTAAATAATTGGCCATATYCAATCTCATTGTAAAACAGGCAATAAAGTTACAGAGGTCAGTGAGGGAGACTTGGCTTCTCTCAGAATATGTATGGTGGTGTTCAGTTTCCACCCACTGCTAGGAAGGAACCTGTTCTCCCACTGTATTTGGTTCATCCTTGTGCCATAGCACCATGAGAGAAGTTCTAACACGGAGACCACAATAAAGATTTTGATGAAGGCAGGACAGATCTGTGAAGTAACAGAAAGCAAAGAAAAGGAGTGCATAATAGAAAAAAAAGAAAAAAAAAATGTGCTAAATAAAGACTTTTTATTTCTCCTAAAAAAAAAAAAAAAAATCAAGGACAAGACCAAAGCCTGGAGCTCAAAGGTTCTCACTGAGTGGCATCATTTTGGGCAGCCATTGGAAAGGTGTGCCACTTGTTCTCCAGACTGCCCCAACACCCTGGGATGCTGTAAAAATAGTTGGCAGTGCCTGGCTGACAGGCAAGYGACGTGTGACCCTAAATTATGATGTTTTCCTTTTCATGATGAAATGAATGCTGCCTTAGACAGGCTGAAACACATCTGTTTGTGGCGGGAGTGCCATTTTAGACTCGTTTCTTTTGAAACCAAGGCTGGAATTGCCAGGGATCAGCACAGCTCTGGGCTCACAAAGAGGGCACTGTCTTTGAGGAATCTTTACATAAGCCCTGCACAACCAAAGCAACAGGAGTTTGCACAGCTGCTGCTGGAAGCAAACATGTACTTTTAGGTGACCTACGCTGATGACTTTGGGCGTTAAATCTGACACTTTCCAGATGTATGTCCCTCTCTTGGCACAGTCCACAAACATTTGGTCCTCAGCTAAAAAGGAAAATAATAATAATAATAWTAAAAGGATACTGTRAATATGTTGCCATGTGTATCCCAACCATTGCCRTTTACAGATTGCATGGTCCAGTCCAGAGGTGAGTGGCAGCCCGCTGTCCTGAGAGTCATGGTCTGAACCACATTTTGTGCAGATAGTTAGTGTTGTATCTATCTTCAATCTTATCATAGGTTGAGCACCTTCTTAAGGTGGCTAATTATCTAGAGCTCCTTTTACCTGTTCAGATTTGGTGAGCTTTTGTGTTTGCCAGCTAAAACCCCCAAGAATTATCCYTGGGGGTTATTGCTATCCCAGTAGCATTCACAGGACAAAGAGACCTTCACAGAGAGAACCATTGGGCCTTGTGGCAGACTGGATCCTTGCTCACTGCTCCCTCACACCATGTCCTGACTCCATCCGTGGTGTTGTAAGGTTACAAGCTGTGCTGTAGAAGTCACTGATGACTGCACAACAGGCTTTGAGACCAGGTTGTTCACTTGCTTCTCAGGATGAAATGGAACCTCATCCTTGCTGCCAACCAAGCATAAATTGTTCTCTTTCCCAGGCTGGATATTTTTAACAATAATTCCCTTCCCTACAGAGCCTTGCAGCACTTGGGCATTGAGATGTTCCTAGGGAGGGTGGTGGAAGGGTGTGGTCTGGCTGAAAAGGATCATTTATTTTATTCCATTTTATTTAGGTGTGGTATTTTTAAAGTTTCCAAAATTGGCATCAAGAGAAAGCAAAATATTCTGCTGAACTGAAGACAGCCCCAGCACAGACAGCTGCAGCCCAGCTTCTCTTCAGCCTACTCTGCCAGTTCTCTTGAGCATGATTTGAGGACCACCTCCAATGAGATCAAAAGGTGATTTTCCCAGGGCTTTTTCCCCACTCTGCTTTACTTTCATAGTCTGCCAGCTGGGTGTGAGTGGTGAGACAGGACCCAGTTCTGTCCTGCCTTGAACTATGAATAACTCTAGGGAAGACAGTGGTGCAAAGAAGGTCAAGWTAGATCCCAGAGAGCCTACAATGCCCAAGAGATCTGTTCTTGTCATGGTGGTTTGGGGCATCCAGAGAAGACGGTACTCAAAACAATCTGCTTTTTAATTACTTGGCAACTCCTGAATCTGCCCAGCTTGGAGGATTTCCAGTTGCAGGATCCTGGGAAAAGACCCTAGAAATATGGGAYAGACAGCAGCTGAGAGAGGGTGGTCATATGGTGCTCGCTCTACAGGGCTTTTTAGCCACAAGGTAGCTAGCTTCTTGCATTTTTCTTCCTTACCTTTTTTGCTCTCTTACTAATTGCAGAGTCTTGTGGAATAGRGGATTGTCTTCCTCCTAGAATTATTAAGGGCACAGTAAAAGCATCATTTATGTCTCAGAGGAATTTTTAATCTCTCTTTCTGGTTTTGAAGAAATTTCCAAATTTTTCATAGAACTCAAAAAAAATCTGGTTTGCAGATGTCAAAGAATTTGACAGTCTTTGATCAAAAGTAAATGTTTTGGCATTTCTGAAATTGACATATGTCCCAATAGTTTGTTCAATTAACCCCAAAAGCTCTGCTTCAATTCCATTCAACCCTATATGTCAGTCTCCCCTTGAATTAAATTTCCTCCCAGCAGCTCTAGGCTAGGAACTTAGTGCTCCTGTTTCTCAGGAGACAGTCCTTAGGTCCTATCATGTGTCACAGACCTTAGAGTCCACTCTGCGTCACTGAGGGTGTAATCCTCTAGGAAACTGCCTCTAGGAAGGGCGAGACACCTAAACCACAGCTCCAGCGAGGCAGTGTACTTACAGGGAAATGAGACTTTAATGGTTTATTGAACACACTCAAACCAAAACATAGCTTTCTGATTTTGTTCCAACTGGCCCTGAAGAAAATATTACTTCTTAACTTTTTAAATGAAAAGAAAAATGTATTTTTATTTCTTTRTTCTGTGAGGAAAGAGGGTTCAAAATTGAGATTTTTTTCCCCCTAAAAATTTCAATTTTGTGAAAACTGCCTTCTTTGCTGGGCAGTCTTCCCAAAGGGAATCCCCAGCCAGCCCCAGTGCTAATATCAGTGCACAGTCTTTGGAGCTGATCCAAAGGTCATTCACGCCATTAGACATTTTTATCGCGGACTTGAATAAACTTTGGACCAGGCTCTTTTGGCAGAAACATATACAGTCTGGAAGCCTAAAAATAAATCCTGATTTGGAGCCGTCCACAGCTTTTCARCCACCACGATGTATGTAGGTATGAGCTTGCAGAGGGAAGGACTGACACAATGAGGTGATTTGTCTGCCTCTGTGACTAGAATATCTTCTGGTTTTGGTGAAATAAACAGGGAGGGGGAGACTGTTCTGCAAGCTCAATATTAGGAGCTCTTTACAGAAATTTTCTCTGCGAAGCATCAGTCCCAGAGGGTTCACATGGAAGATATTGGCTCAGGAGATGATTTGGCTTTCTTTGCATGAMGCCTTCCAGCAGTGGTACCTCGTGGAATATGTCACTCTGTCMCAGCAAGTGGAGAGCTCATTCTGTGATACACTTTATCTGCACCAGTAGTTTTGGGGCCAACAAGAATGATGGGCCAGAATTAGAGAAGTGGCATTTAAAACAGAAAATATCAGCACTGGGGCTTAGTGCTCATTCTCTGGCTATTGAAATTCATATGGCACAGCTGGCCTTAAATGGCAGTAGCACAGCCTCAGTGCTGGTTTATCCTGAGTCTGCTGCAGCCCCTGATTTTAGGTAAGAATGCTGTGGTCTGTGGTTGCACATGGTATTTTAACGTATCCAGCTGAGGCTGGCAGTTGTGGCTGGAATAAGGAGGCAGGATACTGATCTCCATACTTCCAGGAAAGAGGTAGGACTGTGTTGTCATTTGACTAGCCCATCAGGTAACCTGCAGGTGCCTAGAGTAGATGTGGGCTGGATGCACAGCTGGGAGACTAACTGGAGGCACCAGTTAACAGCAGGCTGCCCAAGGGAAGGAGGTGTTGAAGGGTTGGACGTTTCCATCCCCTAAGCACTTTTACAAATCTCTGCTTAGATGCAGAAGGTTCAGCAAAGCTACAGTGTCAGCTGCTCTGGATCCTGCTGGAGTGGCCTTCTGTCCTAATATGCATGCTCTACATGTCCTGAGAGGTTCACAGGAGAGCCAAAGTGAGAAAATCTTGATCAAAATCACAATCTCCTTATTCATTCCACCCATTCCCCTTGCAGTGCAGTGTGAAGGGTTTGCTCTGCAAATACTGACAACAAATCTCCCACTGTAATTACCTGGCCTAAACCGTTTTACCTGGAGCCTGCTCCAGCTCTTGGCAATGACCTGAGTTAGCCCTGTGTGCAGAAAAAGTGAAGTGTTTCCAGCGTCTCAGTTCATCTGTACCACCACAAGAGTTTAGTAGTGTCTGTCACTGCTTGCTGGTTAGTGAATCTTGAAAGCTGAGTACAAGTCATTTGCTGTTGCTGAGGTCTTATGAGTGGCCACATTTTCCACAACATTGGTTTCAAAACAAACGGTAATTCTCATTTGCACAATATATACTCAAGTCTAATTGATGCTAATTGTCATGGTCTAATGCATCTGAATATCCTTTGGCTCATTAGAAAACTGGATGTGCAGAAAATGACAGGGTTTTTGGCTCTGTGGATCCTCCCAATGTTCAACAGGTCTCTGTGGGGTTGCTTTTCTGAAATAAGCAATTGCCAAGGTGAAAGAGGGTGTCTGTCATATGTAACCTGGAAGGAAAGGGTAAAGAATAAGTGGTTGTGTGATGTTAGGATATGAAGACAGAGAGAGAGAGGAGATGGTGAGGAGAGAGAATGGAGGAAATCTGAGGCTTTTGGTCAGGATGGTGACATGTTTGCTGATGCCAAGGGAGGGTGGCAGGTACCAGTTCTTATTCTCTCAGCGCTGCCAGCAGCATCCTGCTGTAGCGAGGTGCAGCCACAGAAGATGTTGGCTGTGATCAAGCCACCAGCTAGTCCCTTCCAAGCATGGCATATTCAGCTGGTTGGTCCTTTCTAAACAGAGAATCATAGAATTGTTAAGGTTGGAAGGGACCCTTAGAGGTCATCTAGTCCAACCTTCCTGCACACGCAGGGTCACCTAGAGCATGTGGCACAGGATTGTGTCCAGGCAGGTCTTGAAGATCTCCAGAAAGGGAGACTCCACAACCTCTCTGGGCAACCTGTTCCAGGGCTTTGTCACCCTCACTGTTAAGAAAATTTTCCTTAAGTTCCTGTGGAACTTTTGGTGCTTCAGTTTGTGGCCATTTCCTCTAGTCCTGTCGGTGGCCACCACTGAAAAGAGGCAAGCACCATCCTCCTCACTCCCTCCCTTGAGGTATTTACAGACATTGATCAGGTCCCCTCTCAGCCTTCTCCTCTTCAGGCTGAAAAGGCCCAGCTCTCTCAGTCTTTCCTCACAGGGCAGATGTCCCCGGCCCCTGATCAGTCTTGTAGCCCTGCACTGGGGCTCTGTCCAGTAGCTCCACAAACATCTTTTTGCCTCCATCTGGATATTGGATTTTTTGTTTTCTACAGGCAGCAGAACAGAGTTTGTTAGAGCAGCCATTCTTCAGAGGGTCTCCACAGTTGCCTGCTTCCCAGGGCAGCTCTCGCAGCTGTGGCAGTGTCCCAGGGTGTTAAGCTGTGGCAGTAATAGTGCTGGCCCTGGTGAGGATACAAACGTGTAGTTTGTTGATCCTGGACTGTGGAGCAGTACTACTGCCTGGCAGACTACACCGCAAGAGCTGGCAAGGCTATTTCCAGCACACTCCTCTTAAAGGGAAAAGGTTGTTTTCAAATTTCTTCTTCTTTCCCTCTCTCTCCTCCAAGTCTGTGCCTGCCAGGAAGCTTTGGAGAGAAGGTCTGCTGCTCATCTGAGCTGCTCAGGCTGAGTACAAATAGCTGAACCCTTCTGTGGGCACACAGCAGAGTTTCCCAGGGCTCTGCAGTGCGAGGGGGGCACTGTAGGTTGAAGGTGAACAACMCCCCAGCATCTGGGGGCAGAGAAGGAGAAGAAAGGGGCCCAGTTACTCTGTATGAAGGACTCCACTCCTGCCAGAAATGAGACAGCCCCAAGACCTTGATGAATCCTGCTCTAACTCCCACCCCTCTCAAGTGCTGGGAGGCTCTTCATGAATTACTCGCTGGCATGCAAGATGTCCAAACCAGATTATCCTGGCAGAAACAGAGTAAATTCCTGCTGTGTCCAGCCCCTGCCGACAGAGGAAGAATAAATGAGAGAGAAAAATGTATTCCTCAAAATTTACCCCAGCAGAAAGCTCACTCAGGGCAAGTAGTAGCTTCCCTTTCTCCTTCTCAGGAAAACACTTAGCTGTAAAGAGAGTAAAAAGTATCTGATCCAAACCACCTAGTGCAAAAATCATCCCCCCAAGCTCAGTGTGTCTTGCTGGGAGCCAGAGCTGCCTGCAGAAGGCCAAGGGAGAGTTCTCGGCTGCTCTGTTGGCATTTGGCCCTGCACAGGAGTGGAYTGCCGTGGTGGGACTGTCCTATCTGTTGAGGAAGAAGAAACTGTGAAGAACTGGGGCTCATGAGCTATGTCTGCAGCTGGCATTGGGATCTTGGAGTTATCCCCTTTAGAAGGAAACCTGCARACCCTTTTTGGGAGCAACGTATTGTCCTAAGCACAATCATGTGTTCAGTGTGTAGTGCATTCAAATGTGTGTGTTAGGGGCCAACTTTTAATCGAACACTGGCCCCATTTCAGTCTCTCTCCTGATTGTTTTGTATTCAGAGGCCTGAGCTAAGGCTGAGTGAGGATGTGCTGGGGAGCTTCAGTGGGCTTATTTACCAGCAGAGTAACTATTCCAGCAATTTAGRGAATAAGCAAGCACCACTTAATCTGCTCTTGCTCAAGGGCAACRTTTATTTATGTGTGCTGTTTGCTCCTTATAACATAGGCACAYATATGTTACCCTGTGTAGTCAGGTACAAAAGTCCTGCAGACCTTTTGTGGCCCCTTGGATGTCTGGCACTGTCTTCTCCTGGGGAGTAACTGAAATGTTTGTATCTGTGAAGGCTTGGTGTAAATTAAACACTGCTCCATTGCAGAGCTTTCTGATTGAGACCAGTTTAGGATGGCTAAATGCAGAGCACAGAACTGCCATCGTGCAGATGTTCTTGTGTTTCTCTGTTGGGTTTAAGGGATCTGTGTAAAGCTGGTGGACAGCTGCATCATTCAGGGGGTCTGGAGGGTTAAGTCAGTGGCCTGGACYAGTGTCTGTATGTCTTTGCACGCAGCAGTCCTGCAAGATTTTTGTCCCGTGGGTCTCCATAAGGGAATGAAGCACAGATTCAAAATGATTAAGGTGGCACAGGTTCATACTATTCACCCAGGAGTTGTTTTCAAGTGCATCCTYATGGTTTTTGAGTCTTGGGCAGTGTCCCCATTAATTCAACTTTTACAGCAATATCTCCAGCCCTGTACTGCMAATATTTGCAGTATCAGACTTACCTGTCAGTGCTCTTGCAAAGGTTTAAAAGCCTCTCAGTGCAGAGCTGCTGCAGAGATTTCCCTCCACACAACAACAGCATAAACTGGGGTTGGGATTGATTTGGGATGTCCAAATTTCCCTGAGATACATCCAGGGACATATCACCTGCCCCCAGGTGCAGCTGTCTAAGGATGAAAKGTAGCAGCTCTTTCATCATTCACAAAAATATAATGATAGAAAAATATAACATATGGCTGAAACTTCAGAGGGGGGTCTGTGTGGCCAACAGTTACTTCTTGCCCGTTTTGAAAATGGCTGCAACAGAGRGGTTAATGCCCAGAGATTATACAGGCACAACTGTGATTTTTCCGTTTGCTTTGATATCTCAATTAGCAGAACTTGGAGTAGGAGGGCAACTTCTTAGCTGTTTCCAGCCTTCTGGGAAAAAAAATAAAAATAAAAAGAGTTTACTTATTAGAACAGGCAGGTTGCAATTTAATTGAGAGATTGTTAGAGAAATTCAGAGACTGTGGGATTTATGACAAGGTGATGAAAGAGGAACTCTGATGCTTACCCAATAAGCTTCTTTTTTTTCCAAGAACATAAAGTTTAAAAAATAAGTTAAAAAATGAGAATTTTTTTTATGAATGGGTTCTTGTGGCATGCAGGCTGCTAACACTATCAACATTGTTTCTGGGGAACTCCAGGCATCTACTCAATCTTCATTCTGTAAGAAAATGTTCCAAATTATACGAAAACCACACGGCTTCTCCTGTTTGTAGAGAAAAACCCTCCAGAATGGCAAAGTCCCCATCTCAGGGCTGATTCCAGCAAGCCTTGTGATCCTCTTTCATTGTCCTGGCAGTCACCAGAAGGCACTTTGTGTAAGGATGCAGCTTTCCTTAGGCAGAGAGAGAGATGTTCTAGGTGTGTGGAGGAGAAGGCGGCAGTGGGAGCATTGCATTACATATCCTGACATTTCATCATCTTCAGCAYGTAGAGGTCTGGGAGGAAACATTCCTAATCTTTGCCTGGTGTGGAAAAGGCCTCATATCAAAGTAAGTCCATTTGCCCCAGCTGAGATTTGCTTTCATTTGGGGACAAGATTGCRAGTGTGTCTGGTGATGACAGTCAAGCACTGCTGTCATTGGGCTGCTGGYGCTGTTGGTGGCACTACTGAACACAAGTCTGTTCTGAGGTCTTGGCCTCGAGGGTAGAGGCCAACAGATGGCCCTTCCTATAGGTGCTTGCAGCCRTATTGCTGCACTGTCTATAGGCTCTCCTGACGGGCAAGAGAGGCAACCCTGCCCTGTGCCAAGAGACGCCAATCCCAGTATCAGCCACTGTTGGATGGACACCCCTTGGCTGCCTCCACACCCAGGTTCGTTGTCCATAGAGGCAGGAAGAACAAGACCAGGCGCAGGCACAGTTGGAGGCTGCCCTTCCTCACACTGCAGTGTGCGAGCAAGCCTGGACCACAGAGTGGTCACTATGTGTGCTGTGGCCTGGGAAGCCCTGCTGTGGGAAGGAGGCAGACACATCAAGCTGGAGGCTGGGTCCAAGGCCACTCCTCAGCCCTATTTTAAACTGTAGGAGGACAATTATTGAAGAGTTTGTGGAAGGCAAATTAGGGTCATTCTGTTACTTTCCAGACAGCTTCAGTCTCAAAAGGGAGCAGTGAAATGAGTTGCCCAGCATCAGCCAAAAGGGCAGAGCCGCAACTTCCCAGCCAGCCCTGCAGTCCTGCCTTTCTAATCATCTCCGTGAGCTTGTTTTCCCTGGCAACTCTTTGCTGCCAGAGCCAGCCTCCTCTCTCTGAGGCCAGGATGCTGCCTGCTCCTGCTAACATGCTGTCCTGCTAATTCCTTCCTTGAAGATTATTACTATCCACCTTTATGTTGCAGGGCTTTTTCCATCCTCAGACATCGCCTCTTCCAATGCTCTGAGGGCGATTTGCCTTTGTGTATACACATACCGTGCCACAGACAGAGTGGGTATAAAATACATATTTATTTTATATATGTAGATAGATATATAGATGCAGGTTCACAGGGCACAGGCAAATTTTCCTTTGAAGAAAAGGGACTTCTGCTGAAAAGATGTTCTCCTTTGAAGACTAGTGGTTTGTCTCATAAATTATCCTGCTCTTTCCTCAAGATCTTGTGCAGAAGTGAGGTGCATCCTAGGCAGTGGTTTCAAAGCCTAATTCAAACCCAAGCAAACTGCAACAAGCTGCCTCTGGGAARCAACTGAACTGTGAATAGCCCTGGAGATCAAAAGAAAGGAAAAAGCTATAGAAAAAAAAAATCAAGGGCTCTTTTAAAATGGGCTGTAGCAACATAATTTGGCTCCTATTTTCAAACTCAGGCAAACATAGGGGAGAAATTTAGTTCCCAAATGTCCCCTCAGTCTGGGGGAATAGGGAGCAATGTGTAAATGTAATTGAAGGCAATATGGTGCAGCAGAGCAGTCTTTCCCAGTCCAGCAGCAGTTGATGTTCTCAGTTTACCAGGAGAGGAGCTGATCCTTCAGGCTGCATTAGATGACCTACCTCACATCTGATCTTGGTCYGCTTTCAATGGTAGGCTGCATGGGAACTTCTGATGGGCCTTTGTTTATGGAATGTCATGACAACAGAGCAACTGGAGGYTAGCAGCACTGAAAAAGACTGAATTTGGCCTTAGAAGGCTGAAGGTTCAGCCCATGCGTGCTACACCTACTYACTACTGCTAAAACTGTTATTTCACCTGTATTTAATCTGAGAAACTMGCTTGTTTTGGCAGCTCCTGCAGATGTGAATGCCACATGTCATGGGTCTCATACCCACTTCTTGGCTTGCCTTCCCACAGTGACCCTACCTAGATCAGAGGAAAGATATATGGGATGAAAGAGCAGGCACGGATGGACAGTCCTGGCAGACAGCTTTTTGGTGGAGACTGCTCAGGTAAATGCYGCAGAAAAGCTGTTTTGTTCCATTCTATTGAGGCACAGGATTGCTGGGATGGAAGGAGTGAAGCAAGGAATCTTGCAACCWATGGTCTGATTCATTCCCGCTCAGCATATCACAGTCCTATTCCTGGCACAGTCCTTTTCCTGGCCTTCTAAAGAAGGCCATGAACTGGGGGTGGTGGTGAGGTGAATGCAAGTTATCCAAATACATGGCAAAGTTTTGCTTGCTCTCTTCATGGTCATGCTGTTGTCTCCTGGACTGCAGCAGCCATTTTTCATATGTTAGCAGTTAGATGTCCAAAGAGACAGTGTACAGATTTCTTAAGGGGGAATATTCTTCTAGAAGGACTGTAATATATAACTGAGAAAGCAGAAGTATCTCATAGATCATTCAAACACTGTCTTTAGGACCACATTTCTAGCTGACCTGCCTCCATCAGTGACTACAGCTATTCTGCACACACTAATGCCATCTCTTTCGAAGGACAAGTCACTCTCTGGAGTGACAGCTGAGAGCCCAAAGRAGCAACTGTTCCTTTCTTTACTAGAGGGGAGATAACTCTGTAGGGAAATACTCCATGTGATCTGAGTGTAGTAATGTGCCTTAATAGCCTTGATTGGCCTCACCTGGGACCTTTATCAACCTCCTCTGCCTCCATTTAAGCTAAGGCCTGGGTGTTAGCTCCTTGGTGGAGCTGTGTTGTAGGCTACTTGTATGTAGCTCTTTTAGGCTTATGCCTGGCTACGGATGTTGTTAATCTGGACTTTGACCTGTGAATTGTCTTCTCAGCTTGAGATGGTTTTACTTTCTCCCAATGATTGGTGGGTTTGTTTGTTTGCTTGTTTTTCCATCCTCCAGTATTTCTAGGATGAAGCATTATTAAAGGCCCTGGTATTCCAAGTGCTGCACTCCAGCTCTCTGAAAACATAGGAACAAAGGTAAACTGGGGAGATGTGGAAGATATTTTGGATTAGATGGCTACAAAACTAGAGACAGGTGTCACCTCATAACTGATGTGACTTAGGAAGAGTCAAATGACTTCTACCAGGGCAAATGTAGAACAGGACAAGGCCTAGGTTGCCTTATTCCTGGTTYTTTCCTTCCTGTCCTGCAGGCTGTAATAAACAGTAGAACTTTATTTATCCAAGAAGCCAGGGCTGATCTGGTGTAGCCAAACTAGTCTCTTGAAAGAGAAAAATGCATAGTGTGAACCCTTTCTGTGGAACACATATGTGAGAAAGTTCAGCAAGAAGTCTGTCCTGCCCTTTCCTTGTCTACCTCTAATGTGTTTTTGTTTCTTTCCAAAACAGTTAAATTTCCGGACAAAGAGAATTGGGACTTTGATTTGAGTTTCTTGGCTCTTCTCAGCTGCTGTCTCCCTGACCATTCCYTTATTCAAACAGAGGCTTTTGTACGCAGTATATGAGGTTGAACCAAGGGCAAATATTATTACAGTCTCATGTTCTGAATCGACACCAGCCAAGCCTCCCTTCTGTGCTGTTCTAACAGGATTTTGTGTCCAATTGTTCGCTTTCACCAAAGGTCTGTCTGTGCCCTTCAACATACCCATGCAAGTCCCCTGCCTCCCCAGAGCAAGACTGAGAGCAGAGCTGTCAAGACAAAAATACTGAGTTGTGTTYGCCCTGTGCCTAACGGGGTCTAGGCCACACAGCTGAAATCCAGGCCTTCTGTCTGGGGGAGGCAAGTGCTGGGATTTGAGTGGCCTTATCTGTCATAAGGAATAAAGCAACAGACAGTTCTGAGCCCTCCCTGCAGACAGGGAAGGGCAGAGAGTTCAGAAAGAGGCAGGTTTGAAGGAAGAAAGCTCCTCTAGGGACAGAGTTGGTAGAAAGGTGAACCTAGAAATAGCTGGAGGGATAGCATCCAAGAGCAGCCCTGAGAAGCTGCTTACAGCCTGCTTGTTATCTCTCTTCTTTCATCTGGCTTTTTTTCATTTTGCCTTTTCATGATGCCTTCCTCTTTCAGCTGTTCCACTAATTACTTCCTTGCTTAACTTTCAAGCCCTCAATGGCTGTTACTTATTTTCCCTTTCAGCTGTTTCAGTTGTTCTCATCCTTTCCTCTCCTCTTTGGCAGGAGCAAAGAGAAGGAGTTGGGAAGCAGGAGAAGAGTTACAGTGGGAGGAAGCTAAACCCGCAAGAAGGCTGGTCCCATCCTTTTTGTGGAGATACCCTGCAAGGAGAGGGTTGTTCTAATGATCTTTCCTGCAACGGCAAGTGCTGTCTATCAGGTGGGGCCTGGGACATGTTGGCTGTCTGGTAGAATATCTTGCTGGAAGAAATTTTTGTTGAGTGAGGATTTTTCATTATTCAGGGACATTATCCCAGTTTGGCCTTTAAGAGCATGTGAACAGAGATTTGAGAGTATAGGTGCTAATAGAGCCCTAACGTATCCTGAAAATGTTGGCAATGATGGAGGTAGATGGGAATTGGTCTGGCCATCCATGGGGCTCTGTCCATGTGACTCCTGTCTCCTGTGGGCTGTTTGGCAGGGCTCTCCTAACCTTGTGCACTTTGGAAAGTTTCCAGGCTATCTTTTTTTTTTCCCTGCTTGCAGGCTCAGGGGCTAATATGCACATTGCTTTAATTTGCTCTTCAAATGAGGCCCAGCTATACCTGTAGGTGCCTAGCTGTTAAGTCAGTAATTTATTTCATAGTAGTTTAGCATGTTTTTAAAAWGCCTGCTTTGCTATGAGGTCTCTGTTCATTGCTGGTCTGTGCAAACCTGTAAAATCGTACTGGAAAGAATTTGTTTGGAAGAGAGGCCCAAGGTGAACTGTACTACTTTTTTTCCTCTCTTTTTTTCCCTCCTCCCTCCTATTCACCCATTGGGCCATAAAAGAACTTAAGAGTTGGTGCTGCTTTATGAGCTTTTCTTACTTATAGACTCTGCTTTAATTGGTCTATATATTGGGTAGAGATCTGGAGAGAAAGGAAAGGGGCARATGGGATGTGACACAGGCCTTCTCCCTCTGCTTCTAGAATGGWACTAATGTGGTTTGTATTGGTGGGATTTCAAAGCATCTCTTAYATCAAAATATCCTTGCAGACCTATTACAGGATTTAGGTTCCTTACTTGTGTGACCCACCTCCACTTTCCCAGCCTCTTCAGTGACATTGCCTTTTGCCTTGTCCAGTGCCTTTTTCCTGCCCTCAGTTTGGGATACCTTGGCCTACATAAAGCAAGTTCTCCTGTAAAGACAGTACRTGCTTCCCTAGGGAATTTCCATGAGCAAAAGAAAGAAGCCTGTGGTTCAGGGCATGCACTGTGGCTACTGATGGGACACTTGCGGAGGTGAGAAGGGGCTTCAGCTGCCCTTTGGCTCTCCTTTATACTGACTAGTTGTCACTGATCTCTCCTTTATACTGACTAGTTGTCACTGATCCTCCAGAGGCAAAGGTAGGCACTGGACTGCTAGACCTGCTTTGCCATGGCTCGAGGGACTTGCTGCACAGGTTGGATGTGATTTCATACTGGAGTAAACTGAGAGCAGCCTCATTTATTTAAGGGTAGTGCTGGGTAACGAATTGGAAAAATGAGGTGGGGAAAGATGGGAGCARTGGGAAAAAGGAGAAGGGACTTGGGCTTAGAAGAGGCAGGGAGGCATTGCATCTCATTCTGCTCTGTGATTGCAGTGCTCTGGAGTCGTCAAAAGAGCTGGACAGTGTAAAAACTGTAAAAACTTGGCGGAATCAGAGCAGCAGCTGCTGGCGGTCACAGCACAAGCTGAGAGTGGGGGAGAGCCCTGTGCAGCCTAAGAGGGCTGCACAAGCAGTAGTGAGTTTATGCTGCAGCAGCCGAAACTTATTTTAAACAAACCAAGAGCTGTCTAACCCCATCAGCCTCCACAGAAGCAGTACGTCTTGGGGCCAAGTGGGACTTTTGCCTGAGGATTTATTCTTGCAGGAGTATTTGGTTGCCAACCAGGATAAAACTCCAGGCAGTCTCATGCACAAAGCCTCCCTGATTTAAGGAGATTTGCTTCTGAGGCTTTTGCTTCAAGGCAGAACCAAGGATCTTAGTTGGTGGAATGATTCTACCTACCCAGCATGGATGTAGCAGTACCAGCCCTTGGGTAGTGGCTAAACTGGAGCACTTTCCAACCCATGTGCTTTTACTCAGTCCTCAGATTTGTCATCCCCCAAAATAACAGCGCTCTCTCATTCCACTCTGTGTGCATGTTTCTGTGTACAGGACTTTAAAATAGAAAACTCAGGTATTTCAAAGTTTTCTCTGTGTTAGGGCTGTCTTTCTGGCAGCGTGGCTTACATTGGATTTCTGTATTCCACATTACACTGCTCCATAATAAGTGGTATTTATTTTATTGGCAATATTCCTCTTTGCTGGCTACCCACTTATGAAGAAATTAGCTACACTTACCTTTAAAGGAGACTCAAAATAGTCTGATAGAGACTGATTTTTGTCAGATGGGATACTTTAAAATGAAAAGCAAATCAAAGGACACTGGTGCTTTGCTGGGAAAAGGACAGGGCTACCTCTGTTGATAATATGATGCGATTTAGAACTTTCTAAAACAAATGAGGCTGTGCTTTGAGCTCTGAAATTTTAGTATCCTCAGGCTTTTGGGAAGCTCTAGTTCATTTAGATTCTGGCATTTACTTTTGTTTGCTTGGACTGTAAATACCTTTTTGTTCCGATCCTTGAGACCTGTTTACCATTCAGCACATGTGGTCTGCATCTCTTGCACTAAAATCTTTTGAGGATTTGGCAGTCTCTTTTAGTTCTTCAATCAGTGTTGGCTAAGGAGCAATGGCAAAAAATATGCTATCCCTATTCTGATCAGCTAGCAACCCCACTTGAGGTAGGGATTACTGACTTTGTTCTTGGCAAATCTAGAGTTACCACACTGAACTGAAAGCAAGCGTGCTGATACAAAAGCAGAAAGTAACTTTGCTAGCTGCTTATTTATCTGCATACGGAATTAAGCTCCAAGCTTTGCCTTCTACCCTATTTATTGCGTAGTGCTTCTGTGCAAAGGCAAGTGTGAACTGCCCTCTAAAGATGCGTAAAGCTGGTGCCACAGCTTGGATTCTGTGTGATTGAACCTGGGAAAACTGTACTGAGCTTGACTGGAATCTGTACTGTGTGAGTACCAAAGATTAGGCCTTGCAATAGCTTTACTTTGACCTCTCAATATTCAGGTTACCCAAAGGATTTGGCTTCAACTTCAGGCCCTATGTGCACAGTTGACTATATGGAGGATAAATCAATAGGAGAAATCGTTGCCTTCCTGCAGTGATTCTAGTTCAGCAACCTGGTTGTAAGTCACAAAAACAGCCCCCATTGCTGAAGACTCTTCAGATGGCCTCCAAAGGAGGATCATGGGTCTYAGGAGCCCTCCAAGCAGAGCCCCTGGGCAGGGAGCTATGAAAACACAACTCATGAAACCATCCCCTCCCCAGATGGCTTCCAGTTGCAAGAGCCCTGCACTGAGGCCCGCTCATAAAATAGCTGGATGGCATTTAATTTCACTGATGGGTTTGTGTGGAGGCCGTAGTTTAGCAAGCACCTGCCTAAAATTATGCACATGACTGCATGTATCCCTAGTCTGCTTTGCTAAATCACAGTTTAAAAAAAAAAAAGCCTGGTTCTCTTTCCATCAGTTTATTTAAACAGCGGAGCTAAATAACTGTCTGCTCTGCTGGTTTGCTTGTACCTCTCAGACTCTGTGCTTGAAGAAAAATAAAAATAAAAACTGGAGGGTGAGAGTCATGGGGGAAAAAAAAGTCAGTCACTTCCTCAGGAAACACCTATAACAACAGTGCTTGGAAAAAGTGTTCAAGAAAACCTCTCCTGTTTTGATTAAAAAGTTCTTAAAAAAAAAAAAAAAGAACTCTGCTCTAACTCCACAACATTCTCCTTTTATTTATTTTTCTTGAGACGGGGTCTGCTTTTTTAATATAATTTTTGCAGAGTTAAATGAGCAATAAGTAGTATTGAGACACTGAGATGAAGTTATGTGTACACCTGCTGACTGCCTCATAAAGAGTGAAAACCCTTTTAGTTAAGAAACAGCAAGTAAATTGAAATACAGCAATTGAGTTCACTMATAAGAAACCCAATCAGTTTAAAAAAAGAAAAATTCTAAAATCACAAGACATCTGAATGACCCTCTTCATTTTCTGATGCCTGACAAAGCTGATTTCAGTTCTCACTTTAAAAGCTGCTCTTCCTTAAGGTTTTACTAATCAAATTATTTAAAAGGATGGAGTTGTGTTGTACATTAGTTCAAATTCTGGTATCCCCAGATCTAGAGAGATGCCAGTTGGGAACATGACTGTTAGAYGACTGATACCTCCTTGAATTCTTAAAAGCCATGAAATTGCTGCTCSAAGACCTCAGTCAGAAACATAAGACGTGCTCGAATGAGTGGAGTCTTCATGCTCGAGGCATCAAATGGAGCCTGCACGCTACAAAAAGACAGAAGTTGCTGCAATGTTGAATAAAGCAGCAGACGGAGGCTGAGTTTTAGGTAGGTCTGGATCTTGGTGTGTCAGGACGTGCAGGGGTTTGTCACAGTTCCTGCAGGCCCAARTGCCCTGGGGATGCAACAATGTGCTCCAGTGCAAGCGTGTCCTTGTGCCCCTGCTCTGGCAAGGCCCTCTTGGTGTTTGCTCCGACTTTGGGGTCTCCTGTTGGAGTTTGACGAAGGAGCCAGCCCAGGACAGCATCAAGAAAGAGAAATTGGGCTCTGTAACTGACCAAGTAGATTCTGCTTTTGCAATGTGCTCTGCTTTCATACTAGATGTTATCTTCGAGTGYTCTCAGGAAACTCCATTATTGGTACTAATGAGGTCTTCCTAATATTAATATTTTCTGACTTAYGGCAACCAGTTTTCTCAGGCAGCCTAACTGAGACTTGTGGGGGGCAGTACAAAGTATCAGGCTTCTTTGCAATAAGATCTGGCTGAGTTCAGAGCTGTGATATGTCTATGAACAATATGTCAGTCTCTAAAGGTTTTCCAGTCCAAAGAAAAAGGGGGGTGGTGGGGAAAACAAGTCTCAGCAAAGGGTGAATTTGATCCGCTCACCATGGGGTGGAGAAGCAGAGAGAAGGTCTTGAATTTCAAACATGAAGCTTGGGTGTCTTTGAACTGAAACTCAAGGCCAAGAACAATATCTCAGTAACAGGATATGCGATGTGAATTTTACAGCCCATAACTGCTTTCCAGTTAGGACAGATATTGATGAGCTGTACTCGTGAGGTGTGCTGGGATCTCCAAAGGTTTCTTGCTAGCGTTTCAGAAGTCCCTTTGCAATGCAATAATTACCACATGRCTCATTTACAGGCTCTGTTCATGCCTGGGGATTCGTGACTCTTGGTAGCATATGTGACACCAAAAAAATTGCACAGCAGTGAGTCTTGGTCATGACGATGACATGGATTTTGCTGCTGTAGAACTAGACTCTTCAGCATGCAGCTATCCATCCAATAATGAGTGACCATGTGGTCTCTGGGGCTCTGTATGCATGAAGCTTTCGTAGCATGAACTGCTACAGAACTGCAAAGCTGCACTTTGGATTGCAGCCACTCACTCAGCAGAGCATCGGGGGCTGCTGCACTGTCACACTTAGTGATTGTCCCAAAGAGGACCTCAAGACAAGGTTAATCTGGAGCAACCTGGGCTCATAACAGACTCAGCCAGGGTTTCTGTGCCAAGCGAGCGTGGTCTGTGAAAGGGCTGTTTGAGCAGCCTGCTTTCCTGCAGCTCCTCTCTCCGCACRGCGTTTGCTTACAGCACGTAAGGGGGTGCAGGGACAGAGCTCTGCTTGTTCATGTTTCGAAGAGCACAACAACGAATGTGGGAGCCTTTGGACATGTTAATCAAAGAAACCTCATATTCAAGAGTTTGATTTATGTCTGAGCACCAGACACAGCCTGGGCAGGCTGGTGGCTCAACACTTAGGCTGCAGGTTGTAAAACCTCTCCCACCGATTCTGCCCTCCGCCTCGTGTCAGGCTGGAGCAGCTTGTGCCTGTGKCCCATGTGCATGGCATGAGAGAGGGGTACTCTCAGCCCTTGGAAGAAGCTTATGACTCAGAACTGCTCTGAGCTTCTGCTGACTGATTTCAAAATCAGTTGCTTTTGGGATCCCCTGCCACATCTCCAGCAATTTTTGAATCCCATCCACCACATTTCCGACTCTAAATAGGATCTAAAGCTGCACTAACGTTTTTGTCGCCATTGGTGCCTCTTTGTTGAAGGTCCAGATTTCACAAAGGAAATCCTGCCCAAGAATTGCTTGCAGACCAGATCCATCGTGCTAGAGAACAGCGCTTAGGAATGCGTCCCGGCACTGCAGCCTGCCCTCCATCTGCAGCTCGTGGCCCGCTGATCAGACAAGGCAAGGCCACCAGATTGCCCGTGGTACACTCGTGCTTATGATGCTCCCAGGGAGATTAGGAGCCAATCCCAAATTCTGAGCTCCTATTACCAACCTGTCTCATTCATGAGGCCTCAAAAATGCTGGCAGCTTTGATCCGTTCAAGGCCTCGCATAAAGCTGGGGCAGCCAAGCTCTGACTTCAAAGTCTGTCAGTCCCCAGATCTGCAAGCTGATTGACAAGAGCTCGCATGCCACTATGCAGACAGCCTGGTGCAAGGTGGGGTGGGGGCACATTCTTTCCTTCCCCAAAACTCTTCAGTCCTGGGCCATGCCTTGGGGAGACTGCATGCTTTGCTGCAAATGCTTCTGGTCTTTCCTTTTTCTTCTGCGCATTGTAAATTATTCAGGTGACAACATCAAAGATCAGAGAGCAGCACAGGAAAAATCTGAAATCGATGCTTTATGTTCCTTGGGATCATCTGCGTAAAGGGCTCTGCTTGCTCTGCAGGCATGGGGCTGAATCCAGCCACAAAACATCCTTGTAATGGTTTACAGCTGGGGAAACTGAGGCATGGGGCTGCCTGATCGTGACTTGGCTAGCGCATCTGCAAAGTCTGTGCCAGAACAGGGAGGAGCAGCCTGTCCCACAGCAGCTCCAGCATCTGCAGGAGCTTCCCCTTGCGGCAGCTCACCAGAGGCTGCGTGAGGGACGCCCTGTTTCTACGTGTCTCACCTTTGCTTTACAGCAGGGCAGTTCTGCTGCCATGGTACCTTGCAAAGCAGCGCAGCAGAGCAGCTCCAGATTTTCACCCAGCCTGCTGGCCTGTTGYCCTGTCCCTGCATCTCTGCTGTAGGACACTCGCCTTGTTTCTCTGCAGTCCCATCCTGAAATATCATCAGCATTTTCATCAAAATCTTGACCTGCATACAGACATTTTGGGTGACTTSTGATCCATTTAGGATTCGCCAAATGGCTGCTTTTTTTTCCTTGGTCTCCTTGGTTTCCTATCCCTTAGAAATGGGATGGGGTAAATCCATAGAGCTGCTCTCGGGGGAGGCTCTGCAAGGCTTAGTACCATCCTGTCCCTTTCCTGGGTCAACACACACCAGTGTCAGGCTCTCTGTRCACATTTTCATGCTCCCGTTGATTTATCCAGCAACCTGAAGAGGAAGGGAGTCWTGTTTTGTTTCTCCCTGGCTGCAGRGTAGCACAGGAGGTTTAGCCAGCTTGAAGGTTGCTATAAATAGTTTCCTGCCTTGTCATGGGAGTTACCCATTTATTATARTTTTCTTCCTTGCCAACAGCCCATCTCAGGGCTGGCTGTGGCAGAAGCTTTGTGAGGTTGTTGCTGCAAAGCTGCCTTGGAAATGCCTGGAGTACTTGATGAAGCACAGCCACAGTCAACTGATGGGGACAGGACCTCTGGTGTTCCAAAGAGCCCTGCCTTCCCTGGCCCACTGCATATTACTTTTATAATAAAGTAATATTATTTCAGCCTATTCAACAAGTTCCTGCTCCTCGTGCAAGTATTCTGGTGTCTTTATTACCTCTGCACCTTAAGGTTGGTTTCTTCTCTTCCTGGGAAAGATTAGTCAGAGATCTACAAGAGCAGTGTATTATTTTTAACTGCAAGATGAGACTGAGAGGCTCTTGAATGTGAGTTAATTCTTGTAATACTCATTCAGGGAGGATTTTTTTTTTTCTTTTTGTATATAAGGTTTGTAACCTTTCCTGGCTTCCATCCCCAAGCTGCAACCGATGAGTGTGTCTCTTGGAAGGTTACAGGGAGTTACTGGAAAGGGAGGCAGTGTCTCTTAGCTCTGACAAGGATTGTTCATGCTCAAAAAGGTGGATACAGGTGAACTGGAGTGTCTCTCAGTACTAAGAGGGCAGCTCCTGTCTGACATTTGYTTGGTGTCCTGTTCTTGTTGGTTCTGGATAGGCTTTGATGCAGGAGGAGGGAGGTGTCTGCGAGGGTGAACGGCGTTCAGTCTCTTCAGGCAATTCCTGTCTCCAGGCATCTGTCCAGCAAGTGTCTGCCAGAAGGGGCTCGCTTATGCAAAGTGGCATAGAAAGCTTTCACCAGGAGCCAAGCCAGGCTCCCCTCTGTACTCAGTCTCGTGCAGCACTAGCAGTTCAGTGTGCCGCAGGAAACAGAGCGGTGCTGGCTCCGTGTCCCTTCTAAGACCTTTTATTCGGCCCTCCTTTGGCCTTCAGGGAAAACTGTCCTTTCTTCCTTTTGTCCTGCTTTACTCCCATGCGGCCATGATCCTTCTCAGCTCTCCTCTCCACTTGGTTCCTGCAAGTTGGTTCCTCCTTTCACATGCCTGGAGACTGAGAGGGAAAATCAGGATTCATAAATCAGAYTACCAAAGAAAATTCCTACAGCACTTTCAGACTGAGTAGATTCCTGCTGTCCTGCTGGTTATTTGAGGAATTTGCTCATAAAGGCTTGTTAGTGTTGACTTTATCTACYTATTTAACCAACAGCATCAAGAGCTGTAGCAGATGGAAATGAAACTCCTCCAGAAACATGGAAGAGTAACTTCGGAGAGGTAGACTTTTAATTGCCACTCAAAGAAACTGTTCTTAATTTCCATAAAAGTCTGTTCCTTCCCATCTCTCCGGCGATCTGGAGTTTCACCAAAGATGAACTTGTCACGGTCGTAGCTTTATAGGCCCCTGAATCTGTCACTTGGCTTTGCGTGAGCTTCTGGCATCGCAGTTGAGCTCATGCAAGAGCAGCTGTGGGGAGAGTCTCTTGGAGCATGTGGATCTGCCATCRGGGTCAGGCAAATCCAGGAAGAGACAAACTGAGGAAATTGATTTCCTCCCTATTTGGGGTATAAAATGCTCTCTTCTTTCAAGTTAATTTGTTCTTCTATGAAAGTTCCCCTTGAAATCATTTTCCAACTACTTTGAAAGATCAAATAGATTATATTGAAGGCTACTGTAAGATGAAATGCCCATTTGGATTTAATAAATGCTGGTTTATAGATCTAGCCTCATTATTTCTTGGGGATAAACCTATAGCGAAGGGAGGGGAGGAAAGATTTTAATGTTTCTGAAAAATTTATCCCACGAATAGTAAAAACATACCGTAGAAATGCACCAGCCACAAAAATGACATCTTAAACACAGTATTTATGGCTTTCTATATTTGTTTTGCATAAACTTTTCTGGTTTCTATTACATAGATTGATTTATGGAGTTTATTTGGAATAAATGTAACACATATTTAAAACAAACAGGGTCCCAATCTGCTAAGAGTCCAGGAGYTATAAGAGCTCTGTAGGGTTCAAACTGGGACCCTCCAAGTCCTTTTTATTTGAATATCTTTTTCCGTTTAAAAAAAAAATCAGAAAAATAAAATGAAAGTAGATGAAGAAAAGCAATTTAGGAAAATAGATATAGCCAAGGTTTCAACAAAAAATTGGTCTGAACTTTTTATTCAGTGTCTAGTTCTGATCCTTAATGAAATGTTCTTTATCCAAGTGGAAATTTTGCCACGAATATCCTTTTTCAAGCACTCGTTCGGGGGTGTGGGGAGCTGGTGGGGGCTGGAGAGGAGAGAGAACTTCTCAGAAATTGTTTTGTTTTTATTGAAATTCATGTAGCTTTGGAAGACACACCGAACTAGAAACTTCTTAGTAATTTTTCCATGGGAGCATTAACAGCTTCAACCTTCAGAAGTGCAGGAACACAAACAAGAATTCAGAGCAACTTGCTTATAAGCCATCGGTGCTTGATTTGTAAATGAGCTAATTGCGTATTTTAGCAAGTTGGAGGAAAAACAGTGAAACAAGGGCTCTATTTATTGATTTATTTTTAAAGCATGAGAGTTGCATTTATCTCTGCTTTCCTCCTGTTCCCCTGACACGTTTGGCATCTGCCTTGTTCCTTCCTGTAACTGGATTACTCGTTTACTCTTAGTGTGTTTCTAGATGGGCTAAAATAATACTTTTTCTGTATGTGTTAGAGKGGGTTTGCAGGTTGTCACAGCACAAAGGTTTTTTTCCAGAAACCTAACTGATGTCCTTTACGTGCCCACAGCAAAACGGACGGGACTTGAATTCCCAACTGGATTGATGTGGAGTATTTGCAACGCATTGCCTGCAAGTGATCTGCAGACTGAGAAGCTACTGGGTGAGTAAAACTTAAGATTTGCCTGAATTTGTTGTTCAAAAAACTGCCAGTAGATTAAAACTGTTGCTTGTCAGCTTTTAAAGAATTCTGCTTTCACCTCTGTTAGCTGCAAACATGCCAGGACTGCAAGTAGTGGGAGTGCATGGTCATACTCTTTTTGTAACTAAGCAGTGGGTCTTTCTCCCAAGGGTGCTGTCTTTCCCAAAAACACCTGGTATTTATTGTCATGACTCTGAGGAAGTTTCCAGCCAGTTCCCACCTACTGACCTGGCTAATATGACCTGTAGGTCACTCCCTAACCCAGTCTGATTTAGATGTTCTATATTAGCCTAAAAATGACCAGCAGCAGGTGGAAGTGGGATTGTCCACATGGACCTCTACCTATCAAGTTGGTCTATCATGTCCTCTGGGACATGATGGTCTTTGAACTGTAGCCTCAACATTGCCATGGGCCTATTGGGATTAAACTAGGCTTCTTTGGAAATCAGAGTACACTGCAGAGTGTGCTCACATGTGCTGTTGATTTCATCATTGACTTCATGTCTTGGTGGATTATCCAGTCATGTTCAGGGCCGGGTTCCTGCCCAACAGCTCCTGTCATCCCCATGTGACATCAGTGTAATCTGTGTCTGTGGCCCCTCTTGGCAAGCCTGCATTGCTTGGGTAYCAACAGCACTGAGAGCTCTTGTTCTTGCCAAGCAGGAAGACCTGCACGCTAAATAAGTGATTGCCCATAATTAGACACTGCTTGACAGAGAAATAATTGGCTGTGGYACGTGAGTGTTGAGGTAACTGGGGTTAAGAAACATCTTTTTCAAGTCAGTTGAACTTAGAGACATGGAGGATGGAGTTGTGGAGAATAGCACTAAGAAATACAAATCCTCTCCCACTGTGTATGTGCACAAAGAGCTCTGATTCCCAACTGCTAATTAATGAAAGGACGCACAAATCCTTCTAGCAAAGCCTTCTGCTCTTCCTTAAGCATCTGTTGCTGTTCTCTGGCAGGAGTAGAGCTCTGAGCTGGCTGCGCTTGAGCTACTCTGACCAAGGGCAGGTGCCGTTAGTGGTAATAATAGTCTTCTCTTAGAGGCTGCGAGGGTGGGCACTGATGGAAGTCGGTCTATATTTCAAGCTGCCTGTTCTTCAGAAATTCTTGTGAAGCACCCTCAGTTGCAAAGAGCAGAGCTGATGAGCTTTTCCTTGTCTATCTTTGCTGGGCTGCCTGCCTCCCTGTGTGCTGTTTGTTTTAGTTTGCATCCTTCTTCAGAACAGCACGGCACCAGGTGGTCAAGAGGCACAACTGGTAGGATGCTGGCAGACTGACAGGAGGGCACACAAAAAAAAGAAACCGAATGCTCTTTTTGGGGGTGTGAGTAGTTTGGACGATGTGGTTGAAGGAACTCRGAGGGCTTTTAGAGCAGACCCAGAGCTTTGCAGCTAGCTCTATGTTGCTTTCTGCCAGGACTTCCTGACTGGCCACCCAATGGGCCTGAKAAAATCTGCATGAAGTGTCAGTTAGGGTTCAGTTCAACAGACAGCTAAATATGCCTCTCTGGAGATGCATGAAAGCTGGTGGGCCTGAAGCACAGACGCCCTCACACAAAGCAGGCCAGTGTCCACACCAATTCTTTCTTAAACCATACAGTAGCCTTCAACCATTAACACTTCAAACACTATCCAGCCCTTTGAAATGTCAGCTCATTTGTTAATGGTCCTGTTAATGTCCCTTAACACACTCTGTTTGCAGAGTTGCTTCCCATGCTGGTCAGATGCTCTGTCCTACATGGGCAAGGGTGGGGAACAGTTCTGAGATGCTGTAGGAGATTCATCAGTCTGGAGGCAGGATGCAGAGGCCTGCTGCTTCTGTGGACAAACCTCTTTCCACTTGTTTTACATTGGATGGGAATCTCCTCATCAGTCTGTGCCACAGACTCGCTTGTGTAGAGAAAGGGGAGAAAAAATAAATAAATAAAACAGTGAAGATTTTGRATCAGCTGTGCTCAGAGAGGTCACCTAGACTGAGTAGAACTGTTCTGGACTGAGCTGTAGGTGCAGAGCTGCACTGAGATCTTTGCAAAAGCCCAGCTATGGGATCCCTGAACATCAGGTAATGCAGGACCCGTGTCTTCAAATCTGGTGCCCCACAGAGCAGCTGACTTGTACCTTCCACTTGCTGAGTTTGGAAGCCTCCTCTGCTTTCTAGATTTAAAAATGCTCTTTAGAGCTGACAAAACCAAGGGTGTTGTCTTTTTTCCTACTCCACGGACAGACACAGTGCAAGCAGAGTGAGCATGAATTGAGCATGAATTGCAGCACACTTGCTGCTCACCAGCTGGCCAGGGGAGAACAGTGCCTGCTTCTGTCTRCACTGCGGGGCTGGAAAGGTGAGGCCAGCAGCAGGAGTCAAGACAAATAGGAGCCTGTTTTTGATTTGCCATCTGACCCCTGCCAGCTCAGAGCACCCTGTCTGCAATCGTGACCTAAATTAAGCCCAAATGCCATCAGCAGGGCTGTTGCTTTCCCTCACAATGCAAGTGTTTCCAGGTACCTAGCCAGAGATTTATAATCCACCTCTAATTACATTCTTACTTGTGTSTGCTGTCATGCTGGCTTGGTCTTTGCATGGTTCATTAAGCCCAAGAACRTGCCTGGCCCTTTGTGCTACCAGCCTGCGAGCGCAGGCAGCAAGCGGCGCCCATGGCCGGCAGCTCCGCTGCTGGAGGAGACCCGCTGTGCTGGGCTGCGGGTCTTTAGCAGTCCAAATATCACAGGAGACATTTTGGCTTGTTAAATTCTTGACTGCACAGGTTTGCTGTCCACARTGGATTCACTTGGTGGAAATAGCTCTGGCAGCCACCCAACAACAAACACACTGTTTTTCTCTTAAATGTGAAGGGAGACAAAAACTTGGTGTTCCCTGTCCTGCCAACCCTTGCCCTGCAGACAACAGACGATCAGCATCTTTTTCTAGTCAAGTTTAGGTGCTTTTGTTATGAAGCTGAAGATTAGATCTTTGGAAAGGCAATCTGGAATTGATTAGTAGTAATTAGTGCAAATTTTTCTCTCAGGAAACAGCAGGCTGGAAGGACCAAGATGGAATACTGTGCCTCATTACACTATGCATGGTGATACAGTGTTAGCTATTAAAAGCATGTTCTGCTAGGGACCCTGCTGGACCCCTTGCGAGAGGGTCAGTGTTTGTCCCATTAGGCTCATGTTCAAAAAGGTAAGKTTTTTTATTCTGGATTACAAAGCCTCTCTCCAGAAATACAGGAGCCGTTTCCAAATAAACTCAGTCAAGGAGGGCACAAAGTYGAGTAGGAGCACTGTGCTTCTCCAGGTAGCACAACTGAGTGTTCACCTGCAGCCCCCACACTCATCCCCTTCTGCCGCCTCATGCCAGGTGAAACCACCAGAGGAAGAGCCTTAAACTCTATAACCTTGCTGTGGGGAACAGTGAGAACCCTAACCAATACTAATGGAGAAGCTGGTCCAAATATCCTGCCCTTTGTCTGCTACTTTTCCCCRTGCCAGGAGTTTTTCATGTCTCAGTGCTATGATTGTGACACTGGGGTAGACAAGCCAGGCAAATTCTTTATACACACACACTCACATGCTCTGAGCAAACCCGGCATCGGGGATTTTGGAAATAAACAGTGTAAAGAGATTTGGGAAATTCACTGTTCATGCCAAGATGTTTAAGAGGCATCTTGGTTCAAGTAAAAGCCTCAACTCATTTCCATTTTAATTTTTTTTCACTTTGATTTTTTTTAACTCTTGAGTTAAAGTGACTTGAGACCAAAATGGACCACTTAGTTTCCAGCTGATCAGAACACAGGTACTTTGTTTTACACTAATTTCATCCAAATATTTTCTTTGTCAATGAGCAGAGATCTTACTGATGGCAAAATGTTTTGTTAAAGAATTTTCTACCTCTCCCTCGGAAACCTGAGAACTCTTTATCTTTTCTATTAGGTTTAACTGCCCAAGAAGAAAGACCCACCGTCACTAGCCGGTGTCTGGATTAGCAGTGACTGGAGGAAACTGGGGAGAGAGGTGTCAGATTCCGCTGCTGTCTCATGCCTGCGTCACTGTGCAGCACTCAGAGGCTACAGACACCATCAGTGAGTCCAGTAAATTTGGATCCAGTCTAGTTTTTTATTTGCTTTAGGGTCAGCAGGCATTAACAGTGAGGACTTGGAGTGAGACACAGCTAGCAATCACTAAGCACATGAGTATAAAACTGGTGAAATTATTTCTTTTTAGCAGTAAAGTACATCTGTCCTGAAAAGTCTGGCCAGTTGTGGGATTGCGGTTTGTCTTGGGTTGTGCTGTATATTTTAGAAGAGGAATGATTCTATGTATTCTATGAATTTAGGCCGGTGGTATATATTTTTGTCTCATGTATTCTAGATTTATGTGGAATGGATTTGAGCAAACATGACAGATGAGAAATAGATGAGGTTTTTTTGTTTGTTTTGTCTAGGTTGGCAGTGCTTTTACTTGCTAACAGCTTAACTAGCAGAGTCTGGGTGATGACCAGGCATTAGCACATTCCACTGATCTGGATGTGCTTTATAAGGAGAAGGGAACAATTGCTTCAAATCCCGCTCCTGTACTRGTCAGAGTAGTGTTCAGTACGCTGTGGATCTAACGCCTGGTTCAGATTAGCTTTGGTCACCCATGATCACTCTGCAGCCCACTTGCAAATATGCTTATTGGAGATCAAGACCCATTTACCAGCACATCTGTACGTACAAGCTTTCTGGTCTCTCCTGCTCTGTTTGAAAATAGGGTTGAATTTTTGTATCTTTTTCAATCAACWTGAGAACAGTGTGGGAAGTTCAGGTTCTGAGTCAGTCTGGTGTTTGTCAGGAAGAATACGGGGCAGTGGATACTGTGCATAGCAGCAAGGCTGCACGTCAGAAACTGGAACTACTTATGCTTGTGGCCCTAGAGGAGGTGTCTGGCTTCTGTCAGGGGAAGAGGAGAACCTCTGCAGCAGCAGCAGGGAGGTGGCCTTTGCAGCTGGGACTGAGGGAAGCCGGACACTTCTCCATCTACAAGAGCTGTAATTGTGGGCCAGTAGCTGCCTTGAAGGAACTTGCCTCCTTAAGAGCAGAGAAGTGTAGAATGACACAGATCTTGTGAATGACTTCATGTTGACATCTCTCCCTACCCTCCTCAGCATCCTTCCAGGTCCCTGCGATGCTGATAGGCCTCTCATCTGGGATGCAGAGGAAGAAAGTCAGTCCCAGAAACTTGATTTTTTTTCTAAAGAAGAATAGGGAAGTTGAAGGTAGAATTAAACCTTTCCATGACCCAAACATGGGAGTTTCATGGAAATCAGGATAGAACTCATAGAGTCTCTGAGCCTATGGGAGGAGGGGAGGGACAGCATGACAGCATCATTGCTTGCTTTTTGTCTCAGCACCTCTTGCTAAAGCTTCAGACTCATTCCTGCCCTGAAAGTCCACACTGTCACCTTCTGGAAGTGACAATGCTCTAATAGCATGTTTCAGTTCATGTCTTTCCACAACCCGGAGTCCTCACATCTCAAAAGATGGAGACTGTAATGGGTGAATTAGGACGGGGACGTATCAGTCTTTGATGCAAGTGGAAAGATGCAGCTGCCCACAGACCCCAAAGTGCCCCAGCTGGATGCCTCAGAGCCAGGCATTTGTTGGAGACATTCCTTTGTCCCTTGGTGCTCCAGATGTCAAAGAATGGCCGTGCTTGGAGCAGGCTGCCTGTGCAGCCGCCAGTGGCACATGCAGGACAGACAGCACAGTGCTTTTTGGGCAATATTAACTTTATTCATTGGGCACAAGATGTGCTAGGAAGCATCTCCAAAAGCCAGCAATACAGGACAAAGCACAAAGTGGAGATTGTGCAAGTCCTGGATTGATACCTCAAAMTGTTGTTCTGTCGTAGATGACCCTGGCAGAAATGCCTGCAGTTACCGCCTGCTTCCAGGATACGTGAGCTGAATTCTGCCAAGCACAACTCCTCGTCCTGCAGGCTTGGGTTCTGCTGGGGGACCCTTGGCAGTTATTAAAACGCAAAACCCTCCTTGCCTACAAATCCGTGGCCTTGATCTTTCCAGACCAAATCCTACAAGTAACATGCACTTGTCCCCAGGGCAGCTTGCTCAAATAACCACAGCTCTGCCGGAAAAAGGGCTGTTTGAGCCTCAGGGAGCTGGGAGGAGAGGTTGAATTATTCCCAGCATCCAGAGACCAAGAGGTTCCTTCTTCTTTAGCAAATGTTTTCAGTTCCCACTTGATGAATTATTGCTAGGGCTTTCTTTYTTTTTTTTTTCCTTTCTGTGTTTCCATGAATGTGGTTGAGGCTCTGATCCAGGAAATGAGGGGGAGAACCTCTGAAAAATGTATCGCACCATTTCAAAACTTAAGTGGAATTAATTAAATCCAAATTTCAACAGTGTGTCCAAAGTTGAGCTRGGCTCAAGACACACTTCAGAAGATTTGATTTCAAAACACTCCCTTTGCGCACATGCACATAATTTAGGGAGGTTTCTGTGTATCCAGTACAAGGCGGCCAGGAGGCCTTTGGGTACCTGAGCTTAGGAGGAGAAGGTATTTGCAGGCTAGCCTGGAGAAAACCCTTTTCAGCCCATTACAGTTTCTCCTAATCCTCTGCTCAGTAAACTGCAGATTGGAAAAAGAGTCAGGAAATAGAGTTGTGGAAAGAAGAGCCAAACCGTTTGAAATGGAGATGCCGTGGCCGGTACGCTCACAGTGCAGAAGGAAAAGGAGCTGAGGGACAGTAAAAAGAGCGTTTGGATGCCAGTCCTGGGCTGAAACAAGGTAGGCTGCTAGTGAGAACTTTTCTGGAAGGGAGAGATGCGGGTCTTTTCCTACCTCCACCAGTGAAGCAGGGCTGCCTCGGGTCTATCTGTGCTCCCATTTCCCTCTGTTAAGCTAAGATAATGTGACTTGCTGCCCCGTGGCAAGCTCAGGGTGTAAAAAAGTGCTAGTAGGGTGGAGCTTGCTCAGATGTTTTTCAAAGACCAAATGTCAAATTCTTTCCTCATTTTTATCCTTGCGTCCCAACTAGCTGTAAGAGGTTTGTATGTGGGTCACTGAGGAGCAGAACTGTCTCTTTTGAGATAGTATTTAAAAAATTCTTTCTATTCCTTTTTTTCCTTTTTTTCWTTTTTCTKCTCTTGGGGAAGAAACTAGCATCTGTCATGGTCTTTTGTTGCAGTGAGCTGGACTCCACCTTTAAGTGGGGGAGATTTGAAGGGACATCAACTCCTATGTGGAAGATAAGAGATCCTCTSTAGTGTCTGCAAATGGGTAGAWTCGTGTTTAGAGCYTGGGAAAGGGGCTGCTTCTGCCTCRTTTCTGCCAGGCAGCAGCACATTGCCAGTATTTTTTTGTGGATTATCCTGCCTGTGAGTTGGTTAACGCTGCTGGAAGACAGAAAAGTTGAGACGTTTCTACCAGCCACTTTTGAAGGGAAAGTAGAGATTTGTGCCATGCACCAAAGTTGTCAGCCTTTCATGTTGTCATTACAAGACCATTTCTTTTTTCTCTAAGCCTAAATCCCTGCTAGGTATGCTATATAACAGCAGTACCTGTGAAATACTGTGGGATTTATTTACTGAATGATGAGATGAGTGTTTGTTCCAGAGGCCTCCGAGGCAGATGTTACCTCTGCTCTACTGCATGTGGCTCCAGGCCCAGAACTGAAGTTAACAGCGAAACCCGAGCCAGCTGATAACAAAGCCAGGCAGGCRCTAGCCAGGTCTGCGTGGTGCTGCCCGTGCACCTTTCCCTGTCAGCTCCAGCGCTGGAAACATGTTGACACCGTGGTTCAGTGGAAGTTCAGAAGCTAAACCGAAAACAGCCACGCAAGCATTTCATCGTGTGAAACGGCCCCTAACAGCCTGATCAACACCCAAGCCGTCGGTGGGTAAYTGGCATATCAAAACTTCATTTCCACCCTCTTCGGCCTTGCATCAGCAGTGTGGCAGGGCATGTTGCCTGCATGGCAGCAACGTGACTTGGCACAGCAGATGAAATTGCCTAGACCTTTTGTTTTTAAACTGAAGAAATTCTGTTTCTCCCATCTCTTTCCTCTTCTGTCTTCCTCCTATCAACAGCTCAGGGAGATTTGATTTTGYGTTCACAGTGTGGACTTGCCTGCTGGATCTGGGCCCTGCAGCACCCTGGCATGCTGACCTGGCAGCATCTGGACTGCAACTCTGCCCAGACTGCAAATCTCTCCGCTCAGTCTCTGCCTCCAGCCAGGTACAAGGGAGCAGGAAGCTATTGCCAAGGTCCAGGGGGCTGGGCTGTGTGGAGCAGTTGCAGATTGCTGCCAGGGCTGTGCAGAATGCTTGCTCAGCTTTTGCTTGCCTTTTCACACATCTCACCAGTGCTGAAGGGGCTCAGTGGTTCYTAGAAAACCCCGAGCCTCTCGTCCTCTCTGCACCTGTGTGCTGCRGGTGCAGTTTGGTCCTAGTCTTTTCAAGCCATCCTCTCCCATCCTCCATCTTTTTTGCTGCTTCTCGTGAGCACCACCTCCTTTCCATCCCTGCAGGAGAGCACACACCAGGTATGACCACAGAGACAGATGCAATGTTAGCACATTGCTCTCCCCACTGAGCAGRCTGCTATGCCCACTGGCACCCTCCTGTCTGTGCTCTCTGCACTTACTGCTGGGCTCTCCTACCTTCCTGTTTGCTGTTTGTTCTGACCTGGCCTGGGGGTGTCCTGAATTATCAGCTTGGGTTCCCTGCACTCTATTTCTTTGAAGTTTTTAAATGTCTTTCTGATGTATAAATGAAAGGGTGGGAAATACATCAGCATAAGAACACAGTAGTCCCTCATCTTCCTGTTTGGCTGCTCCTGGGATACTTCCACATGTGGCAAACATACCCAGACAATTAATCTTGTGTACCCAMAGGGTATAATTGTAAAGCAGTGCATGATAGATAAAGATGTTTCTTCCTTCTCTATTRTGCTGTCGGTTTTGGTTTTTTATTCTTTTTTTGGATAGGAACTCCTGCTTTTGCTGTGTCAGTGCCAGTTTCCCCTCCCTACCCTCTAGGCATATTCTATTGACTATGATAAAAGCAGATGCTATACGTCTTATAAAAATTAAACATTAAGATCTTCTTTTTCCCTACTGTTCTTCTTTGGAGCAGGGAAGGTAGCCAAAGTCAACAGAAACTCTCATAAACATGGAAGGAGGATGGGAGAAAAGGAGGTTGGAGCTTGTTCTAGCAGGGCCAACACTGAAGCAGTTCAGGCCACRCGTTGTGGGTTGCAGGTGCTGTGGGCAAGTGGATAGTGCTGGTTTTGTGGGGAGGACTCTCTGCTTGAGGCTGGTGAATGGGTCCTGATTCCCTGAGAGCCCTTGTGCTGAGGGGAGCACTTTGAGAAACCAAARAAGACATGCTGCAAATGCTGGGGGAGGAAAATCCTCAGGTATAGGATCAATGGCTGCAGCTTTGTGTGTGTCTCTCCCGGCTGAGCAGGAGAGCTCAGAGCTGTGTTCCCTTGCGGTTTAGGCGTTCGTTGTCCAGCTTAGATGCTCCCTATCCTCTGCCAGTCTGTGCAYGCCACATCTTTCAGCATCACTCACAGTATCCTCTGTTTCTCTCACACACAGACGTGCACCCACACGTGTGCACTGCTTTGGGGTCTTCCAGACAGAGAGAAAGCACCTCTCTAGACAGCAAAGGCCAGGCAGCACACACAGCTGCTCATGCAATAGGCAACACTCTAGTAAATGTCACCTGTAGCATCGTTATTGCCCGATCTTGTTAATGAGGCAATACACGTTTTCACCCGCTTACAACATACACACCTACTTTTATGAAATTTTTACAGCAAATTTTGTTTAATTTGTTTAATTTGGTTTTTGTTTAATTTTGAAGGGATAGTTTGGGCAAGATACCTGTTTGCCAGAAAGCAAAATCAGGGGCATCTGGCATTCATTGGTTTTTAAAGGCAGTGAAATTACAAAAGGTAAAATGCAGATCCAAAGGATTTCCAGCTACTTCTGGGGGGATGTTATTTTAGTAAATTGAAGTCAGATAGTTTTGTTCTACTTGTTCTTAGCCATAGATCTGGATATAATCTGAACTGGGCTGCTTGTTTGCTTGTATATTATCTACCAACAATTTTTGCTTAATCAAACATAACTTTTGTCCCTATTCATTTGCCTGTCTTTCCTTCTCACAGGACAACTGTGAAGGCGCTGCTGGAGCTGTCCCCTGAGTCTCTGGTCCCCCTGCTTCTATCAAGCAAACTGATGTTTCTGAGGCAGGTATTTATGTTGTACYTATTACGTAAACTGAGGAGTGGACAGAAAAGGCATTCACCTCATCCCCGTTTACCAGTCTGACTTCCAGTAGTGGATCCAAAGAGTTGTTTGGTCTGGTTATCTGGGTGAGCAGGTAGGAGCTGGAGAGTTGCTTTCCCAGAGCTAGTGCAGCCACATGATGCAGAGGAGCTGAGCGATGCAGAGGAGCTGAGCAATGAATGCCCTAATGGCCTGGAGCTGCAAGACAGCTTGAGCAACCCCATCTGATCCCTAATTGCAGAACAAAAGCCAGCCCTTTCTAACACTTCAAAACAGTAGAGCTTTATTTGAACTTGAAGAAATGAGCATTTGGCATTATGTGGGGAGAGGAGACTGTGCTTCTAGTTGCCAATAGTGCATACTTTCTAATTCAAGAAGGAACGGCAAGACAGATCCCATAGACAGCTGCAGGCACAAGCCCAAAAAATCCTGGCTTTGCCCATGGAGAGACTGAGAATTTGGATCCTGTAAAACAGAGGCTACTTTATGAGTAGTCAGGCACTGGGCCACACACAAAACTGGATGTGTGAGGGTAGCAGGGCACCATGTTATTCCTCCTGCCGAGGGGGCTCTGGACAGGTTACTAGGGAAAGTACAGGCCCTTGTCCCTGCAAGCAGGAGAACACCCTGCAGTGAMCCCCTCCATCCACCTCATCCACCCTGAGTTTCATGTCAGCTACCTCAGCCCCCCAAGTCACGGCATCCCCAGGGCTGGCAGAAGCAGGTGAACCCTGGGTTCCCTGCAGGCAGAGCTGTAGCAGCCTCCCCTCATACCACTCCCCAAGATTCTTTCACCTTTCCTGGCTTTTCTGCTCCTGCCAGATCTTCCATTGGGAGCTGATTGAAAGAGCCTTAATCATTTAATTCAAATTACCCTCTGGTTCCTCAGTGATGCATTTAATCGAAAGCAAGACCTTTGCCTCTCTGTTCTGCTTAAAAGTATCCCCTGGCCATCAGGCCCTCCTGCTATGTGATTTAAAAGTCTCTGTGCAGAAAGACAGTTGACTGTGTTGGCTTGACTCTCTGGGGGAATAATCGAGCAAGGCATTGAGTACACCAGGGTGGCAGTCTCAGCTTCAGTCGGTCTCTGTCGTAGTTATGGACTATTGCAGTTTAGTTTCACGTTTTCTTTTTTTTCCTGCATCAGGGCTTGTACCAGCAGCATCAAATGTTTTTTACCTAATACAATCTGCAGTGRGAGAGGTGCCTACTGCCTTGCTGTGACACTTCTTCTGTTGAGAATTTCTATAGGTTAGTTCTTGCTGCTGTAGAATTAATGATAGCTGGAGGTAGAAGAGAGTCAAGTCTTGTACAGAGGGAACATATGCTGAAATGTAGTGAATCCCATGTGAAACTATTTTATCTGATACAGCTGAAGTAACTGAGACAGAAATTGAGCTGCTAAACTTCTGAGAGCTGAACAGCAGTTAGGGAAGAAGATGAAGAATGGTACCGGTGTGGGAYAGAGTGAGACTGTGAGACACCATGCCTTAATTTACCCTCCTGCTTGACATGATTGAGAGTGGAACAAAGGCTGGAGAACTGTAGGCTTTTGGGGTTGGAGGTCTCTAGGGCTCTGATTCCTGTTACCTGTTGGAAGCAGTTATGAGCTGAACAGGGAGAGGTGTTGAGGATGTGAGAATCTGATCTTTTTGCTACAAGCACTGACCCTCACTGTCCTCCTGCCCACATGACCCGAGGCAGTGGGAGCAGGCTGTGGTGGATACTAATGGGCCCTGAGSCAAGGTTGCAAGCCCCAGTTTGGCTGCTCATGCTTAAAAAAAGAAGATGTGTTTTCTTTTTCCTGGGCCATTTGCACTAATCCCAGTCAGGGAGAGCTGCCAGCYCCTGGATAGCTGAAAAACTCTACTTCTTTCAGTCTGGCTCTAGCCTCAGATTAGCATCCTCAGGTAGGACATGAGATATTCTGCTGTCTGCTGCAGCCTCTTCCTCTTTCTGCTTGGTCCTGCTTCAGTTTATACATATACCTTAAGACTGGTATCCTTTGTCCTATTAAAAGCACCATGTGGACCTAGGGATAAGAGGAATCAGGTCTTGCTGATGGCAGCCTCCGTTCTGCACAACACTCAGCACTTCTCTTGCTCCAAGTGAGCATGGAGTTGGTCTACAATTTTCCCTCTTGAAGATCATATTCCTTCAGTCTGTACCCTCTCCCTGTGAGTAAATGCCGTCGTTCTTGTCCCATTCTTACCTTCCACACTGTCTTTGGACTGCTGATGCCCTGCAGATAAAGCTGAGGGACCTCTTGAAGAGACTAGCTCCTAGGAAAGCAGGACAGCCCAGCCTGCTGTAAAGCTCAGCTGCTTGGTTTGCCTCTTCCAGGCTCTCTACAAGAAATCTCCCCCTCCCTCCTTTGTGTTCCTGCCAAGTGAGCTCTGCTGCTCTGCATCCCTGATCTTTTCTGACATTAATTACCCTTTCCTGGCTTGGACTGCTGTGTTTGTGGCCAGGAAACCAAATCCACTTGTGCCTGGAACCGAAGCTATGTATAATGTTGCTTCGCCACTGGAGTGAGAAGGCAAGAGTGTGTTTGCTTCCTTGGGTGGCCAATTGGAGCAGGCAGGTGTCTCTGAGCCCTTCCTACCTCAGGGAGAGCTCCTAGCAGGCTTTGCCCATTGCAACCAGAGCCAGATCTGGCCAAGTGCTGAGCACCTGCCATGTCTACTGGAGTGGCTGACAGTGGAGGCAATTGGCCACCTTTGGATCTGTGCCAGCATCTCCAGAAACTCACTGAATGGACTCTACACAAGCACAGATGGAAACAGCAGTAAGAGTAAGTCCTGGATGCAGCCAGTCTCATTTCACATGCAACTTTTCAGGCCATTATTTTAAAAGATTTCTGCCTTCCCTCTACCATGGTGCCTCTGATGTTCTTGGCTTCTCTGAACATCCTCACTCCAACAGCTGGTGTTGCTGCTAGCAGGGAGTCTTGGGGACCCAGCACCTCACAGCATGCAGCCTGTGGCAGTGTGACTGTCCCAGCAAGACTGCTGCTCTTTCAGTACAGCTGGAGATGTTCCAGGCACCAGCCACAGGCCCTGAGCGACAGTGTCCCAGCGCAGACCAGAGTTTTGCTGGCAAAGTTGAACACCAGTTCTGAGCTTCCATTAAGGGAGCACAGATTTGGGCTTCTGGAGACTGACCTTAGACTGAATCAAGAGAAGGGCAGTAAGTAAGAGAACGTCTGGGAGTGGCATTGGTCCTTTCATGGTGCTCTAAATGTCCCAGGACCTACCCAGCAAAACCAACAGYGCTTGGAGAAGTTACCTGGCCATTCACCACTTGCAAAGTCAATACTCCATATTAATGCCTGTGGTCTAGATGAACAGCAAGGAAAATCCATGCTTTTCTTGAAGACGGCAGCAACATGTCTTGCAAGGACCATCTTAGGAGTATGTATATGTCTTGAGCCCACATCAGACCTAAGGGGACGCACAAGGCAACGTTATTTCTAAAATACAGCACCATCTAGTGCCGCATTGCAGCAGCTTGTCACAGCCTGTCCTCCCCACCTCTGCACCCCACAGCCCTGGGGGTCCGCTGCTTGCCTTCCCTCTCCAAGGTAAGGTTACCTACCTTTTGCAGTGGGCTCAGATTTGATGTGTGTGTCAGATGGCAGCGTGTCATCTGAGGGCTGCCTCAACAAGTCTCTTTGTGTCTCTGTGTACTTGCTGCGTTCCAGCAGCCTCTTGCATAATTCATGGAGAAATTCTGTCAAAACTTCATCCAAACCCCAAATCATATGTGAAATGCAGCTTGAAACCATCTTTGCAGATTAGAGTTGTTGCGAACATCCCTGCCTTGTATTCCTGTGTGTTAAAGTGAAAGCAGGCAAGACCTCTTTTGTGCAGAAAAGCTGATGCCAATGACATGTCATGGCCAGTTATCTGAGCCATGGCCGTGACTTTATGAAGAAGGGATCCCAGCCTGTGTAAAACTGCAGATGGCCCTGGACTGTAGCTGAGGGCAGTCTGAATTCATCTGTTCACACTCGCAGAGTTATGGTAAGATAACATTCARATACAAAGTATTGGTAGGGCATACSTGTACCTCCTTCCCCTTAGCATTCTCAGATGTTCTTCAGTCAGTGTGGGGTTGTTCCCCATCTCTGCTCCTAGAATTTGTATTTTCACCTCTACCAACCTAATTATAAATGTCCTAGCTAAGAGAACTTCCAATTTCCTTCATTTGCTAGGCAACCAAATGTCCATACATTTCCATAGGGGTCTGTAAAAATGCCATAGTAGGTTCTCCTAATTAGAAGACCATGTCTGTAGTTGTGTTTACATTGCTCTGCTTATTAGAAAGAAAAATCCTGGGTTGGTTTTGTATTATGTGCAACCTGAGATCCTAGATTTGTGTGTTGTTTGGAGGAGGGGTTTAATTGGTGTCTAAGAAATGTATCTTGGGGGTTTCTTGGTTTCTGAATCAACACAGACAGAGG
Source organism: Eudromia elegans (assembly GCA_003342815.1). NCBI lineage: Eukaryota > Metazoa > Chordata > Aves > Tinamiformes > Tinamidae > Eudromia > Eudromia elegans. The sequence goes on along the minus strand of PTEX01000041.1, from coordinate 3,109,511 downwards.
ATTTACAGCTAGCTATTGTATGAAATTACAGATCACTTGTTCCCTGTGAACTTTCCCCAAGTTTATCCAACTCRAAAAAATGCAAGTTGAGTTAGAGGAATAATATTGCATGGGTTCAACGATGAGCCATGTCCTTGGTAGATGTTACTAGAGATTGGGATTTAAGTTTTAGATCAGTTAGGCAGATCTAGCAGTAGCATGTGTTTTCCAGTCAATAACCTTAGAATCAATGAAAACTCAAGTTGTCTGAAATGTGAGCAAAAATGTCTGCAGAAAGGGGAATGAGAGGTTTCCTGGGTTTCTAGGAAGATTCCTAATTTTCTAGAAACACAAATAGAGTTCATGATGTTGTCAGCTCTGGCCTTCCATATAACACAGGTCGTAATAATCAAAATAAACTCTAGATCAGTGTCTTTTGAACAGAATATATGTTKGAGAAAGGAGTCCAGTTTGGCTTCAGAGGTTGCCAATAGTGCGAAGTTGATTGCTATCTTAGTAAACTGTTGCAGTTGTTAGAAATTTTAAGTTTACTTCTACTGCAAATTCCCACTTCAGCCACCAGACTTTGTTGTACCTCGTCTGCCACAATAAAAGCCTACAGTCAGTTTTGTTCCGCACATTGCTGCTTCACCAGAATGCAAGATCAGTTTAGAAAGGTGATGGGAGCACAGTGTGTGTTCCTGATGAAGTTAACCACAGCCTCACAGAAATGCTGGGTGGAAGGGCTGTTTCTCGAGACGTGCTAACTAGCTGTGGTCCTACCAAGCATCAGGTGAGGAAAGCCAGTGCCATGCTGTTGGGAGAGGCTCTTAACCTATGTGACACTCTCTGGGTATTGGCTGGAAATTGCCGTTTGGACTGTTTTAAAATGCATTAAATGCAGTAAAATGCTTTCATTATTAGCTACCCTTACAAATGGCCATAGGCTGTGGCACGGGGAACCTGCGGTGTTGCAAGGGCTCTAAGAGTCCCTGCTGCTTTACTCACTAAGGGTGCAGAGACAAGGAAGAGGAAAGACAGAGTGAGCCAGTTCAGTGCTAACCTTTAAGCAAATAGCACACTGACCTCACAATTAATAAAGCAGCCCTTCTTGCTTGTTTTTTCCCTGCATTTGAAGTGCAGCACATTCCAGTCGGATGAAAAGACTTGTGCTGTTTGGAGCGCGCGGCAGTCAGGTGGTGCGCATACCCGCAGCCAGACAGGATGCTGCGCTTCCTGTGAGAGTAAATACTCACGGTCATGCAAAGCATCTTTCAGTCTGACTTGGCCCTAACAGCCAGCACAGCCACTGGGAGGGAAGGAACTTCACAGAGACAGAGAGTTTATTCTCCTCTGGCTTAAAGGCTACCTGATGTTTTAATCATTTTTGAAAGCCTGTGTTTTTAAAGGCTGCTCACTTTCTCGGTGCACTGTGCACCTACAGGCGCTCGTCTGCTGGGGCCTTCGCTCAGGAGTCCCCCCCACAGCAATGCAATCAGTGTATGCATGCCCTGCCTCCCTTTAGGCTTGTGGCTAAGCCGATAGCATGGGGTGATTGCAGAAGCTCTTGGAGATATCCCAAGTCTGCATTCAAACGTAAAGAGAAATATGCAGCTGAGAAATAGTCCAGATTTGTCCTGAGAAACTGCGTCTCTGGTCTCAGACTGGACCGTTTCTCTTAAGGGCTCTGCACATCGTTACCTAGCAGGAGAGCGACGCTGGGTTTGTCTTGGAGTGTTTTTCATGAGGAGGCAGTTTAGAAAATCAAGCAAATTTCTGAAAGTTTCGTTCAGCGCAAAGGCAGAGCTCCTTTGGTAGAAACTTCYCTCTCTATTAAGTCTTCAAAATTCACGGGGACTGACCTGAAACTCCAAATTCTTCCCCAGAACTATATGGAAATCACTGGTCCTCCTGTAAGACACCTTCCCACATAGCACGATGACTGAAGTATGAATGGACTGGAGCAGACACCGGCAGCGTCCTTACTGTTGCATTTTTACAAGCTGCAGCATTCACAGTCTAGGAGCTCGAGTGAACTGCAGCCTTTCAGTGCTGTTTGCTGATGTCTCCAGACAGACACTGTGGGGATGAATGGAGGAAAGTTGTTGGGGTCGTAGGAACCAGCCACTTCTGCRCTTTCTGGTTCTGACCTTTCATCTTAATGTTCAGGTGTTGCATTGGGAGCCTATTGGAGCCACCTGGAAGGAAATCAAGCCCTGTCTGGGCATGTTTGAACAGGCATTTCAGCAAATCTTTTAAGTTCCATAAACAAATGCCTCTAGAAATCTAGCTATTTATTGCTGTCTTCCTTTGCTCCCCACCTATAGAACAGAAATGGCAGTGCAGTCTGGCTCCCAGAGGTGTTTGAGGACAGAAATATCACCACCATGCAGGGGCAGCTCTGTTAAAACAAGCAAGAAAGGCAAATCAAATCCCAGTATCCACGACCAGGTCCCAACAGGATTTATCCATTGCCTTGTGCAAAGACCTTTTCAGTTTTCCAACATGCAGTAAAAATGAGCTGGTATTAAAAGAAAGCTTGTCTTTCATCCTGAAATCCACRAAGTTCATGGCTTTTAAAGCAAATTTTCCTGAGCGGGTCTATTATCTAAGTTTTCCTAATGGACAACTCAATATTTTCATTTTAACTTGTAAAATAGTATTTACATCAAACTTGGTCTTGATTTTATGGACTCAAACACAGTTTTTAGGGTTCTCTAAGTTATTCACTGAGGCTTAAAGCCAGTCACCTTGGTAAATCAGACTTTATGGCTATTTTCATGAGATCAGATATAACACCAAACCAGGTTTTCAGAAGGAAATGGCTTTCAGGACTGCCACTTAATTTGTGAAAATATCCATCAAGGTTATTCTTTCCCAATTATGCATTTCTGCTCTTATAAAACAAGAGTGTTAGTTCTAATACTATATTTTCTGCAAGGATTTTAATATCTTTTCCCTCTTGTCTAACAAGGTGTCAGGTACAGAACCAGGTAGGATATCTTTTATAAAAAGCAAAAACAATAGCTTAAAAGCTTTTTTAAAAAAAAAAAAAGTATTTCCAGCTGATCTGTTGGTCTGTACTTTGACAGTCAGCTTTATTTGTTGGCCATGCAGTATGTTTAAAGTATTTTATTGCTTCAACAATCTAAGCAGAGATCTTTGGAGAAAAGGAGGCTTGAGGGGGCTGTTTTCAGGCCGTTGTGTCCTGTGATGAGCTCTGCCTACTAGTGTTTTCATCATAAATCCCACTGATATAATCCTGTTCCCTATTCTGCAGATTCCAAARTTCTTTGCTGACATCGATTGTCTTCAGCATGCCAGTGAGAAGTGCATTAGCCCTGCAGTTTCAGCAGGAGAAGGAGATGCCAGAGGGAGACTGACACACTCGTAGTCTGAAAGGCATCAATAATGAACACAGGTCTCTCTGAAGTGATTCCTCTAGGAAAAAGCAATCAGAAATGCTTTTTTTCCTAGCCTCTTGATTGCAGCTTCTTTCTTTTGTTCTTAAGGATCCTCCACCTTTTCCCCCAAGCAGTAATGATGATCCCAAACCCCTATGTAATCCACTTTTAAGTGATTTGGGATACATCCCATGAAACATCAACAGCTCTCCCACACCTCCACTCCCACCTCCCTCATGTCTAATCTTGGCAAACCCCTCACTTTACAGATCTGACCGTTCTTTGGAGGTTGTTTCATTCGCTTGCCTTGCCTTAATGTTTTTCTTTTCCCATTTTGTCCAAACTCAGCTGAAGATCTGGAGAAGTTCATTGTCTTACATGATTAGCTGGGCTGGTTTCAGGCCTGACGTCGTTTTTATCATCTATTCCAAACAGTGAAGCTGGTTTTGCTTTAAAATCTATTATAATTACTCAAAATAGCCTCATCCCATTCAAAATGCTTCTGTGCCCATTATTCCCTCCTCAGGAAGCCCCTGTGTTCAACTGCTGTTGTTCATTGTCTAGTTCTGTGATTCTATGATATAATTRTCCACTTTCCAATTTCTACTTCTTGCTCACAGTTGCTATCCTATTTCACAGTAGGAAAACAACAAGCAGTTTTATATTTGATACGTGCCACCTCCAAGAGAGCCATGAAACTGTACAGAGACCGTCTAGGGGCTGTCCTGCCAGGGATATCTGCAGGACACTGTCAGTCCTCTTCCAAGCAGACCCATCTTTGTCATTCTTGTGCAATAGATGACGTGATTAAGGATGTGCTTCAAGGTTCAAGGGGATCTTTGGCCTTTGCCAAAGGTATCCACGGGGTCTTGGATAAAACGCTTAATCTCCCTGTTGCTTGTGAAGTGCRGAGTGTTGTGTTTCTGCCTTCAGCCTTTTTGTCTRTGGGGAGAGTTAACTCTTTAGTGTAGGTATTTGAGATTGGTATTACACTAGCATTTATCGGAAAAAAACAAGAAATATGACTGTTAAGAAATTTCAGAATACACCTTTAAACTCCGTTCTTCTCCTGTTGAGATGTAAAGAAAGAAATATAAACAAATATCTGGTTGAAACAGGAATAAATGCATGGTCAAGTTCAGAATCTTATTTGATACAATATTCCAAATATGCTTCTAAATGTGTCAAAAACTCAGACTGGGAGCTTTAATTTTTTTTTTTCTTATAAATTGCAGTGCCATTTTAACACAAATTTATATTAATGTTGCTATAGTGCTTCAAAAAAACTACCTGTCCTGAAATGAAACATATGAAATTAATCTGCTCTAATGCCTTTTGCATTGTTCTCTTTACAAGTTTGAAACCTAACTTATCTGTATCTGATCGAGTGCCAATAATGATAGTCTATAAGCAAAAACTTACTCAAATTCCTGGCGTGGTTTAGTTTCAGGATAACCAAGTACAGATTTCCAGAGTGTTTCTGTAGCTGGTTTTGTATTTGCTGCATATTTATGAGAGATTTCTGTCATAGGAGAAGGGCCAGGGTTGATCAGGTTTGGCTTTGCACCTAAAGCAGTGGTGGTGGTATTTACTTCCTTAGATATTTTCTTTCAGCTATAAGAACATTGTACCACGGCAGAGACCGGGGCAGGGCAAGCATTATTCTTGAACACGGGGAAACTCCCATGTCTGGGAGGAGGGGGCAGGTCTGCAAAGAAATTGCATATAGCACTCAAAGGGAATGTGGATATTCCACTTGCAGCTTGGGAGATGTTGGTGGATGCAGGTAATATGACAGAGAGAGGAAGATAGTTCCAATAAGAAATTTTGTCCCCACTGCACCTTAGTCACACCACAGCTATTATGAGGCTTTTGCCATTTGGTCCTTCGCCCAGGGGCCTGGGTTCAGCTCTTGATTGGGTGGATTATTCTGCATCTTTCTGAGTGGGTGATTCTCTACCTCCTTGGCATCTCCAGCTAAGCCAGCAAGAGCACAGCTGTTTATACTTTTATTTGCTATTTTCTTTTCCTTCAGAGTCAAGCTCCAAATTGAAACTTGCCTGGAGAAGCAGAGGGTAGTAATGGGAGCCTTTCTGGTCCTGCACTTACTGGAAGAGGTACAATTGTTCATATTTTGCCTAAAACTCAGTGAAATGGCAAAATATTTTCTAGACAGCTGCCATGTCTAATCACACTTACTTTTGTTAAGGTTTTGATGTATGGTTCCCATTTCTGGGAAGCTTTCCTAAGATCTAATGGATGTATTATTTAAAAATGGTGATCCTAGGCAGAAACACTGCTTGAAATCAGGCTGTTTCTGAAACAAGGTAACTCTATTTAGAGTTAATTGTGACCCCGTGAGGGGAGCTGGAATAAGAAGTCCCGAGAATATTCACAAAATCGGGATGTGAGTCCAAGGAACAGTCATTGGGCTTGAAGTAAGGCCACATCTWTCTTTCTTTCTTTCTTTTTTCTTTTTTCCTTTTGTGTGTGTTTCTAGTTTGAGAGAAACATGTATAATTGAATTGGCAAAGCATTCCCTTTGACATTGATTTTTACAACAACTTTACCTTTTAGACAAAGTCTCACATGTTATTGATTTGAAAATTCATTGTGAATGTTTTAAGATCTGGTTTCTGTCTGCTCAGGGGAAGAGAAAGAACAACACACAAAATAGTACAGTGTAAAATACAGGTCAGGAGTAGAACRGTACATATGACATTTTTCTGCTTTAAAATCCAACATTTGGCTGTATGTGTTTCTGGAGTTTGTTGTTCCTGTCAACTCACTTCTTTCTGAGACCATGACAGCTRTGACAGGGGCACAAGCTGCCTCTGGACTGATTTATGTGTGTGACCATGTCCACACAGAGCTCCACTCTTTAGATGTCAGAAGACTCTCTTTTAAGGGAGAGAAAAATAGCAAATCTGCTTTGGAAAATGTTCTCTGGCTTTTGRTTTTAATTAGCAGTGCTCGATTACATGAAGGCATTATCACTGTACCAATAGAAAGACCTCCACTGACTCTTGTGGGGTCTGGAGTATCACCTTGCACCRGAGGAAACCATTTCACATCTATATGGCAGCAATCTTTCCGCAGGGACTGCAAGTGCTCAGCTATTAGAGATGTGTTTACAGTGTGTCTTTCTGCAGTGTTTGATGCGTGCAATGCTGTATTTCCCCTCTCTCTTTTTCTTTTTTTTTTTCCAAACAATATTGAAATATGCCAGGACTGGACATAAARCTACTATGTACATTGGACAGATATTATTTAAGTAAGCATTGGGGTATGGCTTGCCTGGGTGCTGTTCAGCAGTTCCTGAGTCTGAATCATCTCTTCTCTAAACTGCTGCTTCACTACATAGTGACTCACTTGTCACCCTGCCCTTGTGATCAGAGACCCAGCAGCCCAGTCAGGCCTTTCCAAGTATAACAACCCAATCCCCCACTCTTATTTCCTCCCTATTTTTGMTATCTGAGGTGCTTCCTACCTATCTCATCTTGTGATGTCAATCAGGGGACAACACAGCTCTGCAAGAATCCATCAGCACGTGTGGATACTGGACCTGAAGGAGGCAACYGGGCTTGGAGAGATCCCATCAGGCTCCGTGTGCACAAGGGCAATGCCCTGCACTGTCTGCAGGCCAGGTTGTACGGTGTCTTGTGCGTGTGTCCCAAGTTTGTTTATACTCTGGAAAGCTTCCCCAGGAATGTCTGCAATCTGGCACACRGAATGTTAATGGCTGCATTGCTTAAGGAATCCCTCAGCCAGCAAACCTCATCACGTGCCCTTACAAAGTCCTCTCTTTCTCAGCATAGCTGCATGTTCAGACGTAGTGGCCCTGATGTTCGCTCACTGCTGGGACTGCTGCTCTGTCACAGCGTGATCGGGACGTGGGCAGGCTCTGCTAGTTGTTAGTGGTTGTGCTGACTCCGCTTGCAGCAGCTGCAACAGCCTTTGTGGTGGAAGAAAGCCCAGCAGACGCAGAATCCRTCGCAGTCCTATGGCAGAGATCCTTCCCTTTCTCTGCTCCCTATGCTCCCCTGTGGACCAGATGAGCTGGTGACTTGGTGGCCACTTCTTAAAGCTGAGCATAAGCTAGGTCATGTTTTTGAGCAGCTTCTTTACAAAGAGAAATTTCACTGAGTTGCCTTTCGTGGCAGTGTCCATAAGAAGTACAGGGGGAAACAGAGCAGAGTGTGAGAASAAAAATGCTGAGGAAAACTGAGCCCCGCATCCTCCCTAACTCACCCACCCAGAAGCTAGCCCAAGTGCACAGGGTTGAAGTGTGTTTTTAGCTGAATACTTCTCCCCTTTAGGGACCAATGTAATTAATTGCCTCAGCAAAGAATGACACATACTGCACTGCATTGCTAGCAGACATCGCTGATGCCCAGAAGCAAAAGATGCTGCTACCTTCCCTCTATTCCCCAGCCTGTCCGCTGGGAACTCACAGCAGTAACAACCCATTAGATCTCAACACCGTTTCCAAGAAGTGTGGCTAAAACAGCGTTTCTTTGGAGGTAACAAAAATAAATGGGACTCAAAAGGAAAGCAATTTACCTAGGAAAGTCTGAGAGCTCCAAGCATCAGCATATCTCAGCCTTCCTGGGATTTTTTATTTTTATTCTGCATTTTCTAAATGGCTTTGATTCAGACCCTGTAGATGGGCCGTGACGGCRCACATCTGGTTTTATAGTTAAGGAAATAGCTGATTGAATCGATACACTCAACCCAGCTGACTGGAGTAAATAAAGGAGACTTGAAGGAAGCCTTGTTTTCCCCTGGGTGGAGGCTCCACCTTCAGCCCTGCTGCAGTTGCCCTGGTGCCAGTGGAGTGACACAGCGTGGGACACAGGGGTGGTCAGGRTACATCTTCGTGAATTGAGGTTCTCTCTGGCCACCACAACTTCGAGCTTTGTTTGAGCACATTGCTCTTAAAAAGCAGCAACCGTCTTGCTGCCTGACTCGCTGCAGTCACCAGCAGGGAAGTTCCCTGTGGAAATGGCAGGAAAGGCAGCGTGGCCCTGAAGGAGAGTGTTGGGGTGACCATGAGAGGTGCTGGGGATTCAGACCTGCCTCAGCAGAGCTCCTGCTGACCCGCCGAGCTTCAGCACAGAGACTGCATGCTCCCATTTCCCTGCTCCAGCCTCTGGAGCACAGTGGGACTATAAAATATCTCTGTGCAGATGTTTGAAAAGGAGACCCAAACCACGTTTTAGAGTGATGGGACAGCCAACAAGGGTGGCACCTGAATGGCTTTTGGGAGCAGAGGATGAACCAGTCTGTCCGAATGGTAGTAAATCAGGTGTACCCAGGGGTATCCAAGATTCACACAGAACTGCTTGTCCATAACCATTCCCATGCATTCTCTTTAGGTTGGTAATAGAAGGTAGGACAGAGATCTCTAAAAATATATATATATCCTACTTGTATTTTGTTATCTTTGTCCTCCTTGTTCAGACCTTACACACAATCTTTCAGGCCCCTGTTTTCTTTCAATGCCAGTATTGATCACAGCTGTGAAATTATTGGCCTAGGATACCTTTTTTTCCCAGGCGGTGGGAAAGTTTTTCTCTTAGGYACCTCATTGTCACTTCATTTTCTTGGGAACTGCTTAAAAGCAGGCTCTGTTAACTTGTGTCCCTTTATTTAAATGGGGGAACGCGTTTTTCAGTTTATCCCACTAAAACTGCAAGGGGAGTGTTTCAGGAACAAGCTTGCAAACATAAATGCAGGGCCAAGGTTTGCTCCTAACTCATTACTGTAGCGAGAATCATTTGCTGCAGGTGTGATCTGCCCTTTGCACCTTTGTATTCCTTCCTGTTCCTTGCTGTCCTTCCTGCAGCAAAGAGCAGGACAACCTCACTGCAAAACCAAGCAGAGACAAGGCAGGTGTTTCTGTAATGGTTCCCAGGTTCTGTTGACCTTGAATGAGCACAGCTGGGCCCATTTTACTTAACCATGGCCTCTTAGACCACCTCTCAAGCAGCAGTAGTCCTAGGGCAAAGATGTAGGTGCTCTCTCAGCCTGAGGAAAAAGGGGGCTTTCTTGTGTATATAATTATACTCCATATATGTGAAGAGCATGTGGAAAAMCAGAGACACATTGCGATTTGAACATGCAGTGATGTCTCCAACATTGGTAGCAGAGGGTCTTCAGCCTGTCCCTCATATAAAGGCTGTCTCGTGTGAAGCTCCTGGCTTCAGCAAGGAAACCGCTGCTCTCTGCTGTGCTGCACCCTGGGGACAACAGCTCCTGGACTTCAGGTGTGAGTGAAGCCGCGGGTTTCTATGGGGAAGGTATTGGTTGTGTGTTCTTTAAAGCCTGGGATACGAAGGGGACTTTCTTGGTAGGCACTTGTTTTTAAGTCCTGGCTTAAAGGCTGAAGGGCCTCTCAGTGCTTAGAAGAGGATAACTAGTGTCTAACAGCCCAGCAGAGAGGAGCTGTGCCCTGCAGCCGGCCCTGGGCCTGGCTCCTCCTGTAGCTTGCAGTTGTTGGCACTGATGGGACTAGTCTGCCTTCTCTTGCTAACAACAGTCCTAAGGAYTGGACTTAATCAGGCTCCGTTTCAGGGCCTGTGAGAGGAGAAAGTTCTGTTCTTAATGTGCTTTGAAAGCAACACAAATAACTGACTTGATCAGTTAGGAAGATAGGAGTATGAGTAAAGGCTCGTCATTCCTTTTGAAAGGAATGTTGCTTCCTCCTGGGAGTCAGAAGTRCATGCAAGCATACAGTCTGCTTTATGGTGTCTGAGAACCTGATTGACTGAAGATATTTTAGTAGTAGTTCTTTCTCCTCTAGAAGACATTTGGCTCTGTTAAGTGATACGTAAATGTCTGACAAAGTTGCATGGTAGGGAGCAGCGCACGTTGGGTAGGGGGAAGTACAAGAAGAGCGATGGGTGCTGGCCTTGTTGTAGTTTGTCCTGGGAGAGGTTTGTCACTGCTTGCCACAGAGCTCCTTCTGTGTATCTGCGTTCACAGGGTTTGGCCCAACATTTAAGAGACTCTACCAGTAATGGAAAGTGTATTTGARTGATGCTCGAGAAGGGACCGGGAAGGAGCTTTCCAAACCGTGCTGTATTTTCAGTGCGTGACGTGGAGCCAAGCAGGTTGTCTCTGCACACTCTGATGGATTACTGTTGAATAAGGTGGACTTTTAATGCCATCCTGCCCCCAGGGGTGTTGAAATATGTAAGAAGTATTTGTAAATTAAACTCCTTGAATGAAAAGCTATGCTATGTATGATCCTAGAATATCCCGTTAAGTAGCAAGGCAGACTGGGGAGTTCCTGGCATTACATGGAGCCTAGCTTGTCTCGCTCTAGATTTAATAAGCTCTGCTAGAATTGAAGAAAGCCTGTATTGAAACTTATTTATTTGAATTTACATAAGCATACATCCAAGAGAAAGTAATCTAGGCTCTTGCTTGCTTCAGTCTAGTTTTTGATAGCTAATGCTTCATCCTTTCCGGCGTATCATAAAGTTCCTTTTCATGGTCTCGAAAGAACGTATGGAATYGAGGGGAAGGAGCTGAGCTTGTTATTCCCTGTGACTGTCTGGAAATTCATGGCAGGGCTTGGTCTGCGTATCGTTTTTTCCATGTTCATGTTAAGTTCCAGCACTCTTAGAAAGATGAACGACAAAACTGAACWCTGTAGTATCACCTTGAATAGCCTCACTGGCCCTTCAGGACTAAGCAGTGATCTTGCTGAAGTGACTCGCTGGGGATATGTGAGTGCATTGKTTGGTGCAGGGCTGTCTGACTGTTTTGTCCCTTGGGGCTCGAGCATGAACAACAGCAGAAGACAAGTGCTAAGTACTCAAGGAGCTGGGAGTTGCATGTTGGCCAGCCTGAATTACAGCCTTACMCTATGGGAGGAAGGTCTGATTCCCTTCCTGACCTTTCCCTGGCTGCAYTGTCACTTGAGGCCAATAATTTAATCTTCTTGTGTCTCGATTTCCCTTTGGTAAAATGAGGCTGCTCATCCTGCTCTCTGGTTATGTAATACTCAGTCCCTCCTGATGGAAATTGTTGTGCTCTAGGAGCCAGTTCATGACACGGCCAGCTTGCACGTCTTGGGTGACGTGGTCTCGTCCTAAAAGCCATGAAGAGCCCTTGGCAGTTGCGTTCAGAACTTAAAGAGCAGCCTGTGGTCAGAAACAAGGGTGCGTTTTGTTAATGCAGCCGCAGCCAACTCTGCCAGCTGTTTCCACGCTTCAGCAAGTGTTTCCTGCTCAAATAGAGAGAATGGCTGATGGGAACTGGACCAGACGTAGCCGTTCCAGCTAATAGTGCCGCCACACCCACRGAGAGGTTGAAAAGACACTAGATGTCTCCAATGCAGTACGTAGCAAACTGCCAGATGTGCAGAATGCCTTAAGTCATCCAACAGCCCGTTTCAAGGCGATGTGACTCCAGAGTATCGTGGTGCTCCTGAAAGAGCTTTCSTGTGAACTAATTATAGCACGGAATTATGAGACCTTCTCCAACAGAAGGTGTCCCAGAGGACATCAGGGTAGATATTTATTTCCAAAATGTTGCCTTTGTATATTTTAAACAGATCATCTGGATGAAGCTCTTACGGCCAGTTCAGGCTGTCTGATTTATGGCAACAGCTGTTCACTTTTGGAGATGGGGAGGTTCATGGGGATACAAAACACGTTCATGAGCTTCATTTTCCACACAAAGAGTGTGTGGGGGAGGGATGAGTTGCTGGATTTTTGTGCAGGTGTAAATCCAGATAGGCTCCTGTGAAGGCAATGAAATTATTCCGTGAAAATCGGAGTTAAAGGAAATGGCAGATCAGCTCTTTCTTTCTTCAACTGGAGAAACTTCCTCCAGTTGGAGATGATGAGGTTTGAGAAACGTGCTCAGGTAGTGATGGACTGTTTGTGCTGAGTGATGGAGGAAATGCTGATTCTTGCCTAATGCCTGCAGAGCCATTTCTACTTCATGGCTGTAGAAGATGGCAATAGTAGATCCCAAAATTAGGATGCAGAAGAATGAAACAGAGGAAGAAATGTAGCTTAGATGTCCTTCTCTATATCTGTAAATATCTTTAATTTACAGTATTCAGTTTGGAAAAATAACTGACTTCTTTTCTTTAATCTCGCTTTTAGAGAACTGCATTGGCATGTTTTTAGTCTTCAGAGACTTTTATTATTTCCTCTTTTTGCCAAAAAAGGGAACTTGAGATTACTCTGTGATATTTTGTTTTGGTCAAGTTTTTTGCTCTAAAAATAAGAAACTTTTCAACCAAAAAGAAAAGAAGTTAAGCCTCCAGATCCTGCACAAGTTCCAACCCAAGCTGATCTTTAGGGACTTGCTTGTACTTTCCTAATACAGACTATTTCAGGAGCGTTAGTATCCAAATGAACAATCGAGACCGTATAACTTTATTGTTAACCAAATCTGCTCTCTTTCACACATTCACACTCTTCTCGCTTCCAACCACTCAGTCCACCTCTGCTTTTCATAAGATACTCTCAGAGCTGAGCTCTCGATGGCAGTTCTGACTTAAAATGTTGTGACAAGTGAGCATCATCCATTCTAAATGGAATAAATAACATTATTAATTCAGTGTGCAATTGTCTGGCTTGCAGCAGGGAGCTTAATATTTAATATAGCATAATGGAGCTTTATTTCCAGCTACTGAATGCCTTCCCTTAAACCGCCTCTTCAGTCATCAAGCTGCAATGGCTTTGCTTAAAATATTGTTCCACCTGAAGTGCAGGGAGGAAATTCCCCACTGAGGCAGAGATTAGACATGAACAACAGCTTGGGACTCTCAAGGGAGGCTCACCAGGCTCCAGACCATGGCAGGAGCACAAGGGTGTGTGTTGATGTTGGTGTCGTGTCATGACTCTGTTAACTCAGAGTTGATTTGAGCTTATTTAGGTTTTTGTTGCCAATTGAGCTTGTGTTGGCCAAGTGGTCTTGGGCAGAGGAGCAAGGAGAGAAGGTGCCTGAACTCCAGTGACACTAGAGTGAACTCCTGGAGGGTCTGCTGGAAGTGAAACACTGACTCTGCGTGGATATTTGTCTGTCAGAAATACGATGTACAATCAGAAAGGGGAATTAAATGGGAGACCTGGGAKTCTGGCCCAGTGAAATCAGTGGGATGAGTTCACTCTGGTACCTTTTAAAAAACCGGTAGTTCTTCCTTAGGGCCTTATTTTTGCCACAGATGATACTGAAAAGCTGGTATGCATTAGGAAGTGGTGTTAGGTTTTGGGGTTTTTTTTCCACTATTATAAGCAGGTGTTTACATCCTTCACCTAAAGTGTCATCATTCCTGGAGAACTGGAGAAGTTGTGCCAGAAATTGTGTTTTCTGCYGCTGTATCACTGTGCAGTTTGACAGCATCCCTCTCTCAGCAGTAGCGATGCACTACAGGTGTCTCGGGCTCAAGGAAATCCCCCTCTCTAGCAGCACCAAGGGACAGAGTACCTGTCATCAATCAGCATTTCAATCCATGCTGCACCTGGGAACCGTGAGCATGCTGCAGTGTTCATTGTGTAGGCTTGTCCCTTGGAACCARCTAGATTGGACTTGGAAAAAATAACATCCATCAATGCCAACTTTCCACTACAGTGCCTCTTCTCATGTCCCCCTCTCCACTGCTGCCTGCATTTACAGCCCCAAAACGCAGCCAGGGCCAGAGCTGTTCCAGAAGTACAGGGTGTTCGTGTGCTGCTTTGGATGGGAGAGGGCAGAATGGTGCCACATTTTTCCCAAGTCCTGAGAACTTTCCAGACAGTTCTGGCTGGTCACTGTGGTGAGGTCCAAGTGTTGGCTGTGACAAATTCCAGGATGTTTTGTGCCATTTCTCAATGAGTGTGGCTGAGTGTTTATTTTAAAAACGTCAGCACTTCCTAAAGAATGGAAACAGCAAGGTTTTGTCTAGGAAACATCCACATGCTTTTCCATTTTGCCCTTTTAGAAACCCTTCAGAAATCTTCCAGCTGAAAAGCGGAAAGCTCCCAAGCTTAAATATGAGTATTTGCAGATACTTTCCCAATGGCTGATGGCCAAAAAAATACTTGAAAATCCTGAGATCTGTACAGGGACGATGCTATAGCAGATGAACATACAACATGGTGTTGCTTTGAGGGGAGAAMCCCTCCCCTACTGTTCTCCAAATGAAGCTTAATCCCAGGCAGGAATGAGAGGATGCACTGCTTCATTTTGCCTGTACATTATAGTAATTTTGCTGTACTTGCTCAAGTTAATTCATCTTGATTTTTGCCTTGTTTGTTTGTTTTAATGGTGCCTAGTATGYATCCTCCTCAGAGGAAAAGCCGTCTATTTTACCCCCCTGCTGCTGTGCCTGCATTTAGGAAGGGGATTGTATGAGGTCCTGCTCTTGTTCTGAATCGCTTCCCTGTACTGGGACGCAAGTTCTGCCATGTCCCAACCAGCCCTGTCTACTGTAAGGGCAGAAACTTTTGAAAAGTGCAGAACATTAATGAAAAATTCCTCTGTTGGCAATATGCTGAGAGTTCTGCTATTAGAGCTGCATTATAAGGCATTTGGACACGGTTTTTGTTAGCAGTCTTAGTAATCTCTGCTGAAAGCTCAGCTGGGGAAAATCTCAGGCCAGCTGGGCTGAAGGAGYATTTTGCACTTGTAAAGCTAAAGTAGAGGAAGGGAAGGAGGGGTGCRTGAACGRCAACCAACGTGGTGCTTTAAAAGCYTTCTCACCCTCTAAGAGCCTTCAAGCCCGTTTGATGAGCAGGACAGCACACCTGTAAATTCAATCCTAGCATAGTCTATCTTTGTCCTTCTGGATGAAAACAAGAAGTTTTGGGTCTCTTGGAAAGCATCTCAATGGCATACAAGACTATTTAACCTTCTGCACGCAGTTGTGCTTAAACTTYCTTTATTTATGGACTGTAACTGTTAATCCTTAGGTTGCTCATTTCCTGTGGCTCCTGCATATGTGGAACTGGCCAGCTGAGCTGCCTGCTTCCCTTTTCCCATGTCCGTGTTCTTGGTTAGRCTGGGAGAACAGCGGGATCATGAGGAGCAAGCAGTTACTTGGGTGGGAACTACCTGGAGTGCAAAGTGAACATCCCACAGCAGGACTATGTTGAGCAAGGCTTGCCCCTGCGCAGGAGCTGCTCTGCTCCCTCCRTCCACCATCTGACAAGAGCCAACATACAGGCACCTAAAACGAAGGAAAAAAGAAACAGAACTGAAGGCTGCTATTTTTAAACCCTGCCTTTGGCTCTCTCTGCAGCGCTCTGCTTTCCTCCCTGTGATCCAAGCAGTGTTCTTTTGAGAACTAGGCACCAGGGCCCCGCGGTTTCCTGGTACTTGGAACATAAAATCTCCTAATTCTTCTCTCACAGCAAGTTTCAGAGGCTGGGGAGTSATTGATACTTTCTATCGCTTCATTAGTAGTCATGGCACAGTAGTTTTCTAATCTTGTTGCTCCACTTTTTATTTTGGATGATTTGTCTTTCAATTTTTCTCAGCCTTCCAYGTCACACAAAGCAAAGGCTGTTGGCTTCCCTGCTGCCGCCTCACTGTGGGCAGGGACCTTCAGGAGATGGTAAAGAGCTGGGAAGAAGGGGGGGGACCTGCCTTATGGAGCTCCCTTGTGTTTGTTYTAATGAGCTTGGTGTGTATTATGGGGACATGTCGCAGCCCGATCCATTGCTGGGATAATTAGGACCAACTACTGCAAGGAAAAGTCTTCTTTTATTGCTGTGTTGGCTGGTACCTGCACCCAAGGTGCAAGGGTTGCAGCGCTGTCTGCACGTGCCTTGTGAAAGATCAGCTGTGCCCAGAGATCTTGCAGCCTGTGCAGGCAAGGGCGAGGAGAAGTGAAGGCAGAAGGTACTGAGGGCCTCGGTCACTGTTAGAGCAGACGTAGATCACTGGTACAGGCCACCTCTGGGCATCCCTGCCTAGCCCCACCGCTACACTGTGGTTGTTGACTGTGTGTGCRGCTCCTGGGTGGGTCTGGAAGATATCCTAGATCGCAAGGGATCCCAGGGGATCTAGGATGTTAAGATCTATTTTGCTTCTCTGAGAAGAAAGTCTGTTGAAAGTGCTGGGCTCTTTTTAGTAAGAGGAGAATTTCAGCCCTTCTCCTGAGAGTCTCTACTCGCCTCTGTCACTGTGTGCACAGTGAGAGGGCTTGTGCTGCATTCCGTCTTCCCAACTTCATGTCCGTAAAAATCCTATCCGTTACAATAGCAGTGATTTGCCAAGGAGATTGAGTATCAGTCCATGAGGCAGGGGGGAAAAGCAGGGACCAGGGCTAGCTGTTGTATGGCAGAGCCAACTCCTCACTGTTCAAGCTCTCTTTCCTTACTGCCTTTAAACCCTTGGAGCAGAGCTGAGACCTGTACCTGGAAATGAGCTGTCTTCACAGGTTAAACATCTCACTGTGCTGCCAGGGCTCTCTGGCATGTTTGCAATAAGCCTGAACTCCCTGCACTTTTTTTTTCATTCAACCCRGCTTTGAAAAAGACAGACAAGCAGCAATGTAAACACCCAAGAGTCTGTATTTGCTTTGCTCCTTAGTGCTCCCCTGGTATTCCAAAACAATGAGTCTTTGTGCTTATCTTCTGCATTTGGCAGGGCAGTTTTCACCTCTTGGTTTTTGTCTCAACAGGAGAAATTGCTGCCTAACTGATCCCTTGTGGACTTCCTACCGAAACCACCCAGTGCAGCATATGGTAAGTCATTCGGCTTTTTATAAAGTAGTCTCAACTACTGCTATTTATGGATGAAAACTGGCATATCAATTGTTTCTTTTTGGTTACAGCAGTAATGAATTCTGTCTTAGGTTCTTCTGACAGCTTGGTTTGGGTTCCTCCTGTCCTTAATTATATTATAATGCCACTGACTTAACTACATTTGTTGCTTTTGTTGCCTGCCATGGCAGTTTAGCGCTGTGACATGACAAGGGAGGAATCTCAGTCATGCTCCCCTTGCTCCAAGAAAACACAAGGTTTTGTTGCTGATATTAAAGGAGAGGATTCATGCCCTAATGTTTTAATTGCTAGAGGACAACAGTGTGTGAGGACGTGGTTTTAAATGATTCCCTGTGACGCTCTGCTCATGTATGCATTCTCATCTATTTCGTTCTCTGAAGGGAAAAAGAAATAGCAACACACAGGGCATATAGGAAATCCTTGTTTAAAGTGTCAAACCATCAGYAGTGGCTCACGGGTTGACTGTCTGCTGGATGGGATAGCCGAGGCTCATGACAAACTCGGCAAGTGTGAGGGGTGCTACAGTGGATATTGGTGCATAGAAAACTGCAAACAAGCTCCATGCTAGAGCAGACAGCTCATATTGCTAGGCTAGCACATTTTTACCATTGCAGTTATGAGGCTTTCAGATCCAATTTGTGGTGTTTCTTTGTGCTAAGCTGTAACAATTTTGAGGACTCTACTTGCAAGTGTGGTRTAATTCCAGCAGAGATTTAGGAGGCACTCTTGACTTCGAGGGCCACCTGCTGCCAGGAGACAAAAGCAAGTTTGGCCAAGTGAAGTGAGTCCAAGCAGAGCTGCCATGCTGTGCTGTGCAAAACTGTATCCAAGAGTCAGTCCAACTGCCATCTCCAAGTTCTTCCTTGCTGCAGCCAAGTGCGTATCTAAATGGAGATGTGTGAGTGTCCAGCATTCAACCTTTTCTTCCAGGGTAGTGTTCTGAACGTATCTCACGTCTGTGAAGCCTGCTGACAAGTCACAGGGCTGAAAGTTGGCAGCCCGTACAGGTAGAGTGAGCATCCTCTGCCGCCTTAATTTCAGCCAGTTGATCCTAATCTTCCAGTACTAACAAATGATTCTTGTGTTTATAATTGGTAAGGACTAAGAATGAGGAACAAAATAGGGCAACTTGAATGGAGAAAGCAACRCTTAAAAAGCATCTGCAGTGGGCCCATTCTCCTGTAGCAAACAAGGAGGGACTAAGCCTGGGGACCTGCTCCTGCTGAAACTGATAACAGACTTTCACAGAGACGCAACTATGGCCCTGGATACTGGTACAGACCATCCTCACACTGGGGCCATTTATAGCCCAGAATGGTTATTTTTGACATCTCTTGATCTTCTGCACATCAAAACATAGCAGAATGAGCCAGGAGAGCATTTAGTGTTATATATTGATACACTAACATCAAACATGAGCTGTCTCTTAAAAGTAGAATGTGGAATTATCAGAGACTAAACAAGATTTGGACATTGGCAAGCGAGAGCTCTCCATGCCTGACTGAGCTAACATTTCCTAATTGCAACCAGAGAGCTTATTCCATGTAAGAGTTTAAAACTTTACTTTTTTCTTCCAAATCACAGGAGTTTTCCCTTAAGAAAAGCCATTCCCTCATTGTTCTTTCTTCAGAATAATTAAATTACTAACAGCACAGTTCAGAATTCCTCTGTACTTTTTTTTCTGTGATTTTTTTCTTTTCCCCGCCCCCAGCCTCCCCATTAAAATATCACACCACTTTGGCTCTGTAGCCAACCCACTCCTGCTTTAACCCATCAGAGATGGCTAGGACTCYGCAATGCTCAGGGTTAGGTGAGGAAGACTCTCCAGCAGCAGTGTTGCCTTTAACCCAGGATCCTCTATTAGCCTCTGGGCTTTGACTCCTGCAGCCAAGGAAACGTGTACTGGAATCCAGATTTAGTGTTTTGCCATTGGGACAAAACATTTCCTCCAACTTTCACATTCCTGCAATTCTGAGTTCTGCCTAGTAGCAGGATTAGAAGGGACAAAATACCGCAGGAAAGATGATGCTGAAAGAAGTATTTATTAACTGGCTTACCAGAAGCAGAGTGGCAGAAAGCATATCCACTCCAGAAATATGTAGCCAAATTTAACTTAAGGTCATAAATCTGGAGAGTTCCAGCAGAGCTTCACTGACTGCATGCTGGATAGATGTACTCTTGCTTAAGCTTACCCCTAACGTAGCAGTTGCCCTATTGAAATCGGCGTTTTTCTTTTCCAAATGCTGTAACTGAAGTGTAACAAGGCATTAGGAAGCTAAAAGCTTATGCTTTTTCAAGAGTTAAAAAGGTTAAAAATTTAAGTTTTAGTTTGGGGAAACCTAGATCTCAACAGATCAAACTTTTCAATAAATATCTTGCACCTGAAAGCTTGGTCTCTCTTGCAGGGCCCCCGAGTGGTCCTGAAGTAGCCAGTGATTTGGCAGGGAGGTCTTCATCCAAGGCAAGCCCTCCTTGGAGTCTTGAGAAGTTTGCCCAACAACTGAGTTAGGTGGTTTATCCATCCTTGATTTCAAAAGGGGCATAAGCAGCATATCCAGCAGCAGAATAGGACAGGCCCCATGGATACGGGTGCATCCTTATCTTTAACAGTGTGCTCAGAAGGGATCTTGAATGAGAACCTAAAGAAGAGCTCAGAGTATTCACTCATGGAATAACTGAATTTAACCTACCTTGTCAGCTCACACTATAGCATCTTAAAGAATAATAAATAAGCAGAAATCCTTACAGTAACCTCTCCCTGTTCAGTACCAGGAGGTGAGGGAACATGTGCCCTCGCAGACCCTGAGTATGGCTTGGTGGAGGGGGGAGCGTTTTGTTTTTGAGCTTGACGGTAGCAGTGGGGGGATGAAGTTAAAATGCAATCATTCCAAGTCAACTGGTAAGGCCTGGAAAAACAGATGTGGGGTGGGTGCCATGAGCCAAGATCAACTTCACAAAACTTAAAAGATTAGTTCTACAAAAACTGGAGGGGGAGAAAAAAAAGAGCCCGTGAGTGCTGTGATGGATGGGAGTAAGGAAATRGCTCGGAACAGTCAGACGGCAACACAATCCGCAGCACAAAAATGTTGACATTCTGGTGCTGTTATTTTGTCACAGGTAGAAAATTCTTTCAGTGGTATCTGAAATGGGATTTAAATACGATCTTTCTCTGACATAAATTGAGGGACAGAGGCTTTTATTTCTCTGACTGTTTCTGCATTCGTCTCCAGAGCAAAATTATCCTTTTGTTTAAAAACCTGAGCGTGTCTCCCCTTTCTGTGGGTGTTGAGGGGGGAGTTGTTTGGTTGGTTTTATTTTTCTCTCCTCCACCTTTCCCAACTCGGCTCTTTATTTTTTTTGTCAAGAAAACTCAAATGTTGCAGTTGGGTCAATTTAGGCAAAATAAAACATTTTYGGACCCTTGAGCTAACCTCAAAGCTCGCAAGCCAATTCAATACTGGATTGTATTTGCCTGTTTTTGCTTCTGGCCTGGCCTCTGTGTCCAGGCTGTGTTTTCTCGGGTGCTGCTTCGCATCGTGTTGTCAGTGTGAGGTGCATTTCATCCAAAAGTGTCACCGGGCAGGGAGCTGAGAGCCTTCTTCAGAAAGGGGTTTTGATTCTGAGGCATCCCTGTACACCCACCAAGTGCTTAGCACTGCATGAAAATGGAGCATCCCCACTGACCACTAGTTTTACTCTAATCAGTCCTCTGACCTCTGAGGAGTGTTTTGGAATCCCAGGGCGAAGCCCCCAGCCTGAGCACCATGTTTTCCTGGAATCTGCGCTGGGCTTGCAAATATTATTCTGTATATTTGTCTAGTGTGTCCGCTGAAAGCTCCAAGGAGCTTTTCAAGGCTTCCCGCAAGCTAAACCAAGCCAAGGGCTCCCTGGCTGACAATCATCAATAATATTGAGCTGCTACCTAAACTCTGCTGGCCTTAGATGAATTGACAGCCTGTTCTTTCCACGGGAAGATAATATCCTTGCCCGGACAAGATGAGGTGCCTGTTGTCCGCTTTCCCCTGCCTCTTGTTTTGGAAGCTTTTCACAGAAGCAGTGAAAGGTGTTGATGTATCTTCCCGAGTCATTCGTAGGACCTGTGCTTTGGAAGTTATGCTTTTCTCTTCTCCATATATTGTGTCTCTTGTATTTCTTGTTTTAATTAGACGATGTCGTTATCCTGCTAGAATTTGTTGGGGCAAGGGGCTAGAGAGGAAGCTTTTCCTGAGCCAAAACTTCTGAAACTCGGTGGAATTTAGACCCGGCTCACTCTTTGCAACTGGTCACTAGAGTGGTTAAAAACAAAACCAAAAAACTTTACAAGCCAGTTAGAGCAAATACCCCTCTGAGCCTGGATCTGGCCTTCTGAGAGCATGGGTGCCCTACTGAGAAGGGCAGTTTGGGCCAGCGCTACCTTTGCATGGGGAGCCCCAAGGACCGCTGAGCTCTTTGCTATTTCCTTGCAGAACAGCGATGCTTGAAGAACCTCCCTGACCGCCTGCGAGAGGGCAGGCGCTGCCCCCCGCTCTTGTACCCGGTGCCTGCCCGCCCAGAGCGGCACGCGGAGGTTGTCCAGAGAGCAAGGGCTGCCGGGCAGAATGTAGGGAGGGTCACAGAGGCTGTGGGTGCAGAGCCCTTCCCAGGACAGCCAGGAGGAGAGAGCCCAGCTGAGAGGAGAAGTCCCTGTGCACGGAGACGGATCCAAGGGCTTTGCAGTATTGTACTGCAGGCTAGAGGCTCAGAATGACAGGGTTTTGCTGTCCTCTGTGTGATTTTACCCTGTAGGGATAGTAGATAAAGCTTGATACCTACAAATATTTTGGACTTCTCTGTAGGCTATAAAGCAGGGTGAATCGATTCAGAGCTTTAGTTGTTTGTCTCTAGGGGTAAAATACTCTGTTCATGCAGTCCTAACGTCCGGTTTTCAGGATGAAATTCCTGTTCCTTGCCAGAAAAGCAGCAGCTCCAGACCACAAAGATCTCATTTGCCATGCCTGTATTGTAGGCTTGTTTTCCTCCACRGTAGCAACCACCATCTGGCTGAAAAGCTTGGTAGATGAGGCCCAACGAGCTTAGTGAAAAACCTTTTCATCCTGGAATGCAAGACCAAAGAACTACGTCTCTAATGGACAGTTTAGGCTCATATCTCTCTCTGAGGAGAACCATTACAAAAATATTTCCCAGATATTTGGCTGGGCATCTCACAAAACTATCCAGTTTCATGATGCTCATTTTCCCCATTGTCTAGACAGTTGCAAATCCAGACAGYATTATCAGTGTGGACGTACCGTGCACACACTTAAACACAAATCCCATTTTTATGCCTATGATGTTTACAGGTATGTTGTCACCTACGTGCTGGCTAGTGATAAATTCCCAAATAGCTTCAAAGTGCCTGTGTAAGTCTTTTGGGGTGCTCAGTCCCCCAGCTGGGTTGGCACTGAGTTGTGAAGATGCTCTGAGTGTTGAGCTGAAGTATTTTGAACTAGCTGCATTTTCCCTGTACCTCTATGTAAAAGAAGTTATGCTCAAGGCTGGAGAGTGCTGTGAGCCCAGACAGAATACGTCTTCTTGGGAGAGTCTCCTGCTGCAGTGATAGTCCAGGTCTTGCTGTGCCAGAACAGCGATGACTTTGGTGCTTCCTGAGCGAAGACCCCAGCCAGACCAGTTGACTGGTTTCCAGAAGTCCCRAGTGGCTCCTCAAGGTGGGCAAAAGGAAGGGAACTTAAATAGCTGCAATGTGTTGGCCTCATCTTTTGCTCTAGAGATGTTTGTTACCAGAGCAGGCAGAGAGAAGTTAGTTGGACCTGAGCTGAGATCATGTCCCAGACAGCCAGTCCATGTCAAAGCGGAGGAGGAGGAAGAGGGCAATTTAGTTCAAAATCTGTGATGCTTTGCAGTGAAAGTGCTGGGGAGGGGGGGAAGGCTGGAAAAGTTCTGCCTTCCTCCAGGATAGCTGTGGTCTGTTCCCCAGCTGGACTCTCACTCTGTCTGTTCTAATCCACGTCTTCCCTTCACCAGCTGCATTTGTTTTGCAAACTCTGATCCGATCTCTTAGCTTTGCCCTGCATGTCTTGTRCTGTATTCAGAGCTTCATGTTTCCACCATCAGCAAAGCGTCCTACTTGCCTTCCTTTTAACTGGGATTATAARATCAGACAATCCCAAGACATCTTCTAGTCCAAAAGATTTTGCAGGGGGATTGTCTTACCCAAGGCTGGTTGTGCGAGAAGGATGTGAACCTGAAAGGTGTTTGTCTGAAAGGTGCCCAAGAAAGGCTGTCAAAGACTCATCCAGTGATTCGTCGTCTTGTGCAAAGGCCAGGCTTTTTCTGCAGGCGTGTAGAATCACTATTGAAAGACACCGTAATCACCATTTCTAAGACTTTGAATATCCCTGAGGAAAACCTGTCTTGGCAGCAGCCTAGCCTCTGTTTCCCATCCACTGTAGTTTTGTCTTTCCTGAAGCCCCCCCCGCTGCAAATGAGCAAACACCTGGCTGAGAAAAGATGAATGGAAAATATTGCCTGTGCCAGAAAGGTAATGGCAAACCCCTGGACTAGGAGGAATAATAAACAGGATATTATTGATGTAACTGTGCAAGTATCCCATAGGTTTTCCACCAGGCRTGTGGAGGCACCTACAAAAGAAGCATTGTGTCTACTGTTAGTGCAAGGGAGAGGGGAGAACTGAGCGGTGCCTTGCCTGGAGCCCTGCACGGGAAGGACGAGTTGCTGTCTGTTGAACAAAGTCCATYGGTATCAGCAGCCCGGAGAAGGAGGGTGAGAGCCGCTGGGCTGCGCATTCTGAGGATGAAAAGGGAGCAGCATATCCAAGATAAGTTTCAGATAGGCTAGTTCATGAGTCAGACCTTTGCTTTAACGCCTCAGATACGGGCTGGGAATTGAAATCCAGCTTTTAGTCTGTTGGGTTACACATGTCTTGCCCAGAGCCCCAAMGCGTGGGTGTGGAGAATGCACCTTGCAGCCCTCCAGCTTCCACCRTGGTGCAGATCTACCAGGTGCAGATGTGTCAGGATGTTGGCACAGCAGAAACGGGGAGATTTTAAGAGCATTGCACYGACCAAATTAATTTGTTTCTGGCAGAGAGGCAAAGTTAGGACTATATTTAAGTGCTGTTGCAAATGTCCAATTTGTAGATGATCAAATATAAAAAAGATTTCTCCAGAGCAGGTTGTTTTGCAGCCTCTCTGAGATCTTTGGGTGCCATTGCTGCATTAGGGAAAGCAGGGTAATATCCAGGGATATGAACGTGCTGGCTCCAGGAACTTTACAGAAACCTTTTCCGAAACCCCAGTTACAATCTCAACCTAATTGAAGGKACAGGGTAGGCTAACACTGTCCCTGTCACATACACCCAAAAGTTTTTAACTCTTGCTGGTGTTTTTGAACATTTGTAGACAGAGGCATCTCTTTTTCAACCTCTTTCCTTTCCCTGGCTGCAAATAACAAATGCTTTGGTTGCAGTTTGACTGCCTAGTTCTTGGAAACCTGAGGGAGGGAGAGCAAGCACTGTTCTTCCCATGTGCTGCAGAGAAGAAAAAAAAAGAAAGGTGGGTGGGAGGGAGGAGGAGAACTATTTCCTGCAATGAAACTTGATCCTCTTTAACTTAAAAATAGCAGGAAAACAAATTCCTTCGGGACTTGCTGTAAATGAGTTTGACGGTTTCCTACTCTCTGCCCCATCTCCTAGAGCTTCCTATTCTTCTGGCGTCTTGGCAGGAGCTGCCCTGGACACTAGCACAGTTCTTTTGACTGCAGCCCTGCTGCTGGGGAAGGGGGCTCTGCCTCACGCTGCAGGATAGCGGCRGGGGACCTGGTGCAACAGGTAGCAAAGCACTGGTTAACTGCTCTCTGAGCARAGCTGCCTGCATCCAGAGGCAGGTTTTCCTGTTCCTTCCTGAGGGGAGAGTACAGCTCGAGGTGGTGGAAGAGCTGGCCGGAGCCTGCTTAAATAATGAGCCAGCAGCTGTGCAAGGTCAGCCCCAGCAAGCTTGGTGCTGCCTGCAGTTCTCCTGCCCTTGGGCTGCTGTTGGACCTGATGTGGCCTGGCAGCTGATGGGTGTTGATTAGGGCCCTGCCAGTCCCCTCTTGCACCACCAGCTGATGCTGTCCATGCCCTCGTGAGTCATTTTGGCTCTTGGCTACAGTCATCCCTGAGAGAAGGGATGGCTCCCACCAGGAGTGATTCACTCGCCTCCTTGGCTGCCTTTAATCTGCTTCCAGGTGGATCACCTCCAGGTGGGAGGGCTGGAGCTCAGCAGCGTCACTGTGTCCCTCTGTCCTCCTTGCAGAGACACCGTCCTCGCTGACCTCCTTAGACCTCTCGGGTTTGGGATGTTAATGAGTCACTGTGTTCTTATGATGATTTTCTTTTGAGTCAGTAGTAAACCCTTTCTTGTGAAGACRTGTAGACTGTGCTGCTGAAGTAGGTTCAGAGCTTGGCAGGAGCAGGCCTGCATGTCTATAAGTTAGTAACCACCTTTGGTCTTCAAATGAGGTTGGGGTTCCCGGTGCTTCTGGAGCCAGATAAGCTGTTAAACCCCCCCTGCCAGAGCTAATAAACATTACTAGGTGCTTTTCCAAAAGCAAGGAAGGGTTTAGCCTGTGGGTTCAAGCCAGGTTCTGCTCTGGGTAACCACACTGTGCCTCACTGTGCTTGAATTTAGCCCAGAGCTAACACATTGTACTGTGCATGTCCAACAGGCAGMGTGTGATACCACAGCTCAGCTGACAAGCAGTAAGTCACTAAACCTCTGTAACTCAATCACTGCAGTCATCGTTCCAACACAGCCAAATATRCTCTCACTGTGATGACAAAAGAGTACAGAATTCCTCCTAAATAAAAAGAAAAAAAAAAAAGTCTAATATTGCTGAGCCCTAGTAAAGCTTCATCCCTTTGTCATCATCCAGACCGGTAACTTGTATTTAAAAAGGCTGGTCTACTTGCATAGCTAGAGCTATACCTGTTTAAGGAAAACAGATGATTTAAGAGATGACTTTGAATGCAAACCTCTGTCTTGTACAGGCACGTGATCAAATGCAGGTGAATTAGAGTTCCTCAACTAATATCTGCCCTTCAGCTGAACCAACATCACTTTTCTATAGCAAATGTATACCTAGACCCTTCCCATCAGCTTTGGGTGTAGTGGAACTAACTAACTRGTGGCTTTTGAACTGAGTTTAAGCTGTGGTAAATTTTTACTTAGAATGACCTATATGAATGTGTTGCAAGAAGCCATGCAGAAGGCAGGTAACCTGCACATCTAGTAGGGGAAGTATGTACACTTTGTGGTAGGCCGTGCTCCAACTGCGTGGAAGGTTTTATAGAGAAGTGTGCTGGGTTTGTTGGGTGTTTTTTTTCTTCTTTCACTGATGTGGAAGAAAAGAGAGGAGAGTTTCCAACAGGGAGGATAAAACAGTACAAATTAAATCCATTCTCTAGCCAGTGTAACAATTGCAATTTCCTGCAATTCCTTGGAAGCTGTACAACCCAAGAGGGAGATATTTCAAGACCGGTGTGTCAGGGAAAGAAGCGCAAGCATCTGGTTATTTTTAATGGCAGCTCTGTCCCTGATTTTCAGTACTCGCCTTGATGATATGCCAGTTCTGTTTCATTAACCTTTTGTCAGCATGGAAAAGAGTAAAAAGTGGTTCACAACATCATCACCTGAGACATAGCTTCCTTTCYTGGCAAGTTATTATAGTTCCTCAGCTATATTAGGGCAGAGTTTTGGTAGATAAGGGAAAAAAGAAGGTAAAAAGAGCCCTCTGTGAAGTTTTGCRTGACACAACCTGTTAGAGTCTCCTATCTGCAGTCTTCATTACCAAGAACCACGTTTCAGTCAAGGTAAGCATTTTCCTCTGCAAGCCAAGAAAAATATTGGGCTTAATTTCAGACCATTAAGAATAGTCCTGCTGAATAGCCCTGTTTTCCATGTTTTATATGGGCTGATTTGAAATGAAAGGAAGGAAAAAAAGAAGAAAAGACAAAGCACAATTTCACAACYGTGGCAGCTGTGAGCTGCACATGGGGTGGACCCCAACAAACAAAATGTTCACTGTGCCTTGGAAGAGCTTTCTTGGGGCCAGAGACTTAATCTACCACCACAGCCAAAGGATTAGTGCTCCAGAAGCAGAGCTGGGCAAAAGACAGGATTTTTGTTCCATGAGAAATGTGGTGGATTTAGGGTGGAAGGGGGATAAAACACCCAGGTGAATTTCTTCCAAGCTCTAGTTTGTGGYGGTGTCAGCGCTAACAAAGCAGCTCCAGCCCCCTCTTCCCTCCACCTCCTGCTTTGCAGCTTTGACCAGTTCCTACCAACCACAGCCGCTATCGCAGTTGCTACCTCCTCCTGCAGCTTTTTATGGAAACATAATCCATCACTGAGCCCTGCTCGTGAGACAGCAGTCTGAACAGCGTGTTCAGTCTGGCTGGTGACTGCTGGGTATGGGAAGACTCCTGGTTTTGCGGTCGCTGTTGCGTAGCTAGGCACAGCTCTTGGGCTGCTTTCCGAGCCCCGGCTGCCAAGTGGTGAGAGATGGAGTTGTGCCCTCGGGAGKTTTGGATCTAGCTTATCGTGTGTGATCAGACTCAGTGCTCTTAAAATGTCAGCAGGAAGCAGTGGAACTAGCGAAGGGAGAACAGCCCTTGCCCAAAATGCAGGCGACACGAGCGGATGTCAGGCATTTGCACGGAAGATCATCCCAGGGCTGGGAGCRTTGCTGACAGGTGAACTTCTTGTGGAAGCTCTTCAGTTCTCTGGCAGGTCCCCATCACTTTGTGCCATRGGCATCCAGGCCTCCCACCAGGACACAGCTTATCCAGGGCAGTTCTAAGCTGGCCAGAGGGCTACMAGAGCATCGCCTGGCTGGGAGCACCGGGCTATGCTGGAAGCTGGTACCAGCAGAGCAAGAGGGACAGGTAAAGACACACCAAGYGAAGTGGCTGCCCTGAAGGGCTGTAGGAACCACTGGCAGTGGTCAGCACTGCTGCCTTGCTGGAGGGGTTAGGAAAAGGCTGGAGTTGTGTCAGTGATGGCTCTGAGGACACCATACAGGGGACCCCAACCTGTGGGAAGAGAGATTATACAGTAAATAGGCAGGAGARAAAAGGGGCAAGAGGAGAAGGGACTGAGAGCAGAGATCTCTGACACTTTTTTCAATCAGGGTGGCCAGAGGCTGTGTTAGAAATAAGCCAGGTATTCTCACAAAGGAAGCAATCCAAGGCAGGCAAAAATGTGTTACATTCAGAATTAAAACAGGAGATGCTAGAAATACTGTTTCTACAAGCCGCGATACAGTTCTAGTTTCAGCTTCTGGCATGTTTCACATCTAAACACCCCCAGACTAGCTACAAAATAGGAGCAGAGCCTTGCTGCATACCCAGGCCAAGGCAGGCTTAAAGGGATGGCTTCCAGTTCAGCACAGTCATCTCTAGAGAGGGTCTGGGATGTCCAATACTTGGTGTAGAAATAAGTAATCCGTCTGGTTTCTGGTACACCAGGTCTGGGAGGGTGCAGAAACCCATGGAGTCCCACCTGCTCATACCATAGCCCAGAGCATCCAGTTCCTGCGATTTGTCACACTGAAATGAGGAGAAGTGCAGAGCTGGGCATTGGCTTAATAGAAAATCCATCAAGAAAAACTAATTGCCTGGGAGCCTGATTCCTGCAAACTAGAGCAGTTCTTGCCCACAGTGTTTAGCACATTCAATGGCAATGCCAATACCCAAAAGCCAGGAACTTGAGGCCTGCAATTTGCCATCTCTGGGTTACTGGAGTTTCTTAAGTTTCATTATGGTCTCAGACTGAGCCGGCTTCTCCAAGACATCAGCTGCAGACAGGGATTTGGGCAAAGAGAGAGAAAGGGAAGAGCTCATATTTGCAGAGCTTGGGCCAGGTCTTGGGTTGAGGTTTGAGAGAACCTGGGCCATGTGGGTGGGACTCACTGCAGCTAACAGACTCTCTGTGGTTTGGATTCAAACCGTGGCAAAACTGAGCTCAGCCTTGAAGAGCAGGTCTGGCCCCACGGGCCTCGAGGACTCTTTCCGAAGCAGCAGCCGAGTGTGGGGAGAGGTGGTGCTGGAAGGGACCGAGCCCTCACCTCCAGCAGCAAGGCTGGGGAATGGAGGGGGCTCTAGGCCTTGCTGCAGAGATGGGCACGCGAAGCAGGCAGCAGGGACGGCCAGGACGTGGCACCGGGTCTCAAGGCACCTGAGCTGGGAGCTGCAGCCTGTTGGTGATTCTCTGGCCCAGTGGAAAGCCTAGTGGATGTGACCTCCCCCTGCGATGGGCCACCAAGAGCAGCAGCTGCGGGGCTGGTCGTGGAGGGAAAGCCATGGCTCTTATTCCAAGCTTTCCTTTCCCTTTGCTTCTGCTCTGGTTGTGGGTATCAGCTCTTCACAGGCCTAGGTAGACACCCATAGGGATGTTTTTGTTGTAGGTTGAGAGCATCAAATCAGATTAATTTCTGAGGAAACTGGGGCACTATGCTGACGTGGGCTTTCATCAGCCCCGTGCTATTGTGTGTGTATCTCAGGTTTACTAATGATTCGAACCAAAAAGTAACCAGAAGTACTTGGAGTAGGAGATTTTTCCTGTATTTATTTTGGATGCGTGTCCAATGGAAAAATATCTTCCTAAGCGTTTTGCTTGGCGATTTGGCCTGTTTCATTTGGAGAACAATGGATGGCGATGATGAGTGGTGTTAGATGTGATCGCTCTTCGACAGCTTCTTGACTTGCCTGCAAGTCGAAGCAGCAAATTCCCCGTGACGGCGCCCGTGTGCCCAGCAGAGGGTGGGACAGAGGGGCCGCGGACTAGCCGCTCGCCGCGTCCGATCGGCCCTTGGCCAACCTCTTGCTGGGCAGAGCGCGCGTCGGTCGGGCATCGCCCAGCTCTGCAGCCGTGTCTCACCGTGCGGATCCTGAGCGCTTTGTTCGCGCTCTGTTTTGAGGAGAAACCACTAGGCAAACACTGCCCTAAATACCGCGGAGAGAGGCTTAGCCTCTCAGTGGAGAATTTGCCAGTAGCTTGGAGCGAGGGGTGGATAGGGAGATTACGTGTTTACGGGAGCAGACTGCTCCCGTTGACCTTTTCCCATTTCCCAGCTCTAATGGGGCATATCCTCAGCTGATGTTATCCTGGCACCATATTTTTCCCTCTGTGCTCAGCCCTTGCCGGTCGCTCCACACCCTCCAGGTGCGGGAAGGATGAGGAGAACAATGTGCACGAAACCATCCTGTTCCTTGACGCCCTGTTTTGGCTGTTTAGAGGATTAAATCAGCCGAAACCTCTTGTCTGTCTTCATTTCTGAAGGGGAACAGCCATCTGCCACCCTTTATTCTCTCCCTTGCTAAAGGCTTTTCCAAGCAATGGCCTCTGGTCTTGGTGGCTCAAGGGATAGGTCCAAAGCAACTTTGCTGAAGTCGACAGAATTGCTCCCAAGATAACTGAGAGCAAAGCAGGACCTTGAGAGTTTCCTAAGGCAGCCGCAGGGCAAATAAAATGAGATTAACCAATTACAATTAAAATGAGAGAGAACTGCTTTTGACAGTAATTTTGAATTTCCCCTAAAACTGCTTCCAGCTGTGACCTCTGACTCGTGCTGCATTTGCCTGAGATCTGCCTCTGGTTGTTTGTTATAGCTGGTCCTTTCAAGGACATTCAGTCCTGCCTAACAAGAGATTTCCTAGGCAAAAAGGGGAAAAAAAAAAAAGGAGGAACTAATGGAGCATCCCTGCTGTGAAGCCCCAGAGCGCTTCTGGCGAGATGAGGCCAGTTGATCTCCAGTGGTTTGTGCCGCTTCCTGCTTGCTTCAAATTCCTGCATTCCCACAGTGCTATGTTGCAGTCACACAACTGAGTCCACTCCTGGGAATATCTGGACCCAAGTCAGTGTAGAACAGACCTCTGCTGCCGTGGAGAATGTGGCTGTGCACAGACTATGCCCTCACCTTGAGAAGAGGCTGAGACCGTGTCTGCAGGAGTGGAGTTATCAGCATTATTCTTATTTAGGGATACTGATAAATGTCTGTAATGCAGCAGTGCCACACAACCAGCATCGAGTCCTTTTCAGGCTATGGAATTCTTTAAAATGAGAAGGTCTTTTTGTCTCATTCTCTGTCCTCTACTACCATTCTCTTGCAGAATTTCTCTAGGTGCTGCACAAGAACAACCCTGGAGGACCTGGTCTTTGGGACTAGTAAGGGGGGGAATAATGTAACTGGGTGTGGATTTTCACCCAAATATTATCAGTAACCTTCAGATCCCATAAGGATCCTGGAACTTGCCTTTGGACAGGATCAGGGAAGAACAGCACTTCCAGCAAATGCTTTCTCATTTTGAAACAGCAGCTCTCCAGCAGCACTCGTGGGACTCAAGGCTCAGCTCTTTGAGCAAGAGCCTCTATCTCACTGAGTAAGAGATGGGAAGTAGCAAGAGGAGGGCTTGGGACCAGGGCTTTTGCTAAGAGATGCAGATTTCTGCATGGGCTGAGAGTAAACAGCGCGCACGGCCTGCGTTGTCTGTGTGTCTGCAGAGCCGTTCCCTGGCTGTGCAAGCCACCCCCTTGGTGCATTCCTGCCGCTCCAGCAGTTCCACACACCGTGTGGGAGGATGGATGGTCCTAGCAGGGGAGCAGCAGGAACATGAGGTGCCACCTCAAGCCTTCTCCATCCTGCAATTCAGCAGGATCGATTTCTTGTGCTGCAAGGAGACAGGGCTGTGAGTACAGGGATTCGAGCCAGTGACTAGGAGTGTAAAAACATATATAACGTTGCTATTTTTACTCTGCAGGCACAGGAGATGAGAGAGAGACTATGCAGAGATAAAGAGAAGGGCGTATCCCCTTAAGGCTGCACTACCCAAGCCAGATAATGTATTAGGAAATTGCCTTTGTCATTAGTGATTTTAAATAATGCATTATGCTGAAGAGATGAGGTGTGAAAGCAGTTCTGAAGAGAGAAACACTGTTTGTTACCAGTGCCCAGTTAGGCTTGCTTGATTTGGAGTGATTCAGTATTCGATGCTGTTATGCCTGGGTGACTTTCAGAACTGTTTTGTGTAAGTGGCCGTCTGCCCTTACTGAACATGAGCTGTTGCCTCTGCACCTTCAGACATCACTTCACTTTGTAAAGTGCCCATGTTTGCATAGGAATTGCTGCAGCCTATACTTCCCGTGATATATTTCCCTAAGTAGCCCATCCATGGGGTTTTCTATTTACAAGGCTTTTCCTACAGTCCTGTCTAAAACTGTGCTATCAATTAAACTGTTTTCTCCTTGTCCATCCCAGCATTCTGGAGATCAGTCCTTCACTGTCCCCCTTGCAAATACTGCAAAACCATCATCGTGTTCCCCTCGTTTTTCTCACTTCTAGACTAAACAAACTCACTTCCTTCCACCTTTCCTCACAGGTCATGTTTTCAAAACCTTTTTATGGTGCTTTTTAGTCTCTATGTGCACATTCCAGCCTGTTGATTATCTTTCCTAAAATGCACTGTCCCAAAACTGGACCCAGAATTCGCACTGCATCAATGGGAGCTCCCACTACAGAGCAAATCTGAATCCTTATCAGCTTCATGACATCCTATTTGGAGCTATGGCTCACAGAATTAGATATAGTATCCCCCAAATTATTTGCTTTTTAGTTGTGCCCATTTGGAGACATTTAACTCCATATCTGGGCACAGTCAGATATGCTGTTCAGCTCAGTGCTGCTCCACCGAGATCCAGCAAGGAGTTGGGCACTTGATCTCGCTTTGGTTTTCACAAAGCAAATCTGTGTGGCTGAAATCAAAACAGGGCACATGCCTTAGGACCTCTCTATCCTGATATCTCTCCCTTTGTGGGGAATATATATATAATATGTTGGACATACAAAACAGCCCCCTACCTGCCACACAAGATCTTACTCTCAACTCTTCAAAATATTTGCTTAATCTCATGATATCTTGGCAAGGTACATGGGTATTAGCACTCACAGGTGTTCTTATCCATTGATCTCGGAATATTCTCTCCCTCTCACTTTAAATATAGGAAGACTGAAGCGTGTGGAGGCTCCGTTTTCACAGGCAACAAAGATTCCCTGCTCTGTTTAAAGCCAGTGGAAAACGCGTTGTGCGCCAACCGGAGAACTGGGCTCTAAGTGACAGGCAGAGGTCCCACTGAGACCTCACAGCCCAGCCAGGAGTTAGAATGCAGGTTTCCTGCGTCTGCCCGGAGTCTGACGAGCTGCTTCCAGCCCTTCCTATAAACACACCCAGCGTGGCAGCAGCTCGCATCAATGCTGTGATTCCCCAGGACGAAACACCCCGGTGTGGTGAGTGTTGCAGAGTAACCAAGAGAAGTTGGGGTGATCACGGCTTGCTCGCTATCTAGAGATCTTCTTGCTCTTCTAGCATTTGATTGCAAACTGCATAGCTGAGAAGCCTGTTAAAGAAAACAAACAGCACCTGTGCCAAGCTCTGCAGTACTCCAGCAGTAAAAGATATTAATAGTTTCCAGCTCTGCATTTCGTATGTTGGCTTGCCAAAGCTCACCTGCTCTCTGYGAAAGGGGAGGCTGCTCATTGCTGGGCTCTGAACAAAAGGCTGGTCTGTAAAAGACAAATCTGGGGGAATTTTTTAAATTCCAAAAATAGACGGTGGGGGGGAAAATGCCAGCAAGACGGATTTCGTTTCATTCCCCAAATCCCTTAAGTCTCTAGAGTGCGTTCTTTGCTCTTACTGTTTCATACTACAGCTTATTTTAGTCRTTTTAGTGGAAAGTTTAAAACATTCACTTGAAGGCAGAGCTTCAGCTGGCGTGAACTGTCGCAGCTCCCTTGGCTTTAGTTGCCTTCAGCAGAGGAACTGCCCTTTGGCATTTAAATTGCTTATTAGAAGGTGGAAAACTGAGTTGCTTGAAATCATCTCCAAAGACTAAGGGAAGGGAGTAGCTAAGGACAGGGCTGCGGTGTGGATTTCAGCTAAGAAATGGTCTTTCCACGTTGACAGGTACAAACAYGGGTCACTCACGGCCCTTCTTTTCCAGTCTTTCCTCAGATCACCCTCCAAAGCAGCTGCTGTTGCTCCCGCAGCAGCCCCGAAGGACTGACAGGAGGAGGAGGAGGCYATAGCCACCCCTTGCAAGACCCTATGGCCTCCTGAGCACCGAGGAACAAGCCCTAGAGCCAGGTAAATTGGCTGTGTCCCATTAGTGCTCCTTTATACCAGATGGATCTATCCAAAGGCATCAGTGGGGCTGTAATAAATGTTTCCCAAACTGTTGATTAATTTGGGTCTCTGCCTTGGAGCACCACGAACCTTCTACCCCCCAGCCAGCCTGGAAAATTCCTATTTTTGCCAGACTAGGATAGCGTCTCCTCGTTGCCCCCAGCAAGTGCCAGTGCGGTGTAAAATCTAGTCTCAAAGCAGCAGTGTTCCCGAATGAGCAAGTCCATCTTCTCGCTCCTGCTTTTCGGCAGTTGGATTCAGCACTCCCAGAGTGCAGGTCTGCTTAAGCACAGCTCGACTGCAGCTTGCTCTGCTGCCTGCCTTGTCCCCGCGCGGCCCTCGTGATCGCGTGCAGAGGGTAAGGCAAAACCTCCACATTTGTCATACAGGGAATATCTGCAAGCGCTTTCTTTTTTTTTCTTCTGTTTAGCACATCCTAAAGGAAAGAAAGAAAAGGTGAAGGTGCAATGTGGTTTTCTTTGCTGGCAGATATCAGCCATCTGGGCTTCCACCATTGCATGATGTTGGTTGYTCTGTTTTATGTGTCTTGACTTAAATTGAATGGCTGCAACCCCAGTCTCAGTGATACTCCAGTAAATCACGTCAGCAGGACTGTTCCAGATTGACACCAGTCTGACTAACACCCGAGCAGACTGCCAAAGCCCAAAGGATGGGAATGGTTATTTGCCAGTGCCCAGACTGGATTTGTGTCTCTGTAGGAATGTGTACACTTCCCCTTGCTTTTGCAATGGCATCAGGGTGTTGACGAACTGCAGTACTGCTATTTATCCCTTAATTACTCCCATGACTCACATTAAAGTAACAATTTTCCATAGAAACAAACACAGGCAGAGCCGACAGCACTCAGGCTGCCTTTATTCTGCAACACGCTCTGTACTTTGGGTTTCTAGGGTGACAACTCCGGAGGCTGCTACATGTTCCCTGTGTTGAGATTTGCCAGATTCCGTGGAGTGAGATTCACTGGATGCTCCCTCAGTCCGATGCAGGCAGGAAGCTGCTGGGCTGCAGCCTGCATGGGCCTGAGAACTGCTCGACACGCTGTGGGTTTTGGGGAGACTGGTGCTCAGCTTAGCTCAAGACAGGGTGGCTCCTGTCCCAGGCAGTTCCTGGGCGTTCCGAGGATATGTTCTTTTGCTAGCGTTCTTTCCGGACACTCCCTTGRTTTGGGTTACCCGTGGGCATCCCAGGCTGGGCTGCTGCTCCTTGTTTTCACTTGTCTCAGGAGGCTCGAGGGGGAGAACAGTGTGAAGTGCCCTCCCTGGTGCTTATCTGCGGTTATTCGCCCTGTTCCGTGTGTCTGGTTAATTACAGGTCTTGGCTAGGTGGAATCTCCCTGCTTGAGTCACTCATTTAAAATAACAAACTAAATAATTAGCAGCATGGAAAAGGCAATAGAAAGCAGGTGGATGCAGAGAAGGAGGGAGGTGGAAGCACAGGGTAAAGCGCCCAGTGTCACTGTCCCAGCACCCAGGCCTGGGAGACTGCTGGAGGCGCCGGCTTTGCCTTGCTCTGGATTTTGCTTCAGACCCTGGGAAATGCAGGACATGAGTTTAAGGAGTGGAGCCCTGGAAAGCTGGAGAGAGCCCAGCTCCAGATAGGCAGCGTGATGCTTTTGCCGTTGCATGTTTTAAGAGATTGTGTGATTTGATGTAGGGTCTGTTAGAGTTGGCTGGTTACTTGCTTACACTTTGTCTGAGCAGATAAAGTGGCTTCAGGATTGTACTCTGTGCTCCCCCCTCACACACCCTTTAACTTAGCAAAGTACAGTTAAAAAAAATATATAAAAATGCAACTTTGGCTGTGCAACCTTCCCAGGAAATGCCTATAGAAACTGTCTGCACAGGAAATATCTACAAAGGGAAGCAGGGGGAGGGAGGCGAAGCTGAACAGACCTAGATTCTCCTGCGCAGATAGGGAACCCATGTGCAGCTTCTTCCCTTCCACTTCCTCCGGCGCTCTTGGCTGTCTCTCCACTTTGATTCCCAGGCCCCACGCACTACAAATGTCTCCCGTGAGGGTTTGTTAGCCTCCCACCATGCCAGAGTCCTGTCAAGTCTCTCCTTTTCTGAGGAAGAAACTTGTAAGGGCTCAGTAGCCGTGACTGAAGCCAGATTTTCCAGCAAGGCCAGCACGTATAAACTGCAGGGCTTTTCTGAAAGTCTGGCTCAAGGGGAAGCCTTTTGCTTGCTTTCTTTTTTATTCTTTTCTTTTTTTTTTTTTTTTTT